>CM053773.1:198390974-198463558 GCA_028658325.1 Potorous gilbertii
CAAAGAGATGGGGTAAGCAGTTTTGTCCTGGAGTACATCATCGCCTCCATCATCCATTTGAGTACAGAGTACATATACATACGTATATATACATACGGATATATATATATATCCGTATGTATATATATATATGTGTGTGTATATATATATATATATATATATATATATATATATATATATATATATATATATATATACATATACATATGTGTGTGCGTATGTGTGTGTATATAAAGCTGAATCATGCCCAGCCCAGACAGTAACTGTTTGGCTTGCCCTGACTTAGCACATGAATTTGACTCATAGAGTTGAGATCAGTAGAGGTTAGAAGGAACAGTAGACAATATCCAGTTTAACAGCCTCTTTTGACTAACAGGCAGATAGAGGCCAGGAGAGAGGATGTGTTGTACCCTGGGTCACAAAGTGAGATCATTGCAGAGCAGACTAGATAGAGCTCAGGGTTCCTCATTTCTAGTCCAAGAGTCTTTCCATTGTACTAAGATATGGCCCAACAAGGGACAAAATCCATAAAACTCTGCTGTGTGTCTGTATGACTTGTCTACAAAAGTCTTAAAAAGAAAGTGTGGCTCTTAGGACCATAGGTTGAGGAGGGTAGGTAGGTTAGGTATGAGAAGGAGGGAGATGTGCCCACCTGAGAGTGGACAAGGCTGTAGTGACATCTAATCCACCACTGACCTGTGTTCATGGATGGAACTTCTGGGCTGGTGACTATAGCTAATTGTTAAGGGTTAATTGGTAATGGATAAGCAAGAGAGGCCCCTGGCTCCTTAGGAGGGAAGGCTCCTTAGGAGGGAAGGCATTCAGGGCCCGCCCACCCCCCCTTTGTGCAGGGATTACCGATCCTGTATTTTGCTACAGACAAGCACCATCTTATGTGTGTCCTATGTTAATGAAGGGGCTTTGTAAATGGTAATTTGCGATGGGCCTGAGTTGGCCTGGGAGGAAGCTGTACAATGGATGAAAAGCTTTGGGTCTTGGCATCTGGGGGAGGGGAGACGTGTGAGCAGCTCAAGAAACCCAAGAGTGCCCAAATCTGCCTGTCTTTCAAGGGCTAGATGCAACCCCACCCCCATCCCAGAGATCCTTCCTTCTGAACTTGGAAGCATAAATGGTCTGAGTCCCTTGGTGGGGTTTAGACTCTCAGAATCTTGGACTGACAGAGCTTCAAGGGACCTCAGAACATAGAACATACAATGCCAGACCTGGCAAGGCCCTTAGAATATACAGTGTCAGGGCTGGGAGGGCCCTTGGAACACAAAATATTAGAGATGGAAGGGCCTTCAGGGCACAAAATATCAGAGCTGAAAAGGACATTAGGGCACAGAGCATTTGTCTCGCGTAGTAGGGATTACTTTCATATATGGTGTGGACCAGGTGATTGCTAAAGTCCCTTTCAGCTCTTAAATTCCTTAATGCAGAGGATTTCAGAGTTAGAAAGGAGGACAGGGAGGAGAATATAAACCCTTTATTTCATAGATGGGGAAATTGATGTCTAGAGAGAGAAAGTGACTTCAGAGGCAGTGGGGTATAGGGCAAAGAACACTAGACTTGGAATAAGATAAGAAGTTTGGGTCCCAGATGTAATACTTACTAATCATGTGACTTTGAGCAAGCCATTTTCCCTCTCTGGGCCTCCATTTGCCCATCTGTAAAATGAGGCATTTGAGTTAAATCAGAGGTTTCTCAAAGTGTGGTGTTTAGGGTCCCCAAAACCCTTTCAGGTTTTACAGTATCAGAAGTATTTTCTTCTTCTTCATCATCACCATATGTTACGTGTTAAAATGTTCTCCCCTTTTCCAATTCTATATCTGTATAAGACTATGTTTTCCTCATATGCTTCAACCAAAACAACATATCACAACAGATTGAATGCAGAAGCAGATAGGAGAATCCAGCTGGCTTCTATTAGGCCAGACGTTAGAGAGACTTGCAAAAATATGTAGAACACTGTCACTCTTCTCAGTAAATTTTGATTGTTTTGGAAAACATGGTTATTTTTTCATAAAAATGTTACTGATGTTCATATGCCATGGGATTGTTATTGCCATTTTGGAATGAATAAACATTTTAAAATTTTATCAGTTTTAATCTCATACAGTAAATATATGTGTATGTATATATGATATGTGTGTATATATGATGTATGTATATATGTACATACACATATGTATGTACACACACATATATATTTATAAACAATAGCTCTTAGGATTCTCAACAATATTTAAGAGTATGAAGGGGTCCTGAGACCAAAAAGTTGGAGAATTTCTGGCTTAAATGATCTTTCAGGTCCCTCCCCACTCTGATATTCTGTGTTCTTCTCCTTTTCAGCAATGATACACTATGCTCTCAGATCCTTTCCAGCTTTATTTAACATTCTATGTTCCAGCCTCTAGATTCCTTTCTAGCTCTGATAGTTTACATTCCAAGGCTGGTCGTTGTAAAGGAGGGGATTGTCCTTGAAGTACAGAGACCTATTAGGGTTCTATGGCTCATCCGTGGTTTCACGAGGATGGTTGGTCCCTCCTCCAATAGACATCTCAACACTGCTGTACCTTCTGGGTGGCTCTTGACCAAGCATTTCCACCAATCTAAGGATGCCCTGGTTCCTCCACCCATAGGTCCCTCATCTGCCTGTCCATTCCTGATCATCTCTGTCTTCAATGACATCATTTGTCTTTTCTCCCCAAACAGGTCATCTTTGATAACACAGGGCAGCCTGCTTGCACTCACTGGTCATCTTTCCTTTGTCTATTTGCAACTTTGGTTTTTCTGAAATGATCACGCTCCATGATTCAAAGACACAGAGATCTCTAGCTTTATCCCCTCCAAAGACTCCTGATTTCATTGGTGTGGGGAGTCCCGGCCTCATTTCCACAAAGATCACAGACTCAGGCTTTGTAGATGGTCCTAGAGAGTAGCTATGACTAAAAATCCGTTCTCCGATGACCCACTGGAAAATAAGCTTTTATTTAATATGTTATTTTATAACTACCTACTCTGTGCCAGTCACTGTGCTAAGCACTTTACAAATATCCTATCATGTGAACCTCACGGCAACGTCGGGAGGTAGGCAATAATTATTCCTCATTTTACAGCTGAGGAAACTGAGCCAGACTGTCGTTAAGTGACTTGGCCAGGGTCACACAGCTAGTAACGTCTGAAGCTGGATTTGAACTCAGGGCTTTCTAACTTGAGTTCCAGCACTCTCTGGCACCACCTAGCGGCCTCTAGTTTACCCCTGGGCTATTCCTCAGACAGTAAGCATGTAAGTCCACTATCCAGGCAACTTAAACACATAGAATTTGGAGCTAGAAGGGACCTTAGACATCTGACCTAGGTGATGTAGTGGATGGAGTGCTGGGACTGATGTGGAAGACATGAGTTCAAATCCTACTGCAGATACTTACCAGCTGTGTGGCCCTGGGCAAGTCATTTAACCATTGTTTGACTCAGTTTCCTCATCTGTAAAATGGAAGCAATATTTAGTAGAATAGACAACTCCCAGAGTTGTCCTAAGGATAAAATGAGTTAATATTTGTAAAATGCTATATATTTCCTAGCAATTGCTATTATTCCATCATCTTATAGATGAGAAAATATGCCTGGCTAGAGAGAAAGTGATTTGCCCAAGGTCCCATAAAGGTAGTAATGGTAGCAGCTGATGCTTATGTAGTCCTTTTCCTACATGATCTCATTTGATTCTCACAGCAAGCCTGGGAGGCAGTTAGTATAGATGGCATTACCCCATTTTACAAATGAGGGGACTGGCTCAGTGAGGTTCCAGGCCCTGCCCATGATTGCCCATTACTCACACCCATCCAGGCAGGATTTCTCCCCAGGCCTCTCCTGACCTAGGTCCAGCACTCATTCCATCTATGTTATGGATGCTGGTTTTTAACCCAGGGCTTCTGAAAAGGAAGCCACCTCCCACTAGGCTATACTGCCTGTAGACTACCTAGTCTTGAGATTATTGGCTGTGGGACCTTGAACAAGTCCCTTCTGCTGGACTGCCATTTCCCTCTCTTTTTTGTATCCTCAGGGCTTAAAACAATGCTTGGCACATAGTAGGCACTTAATAAATGTTGATTGATCGATTGACTTTGGACCTTGGTTTTCTCATCTGTAAAATGGAGGTCAATATCTGCCCTCCCTAACTCATATGGCTGTTGGAGTTGGTGAGTGGTGGAGGAGCTGGAGTATTTTATGAAAATAAGCACTATTATTCCTCTGCATTTTAATCTGACAATTGGTATTCTCCAAACCCTGGCTCAGGGGACTAGGCTGCCTGACCATCTGCTTGGTGAGTCGGCTGGGTGGCCCAGGCTTGCTTATCTGCCCCTTCCACCATACCAAGGTGCTACAGCTGGAGCATCCCTTTTCCCCTCCTGTCATCTCCTCCAGGCCCAAAGAATCAAAGAATGACATAATTGGAGCTGGATGGGATATCCGGGGGTGTCTAGCTCTGCCCAGTCCCCATCCAGACTGTGAATCCTGCCTCCAGCAGCCCCGGCAAAGGGCCACCCTTGGAAGCCCCCACATAAACAACTGCCAGTTTCCCGAGGTCGTGCCAGCTCCATGGTGGGGACAGCCTTTTCTTAGGAAGTTTCTCTTTGCATCAAGCTGAACTCTGCCTCTCAGTGACTCGGCTCCTAATTCTGCTCTATGCCGGCAAGCAGGATTGCCTTCTGACAGCCCTTCAGATACCCCAAGCCCCGCTCTCATGCCCTCTCTAAGTCTTCTCTTCTCCAACTAAACCCCGCCAGCTCCTTCAGCACCCCCTTCTGTGATAATAAGAATACTAGCACATTCTGCTGACCCTGCAGGGTTCAAACGCTTCCCTCATGTCATTACTGACAGGCAGACGGACAGCTCCAGTTTATGCTCTCATTTCACAGACAAGAAAACTGAGGCTTACGATCATACAGCTTATAAATGCCAGAGCCTGGGGTTGACATCCTGCATGCTTTCACTGCCCCCTCCCCACTGCTTCATTGGAGATGTTTTCTGGAACCTTTCACCATCTTGGGCATCCCCACCTGGAAACCCTCCAGACTGTACATCCCTTTGAGAGGCAGTGAGTGAGGTTTAATAGGAAGAGTGTTGAACCTAGAGGCAAGAGAACTGGGCTTAACTCCCAGTTCCTAGCCTTTTGACTCTGAGCATATCCTTTAAGCTAGGCCTCAGCTTCTTTATCTGTATAATGGGTTTACCAATGCTTCCACTACATACTTCACAGAGTTGTGAGATTTCAAAGACTCTGTGAACCTTAAAGTGCTACAGAAATGTGGGCTCCTAAAGTCTTTCAGAAAACTCCAGGTCTGGGGGCTCTTTCTACTTTCTGCATATTCAATATCGAGTCAAGTTAACAAGTCATTGCTACTAACTCTTACCAGGTATTTGGGCCTTATACAAAGCACTGAGCACACAAAGAAATATAAAAGACAGTCTCTGCTCACAAGGAACTCACAGTCCAATGGTGGAAAGGGGCCACACGGATACCAATGTATAGATAAGATATGGACAGTTTCCTTATCTATGAAATGAAGGTGATAACACCACCTGCAGCTGCTGTGAGAATCAGATGACATGTTTGTAAAGCACTTCCATCAGTGCCTGGCATACAGTAGGCATTCTATAAATACTTGGTTCCTTTCTTCTTCCTTCTCTCCTTCCTAGAAGGAAACCAGGTTATGAAGGGCTTTGAAAGCCAAACAGAGGATTTTCTATTTGGTCCTGGAGATGATAGAGAGTTATTGAAAAGAGGGGAGACATGGTCAGCACTGTAATTAGCTGGGAGTGGAGAGAGTCTGGAAGCAGAGAGACTACCTAGCAGGCTATTGCAATAGACCAGCCATGAGGTAGGGAGGGTCTGTATCAGGCTGCTTCAGTTTTAAAGAAAAGAAGGGGGTATATTTGAGAGACATGAGGTAAAATCAGCAGACCTTAGGAACAGATGGGATGTGGGGGATGAGAGAGAGTGACAAGTCATGGATGCCACCTAGGTTGTGAGGCTGGGTAATTGGGAGGATGGTGGTGCCCCTGACAGTAATAAGGAAAAGTAATAAGAGATGAAGGCCTGCGGGGGGGAAGGAATATGAGTTTAGACATGTGTATAGACCAGCCAGTTAGAAATATCCAATAGGCAGATAGAAATGGAAGACTGGAAGTCAGGAGAGAGGTTAGGGCTGGATTATTTGAGAATCATCAGCATTGAGATGATAATTAAATCCACAAGTGAGGATAAGATCCCCAAGCAAAATAGCATAGAGGAAGATGAGAAGAGGGCCTAGGATAGGACCTTTGAGACATTCACCTTCAGTGAGTGCCCTGGATGAAGATCCAGCAAAGGAGACAGAGAAGGAGCGATCGGAGAGGTAGCAGGAGAATCAGGAGAGAGATAAAGATGTCCCAAAAACCTAGAGAGAAGAGACAGTCAAGGAGATCCACAATGTCTAAGACTGGAGAGGTCAAAGAGAATGAGGACTGAGAAAAGCCCACTGGGTTTGGTAACTAAGTGATCTTTGGTACTGTGACATTTAAAAAGTTCAAGAGACATCATTTCTGGGCAATGAATCATTTTATTAATAATGCTAGCATATTGGAGAAAAGAATTGCAGTTGAATGATGGGGTAAGAGCTAGTCTGTAGAGAGTTAAAAAGAGGATCAGAAGAAAGGAAATGGAGACATCAATTATAGAAAGCCTTCTCAGGAAGCCTAGCCCCCCAAATGGAGAGGAGATGTGGACTGACAGCTAGCTGGGATGGATATATCAAATGAGGATATTTTTGAGGCTGGAGAAGACATGAGTGTGTTTGCAGGAAGGGTGAAAACAGCTAGTAGTCAAGAAGAGGTTGAAAATAAGTGAAAGAGTAAGGATGACAGAGGGGAAAGATAGGATGCTGTAGAAGATAGGATGGAATCAGATTATTTATGCATATAGAGGCTTTTGCCTTGATGGGGAGAAGGGCTACCTCATGTGAGGTGCTGGTGGAAAAGATAGTAGAGGAATATCTGAGTGATGAGAGATGAAGAAGGGAGAGGAGGGAGGTCACCGCAAATGGCCTTCATTTTTTCAGTGAAATGTCAAGCAAGGTTTTTAGATGACAGGGTTGGGGGTAGGGAAGCTATGGGAGATCTGAGAAAGTATATAAAGATCTAGAAGAGCAGTCATCAAGAGAGGGCTAGTGAGTGCATCAAGAAGATGCAGAAGGGTTACCCAGCAGCAGCGAGGGTCCAGTTGAGATTATGTTACACAAATCTGTAGTGGCCCCCAGTTACCATAATTTTGTAGCTGTTTGGGGTGAGCAGTTACACAAATTCACAGCTCAAGCCCCCATCAAGTACATCACTCTTTAGTATCAGAACAAGAGCAAGACAATGAGTATTTAGTAAATGCTTTACTACCTGTCAAACTGTGTGAAGCCCTGGGGATACAAATAGATGTGAAAAGAAATAGAATGCCTGACCTCAGGGAACACATATTGTAATTCTCACACAATAGCGAGTTGAAAGAGGGCATGAGAAGGAAAGTAGCCATTTAAGGGCATGGTGGTGAAGTCCTAAAAGTCAGAAGCAGATTCGGGAGTAGAATGAAGGACAGCCAGGACCTCTTCTTAAAACAGTGACTCCAGGAGAAACTCACCAGTGGGAGGAAGGGGCAGTAGGGATAAGGAGGTGTTCTAAGAAGGTTGCATCATCAGAAAGGAGTTCTAGGGTGAGAAGGATGCTGTGTCTTTACAAAGTAAGACGTAGAGCCACAAGGGGACCATATCGGATAATAGCAAAAGTTATTTTATTGTCATTTTTTTAGAATTCCCAAGAGGAATTAAATTAGTAGAAATGGTTTCCCCGCCTCCCCACACTCCCAACTGTATATAAATGAGTTGTTGAAATGTTTCAGTCATGTCTGACTCTCCATGACCCCATTTGGGGTTTTCTTGACAGAGATACTGGAGTGGTTTGCCATTTCCTTCTCCAGCTCATTTTACAGGTGAGAAAACTGAGGCAAACAGAGGTAAGTGACTTGCCTGGGGTCACCCAGTTAGCAAGTGTCTTAGTTGAGATTTGAACTCAGGTCATCCTTACTTCAGGGCCAGCACTCTGTATGCTATGACATCACCTAACTGCTACACAAATGAGTATACGAATCTCATATAATTCCAAGTGGTAAATTGAATAGAAATCTCTCAGGGAAAATTTATGAGAGAGAGGAGAAACGGTCCCTTAATAAGTGGTTGGACAAGACAAAGAAACTTTCAGTCATTGGCCCATATCCCCCTAGCATGATCTCAGTGGCAATCTGTTAACTTTCTAGGCAGTTTGAATTAGTGTAGTAGGCTGACTGGAATCTGTGGGAAATTCTTGGCTTGGTTCTGGGATCATCAGAATTTCACCAGGTCTCTAGGGATTTCATGGAAATTTTCAAATTTCATTGTATCAATCAATCAAAAAACCATCACTTGAGCACTAACCATGTACCAGGCCCTGTACCAGGAACTTAGGGATACAAAGGAAAAAATAAAAATAAAGAATAAATAATAAAAATAAATAATAATAAAAAATTAAAAGTCCCTTAAGGACTTTACATTTTATTGTCTATAATTTTTTAGAAAACATTTTATTTGGTGAGATAATGTGCAGGTATATAAGGTTACATAAAATCTGTACAAAAAAATTCAACATAATTTGGGGAGAGGGTCACTAGAAACTGAGGATAGAGGCCAAAAAAGCCAACATATAGGAGATGTCACTTAAGCTGAATCCTTTTTTCCACTTTATTTTTCCAATTACATGTAAAAACAATTTTTTTAACATTTATTTTTAAATTTTAGAGTTCCAAATTCTCTCCCTTCCTCCCCTCCTCCCACACAAGGCAAGCAATTTGATATAGACTATACATAGGCTGTAATGCAAAACATATTTCCATATTAGTCATGTTATAAAGGAAAACATAGACCTCAAAAACCAAGAAAAACAAAGAAAGTTTTAAAAATGTTTCATTCTGCATTTAGACTCTGTCAGTTCTTTCTCTGGATATGAATAGTATTTTCATAAGTGCTTTGGAAGTTTCGCTGATCACTGTATTGTTAAGAAGAGCGACATCGTATACAGTTGATCATCACAAAATATTGCTGTTATTATGTACACTGTTCTCCTGGTTCTGCTCAATTCACCTTGTGTCAGTTCATGTAAGTCTTTCCAGGTTTTTCTGAAACTATTCTGCTCATCATTTCTTATTGCACAACAGTATTCCATGACAATTATATATCACAATTCATTCAGTCATTCCTCCATTGATGGGCATCCCCTCAATTTCCAATTCTTTGCCATCACAAAAAGAGCTACTATCAATGTTTTGGTACATATAGGTCATTTTCCTTTTTCTTTGATCTCTTTGGGATACAGACATAGTGGTACTTGTTCCCAGATTTATTAATTTATTTGTTTTCAGTTTTCAACAATCACTTCCATAAGTTCTAAATCTTTTCTCCGTCCTTTGTCCTTCTTTCCCAAGATGGTACGCCATCTTATACGGGTTCTACGTATACATTTTCACATTAGTCATGTTGTATAGGAAAATTAAAATGAATGGGAGAATCCATGAGAAAAACGAAACATAACAAAAGAGAAAATAATCAGCTTCATTCTGTGTTCCAACTCCATATTTCTTTCTCTGGATGTTGTGGCATTTTGCGTTATGACTCCTTTGGAAACGTTTTAGGTCCCTGCATTGCTTTGAAGGGTTAAGTGTATCAAAAACAGTCCTTATATACTGTAGCTGTTACTGTGTATAATGTTCTCCTGGTTCTACTTGCTTCACTCAGCATCAGTTCATATAAGTCTTTCCAGGTTTTTCTGAAGTCCTTGTGTTCATCATTTCGTATAGCACAATAGTATTCTATTATATTCCTATACCACAGCTTGTTCAACCATTCCCCAGTTAATGGGCATCCCCTTGATTCCCAGTTCTTGGCCACCACAAAAAGAACTGCTATTAATGTTTTTGTACATATAGGTCTTTTTTCTCTTTCTTTGATCTCTTTGGGATACAGACCTAATAGAGGTATTGGTGGGCCAAAAGGTATGCACAGTTTTATAGCCCTTTGGACATAATTTCAAATTGCTCTCCAGAATGGCTGAATCAGTCCACAACTCCACCGACAGTGTATTGGTTAGTGTTCCACGTCCCCTCCAACATTTATCATTTCTTCTTTCTGTTTCCTTAGTCAATCTGATGGAGGTTATGAAGTACCTCAGAATTGTTTTAATTTGCATTTCTCTAATCAATAGTGATTTAGAGTATTTTTTCATATGACTATAGGTACCTTTGATTTCTACTTCTGAAAACTGTCTGCTCCTATCCTTTGACCATTTGTCAACTAGAGAATGACTCATATTCTTATAGATTTGACTCAATTGTTTACATATTTGAGAAATGAAGCCTTTATCAGAGAAATCTGCTCTAAAAGTTTTCCCCCCAATTTTCTGCTTTCCTTCTTTCTAATCATGACTGCGTTGGATTTGTTTATGCAAAACCTTTTTAATTTAATGTGATCAAAATTACGTATTTACTTCCTTTAATGTTAAGCTGAGCTTCAAATGAAACCAGAGATTCTAATAGTTGCCACGAGGTTATTTTAACAGGAAAGCAGAGTGTGGGAAGGGGAACTAATATAAGCCATGTGCACATCTTTCTGCCTTTTCCCTTCAACAGCAACCCAAAGTTTGCCCCTCCATCTCTGCTTCTGCTCTGTGACCCTATCAGACCTATGCTTTTTTACTTCTATGAAGCTCTCCTCTCACTGCTACTCAGAAGCACCTCATCACCTCTCCAAACTATCTTTCTCACAGCCGCCAAATTAATATTCCTGAAACACAGATCTGACCCTACCACTATCCTCTGCAAAATCCTCAGTAACTCCCTATTGTCTCTAGGATAAAATATAGAATTCTCATTCTGGCTTCCAGAGCTCTCTACAGTCTTGCTCTCACCCATCTTTCTGATATTAAATCAGAATACTTCCTGTCTTGCTCTCTCAATTCCAGCTAAATTAGTCTGCAAGCTATTCCCACTCCTTAAATCCCATTTCCCACCTCTGGGTCTTTGCACGTGTTTGGATTGCACTTCTTTCTTACCTCTGCTTTTTAGAATCACTAGCTTCCCTGAAAGTGCACAACTCAGGTATGATGAATGTCTTAAAGTTCTTTCCTGTCCCCTCCAGGTATTTGTGTCCACTCCCTAGTAAAATTTCTCTCTTTTCATCTTCTACCATCTAATGTAGACAGAGCATCACAGGGTGACAGCCTTCATAAGCTATACTCCCCCTCCTATCCTCTTTCACCATGCCTGGGGCACCTCAGATTTGTTGAGGACAGCTATTATTGGGCATCATCTAGGTTTGGGCCAACAGATTGTCCCCAAAAGACCCATGCTTAGGAAATGTTAGACTGAGAAGTTGAGTCTAGTCCCTTTATCTCTTCCCATTCAATAAACTCCAGGGATTCCCTATTACCCCCAGGATTAATATACAGTTCTCTGGCTGAATTTTAAAGTCCGTCATAATCTGAGCCTTTCCTCCCTTCCCACTCTTCTTAGACTTTCTTCCCTTCCTTGCCCTCTATGATCTGGGTCAGGGGTAGGGAACCTGTGAGGCCACATGTGGCCCTCTAGGTCCTCAAGTGTATCCCTTTGACAGAGTCCAAACTTCACAGAACAAATCCCTTTAATTAAAGGATTTGTTCTGTAAAACTTGGATACAGTTAAAAAGCCACATCCTAGGACCTAGAAAGCTGCATGTGGCCTCAAGGCCACAGGTATTCCATCCCTGGTCTAGGTACCAAACCCCCTTGATATTTCTCCCACCAGACATTTTCATTGGCTCTCCCACATTCCTGGAATGCTCTCCCCATCCAGGCTTTCTTCAAGTCTTGGCTAAAATCTTACCTTCTGCAAGAAGACTTTCCTGGTTCCCCTCAACTGCAGAGTCTTCCTTCTGTTAGTTATCTCCAACTTACCTTCTCTATCTATGTCTTTATGTAGGTACATATGTTTGCATACAGTGTTTGCACATTGCCTCTCTGATTAGCTTGTGAGCACCTGGAGAGCTGGAGTAGTTCTACCTTTCTTTCTGGCCCTGGTGCTTAGCACAATTGCTGCCACAGAGTAAGCACTTAATGAATGTTTGTCCATTTGACTTGAAAACTTTGCTAGAAAGAGAGGTATTTAATGGGAGCGCTCAGGTACACAGGCTACAAGATGACATTCTTAGTTACATGCAAATTTACAACCTCAGTAGACAGCTAGATGATGTAGTGGATAGAGTGCTAGCCTCGGAGTGAGGAGGATCTGAGTTCAAATTTAGCTTCAGACACTTACTAGCTGTGTGACTGGGTTTACGGTTTTGGGAAGGAAGGAAGGAAAGAAGAAATCTGAGCAGTAAACCCCAAGTTAACTGGGTAGCTTCTGGCCATCAAAATTTACCTTCCATTGGAGAGGAAGATGAGAAGGAGAGGGAGAGGACAAGCTGAGTTACTCAACTAGCTGGATCCCCATTCAGGCATCTTGGTCTACTCACAGGTTGTGTTTGTCCTTCATTTTCAAAGAGGACCATGACATCAGGGAAACAATGACATAACTGGATATGAGTGAGGAGGGCTGTTGCAAGGTCACCAACCTCACTTTCTTCTCCAGAGTTATCTGGGTCCAGTGGTCAGATATCATCAGGATGCCTGGAGATAGCCCAGGATGCAATGGGAGACCCTGGCCCTTTTAGGCTAAGGCCTTTTTAGGTGCTCAGAGTGAAGTAACGCCCATTCAATGAATAGGTCTCTTAAAAAAGTAAGTAAAAGGATGGCCCCTCTAACTAGAAAAAAGAAAAAAAATCAAGCTGGGAGGTGAAGACCCTCAGGGTTGCTGTTCCAAAGAGAAACAGTTACCATTGACATTCACTCTAAGTCAGGAGGGCCCAAAATACAGCCATTAAGTGGAGCTTGGGGCAGGGACCTATTGTGGTCCAATCTGTAAGCTTCAGAGTGAGCCTTGGACAAGTCACTTAACCCAATTTTCTTCAGTTTCCTCATCTGTAAAATGAGCTGGAGAAGAAAATGGCAAATTACTCCTGTATCTCTGCCAAAAAACAAAACACAATGGGCTTACAGAGTCAGACATGACTAAAACAACTCAACAGTAACACCACCCTGGTATAAGCTGAGATTTATCAACCACATGTACAATAAAGGGACAGTACTAGAGTACAAATCTCTCCAAAATGATGCTTGTACAAAGAGAAGAGAATTCTTCACAATACTCCTAAAAATATCAGACACATAACCGTTCCTAAAAGTAGATGGGGGAAAAGGCAACCCAAAACAAGAATAGTCACATTGGAGGGGCTGTGGTAAGATAAAAACACTGAAATATTATTGAAGTTGGGGGATTTGTCCATCTGTTGTGCATATTTATTTGATGAATTTTGTCCATTTGGAATAATACAAGAAAAGTGACTAAATTCTCCACACCCTTTGACCCAGTGAGCCTAATACAAGGCATATACTCCAGAAGACAAGGAGAGAAGCAAGATACATTACATTACCCTAGATATTCAAAGCAACAGTTTTTGTGGCAGCAAAGAATGAGAAGCAAAGCATATGCCCATCAATTGTGGAACGTCTGGCAAAAAACTACAATTGTGGTATAACAATGGAATGAAATGTTATTATGCAATGAGAAATGAGGAAAATGAGGAACTCCAAGAAGTGTATTTTTTCTTCTTAAAAATATTATTCTCTTTTATTTTTAATGTTCTTTTAAAAACTTATGAATTCCAAATTTTCTCCTTCCCTCAGCCTCTCCCCCACCTACTGAGAAGGCAAGCAACATATTGTGAACACAAAGTGAAACATGAAATCATGCAGACATATTACCATATTAACCATGTTGCAAGAAAAAGAAAGAAAGTGAAGAAATCTGTGCTGAAGTTCTTTCTGAGTTCATCCCTTCTTTCTGTGATGGTGGATAGCATTTTTCATCGTAAGTCCTTTGGAATTTTCTTGGATCCTTGTATTACTCAGAGTCATTAACACAGATGATCGTTGTTACAACATTACTGTTACTATATACAATGTTCTCCTGGTTCTGCTCACTTCACTTTGCATCAGTTCACATAAATCTGCCCAGCATTTTTCTGAAACCATCCTGCTCAGCATTTGTTATAGCACAGTAATAGCATGGAGAGATTTGTATGAAATGATTCAGAGCAAGACAAGCAAAAGCAAGAAAACAATACAGACAAAAACAGCACCAAGGTAAATGAAAATATCATTAAAATGATATAACTCTGAGCAAATGAATATACTGTAACGAACAAATCATGAAGCACACTTCTTGTCTCTAGGAAGAGAAGGGAAGGACTCCTAATGCTGTTGGGTACAGTGTCTACATTGGGTTTCTTTTCTGGGTGGGAGATGATGCTTTGTCATGAATGAGGATTCGGTTTAGAAGAAATGGCAGTGGTTATGTAAAAACAAAAGGCATCAATAAAATTTGTTTTGAAAAGCGATGAGCAATTGATTCTTGAACAATACTTGTGCTAGGAATTATCGGACCTCTCATGTATAACCTGAGAGTAAAAGAGCTGAAGAATGCTCCTTAACCCCTATGAAAACAGCACAAACAGAAGAGACAACTGTGCTCCCCAGGGCTCCTGGAAAAGAATGATAAATGTCACGTCAGAGAGAATTGAGTCAAAAAGCCCAGGCACCCAGGCAAAGGAGAGAGTGGGAGCAAAGTCGAGAGCATAAGAACAAGGAGGGGCCTCTGCTCTCTTGATCAAACTAAAAGAAAAAAGAATAGTCAAGGGAAAGACCCAAGAAATCCTTTGTCTTAAGGCTTTACCTACTATTTCTGGGGAAGTCATGTCCCCTTCTAGGATCTGGACCTCACTCACTGTAACTCTTCCAAAGGTGGGGCAATATTTCTTATCTTCTCCATTTCAAGGACTACTTTTTCTGTAGGTCAATGAAAGAGGTTTTCATTTTCCAAGGAAGGAGTTGGCTTGGAAGCAAGAGAGGGTCCTGCCCCATTAATAAACAGGAAGCCATTTCTTTAATCCAGTCCACATGACTCACTGGGAACCACAGTTCTGAATCAAGAGATTCTTGCCCTATTAATAAATAGAAAGCCACCCCTTCAATCCATGACTGATTTGGAGACCACTTCTTCCTGCGTCCTGTTATTCTGCTAGAGCCAAGAAAGAGAAAAGTAATGTTATTCTAGACCAGTCCACCATTCTAAACAATTAGAAGGGAACTTGGTGTGAGTTGTTAGCTACAATAATGTCAAGGATGGGTGAACAGACAAGCTTGTACCCTCAGTTAAAAAAATTTGCTGTCTCTGCAAATCACATACGGTGCACTGGTACATCAGTAGGCATGCTGCATCATAAACATTCATTAATCTGCATAGTGTAGTCATAGGCAATTATTCCAAATACATTGTACATAACAATCACATTTGTAATAATATTAAAGGTACATTTATACAGCATTTGCAAAGCACTTTCCATGCATCATGGCTAGGTCTTGATTAGTGTTAATAATGAATTCCTTGAAGCAGGCACATGTATTTGAATATGTCTCATTTGATTCCCACAACAGCCTTCCAAGTTAGATGTTATTTGGGGATACGGGGAAGAGAGGGCAGAAGATTTTGTTGATGCTCATGGTGAGGAAACTCTCTCTACTAATGCAGGCTAGCAATTACGCTATCATGTATAGTCTTAAAGAATAACTTGGGGGCACTGAGTGGAGTCCTTTACCCAGAATCAAACAGATAGTGTTTAACTTTGAATCTAGGTCTTTCTGATCCCAAAGTTGGTTGTCTACTGCTATCCAGGGGTGGAGAACCTGCCACCTCAAGGTCGCATGTGGCCCTCCAGGTCCTCAGACTTTACAGAACAAATTCTCTTAATAAAAGACCTTGAGGCCACATGTTCCCCATCCCTGTACCATACTGCCTTTCAGGAGCTATTATTGTTCCCATGGTACAGATGAGGAAACTGAGGCTCAGACAGAGGACTGGATCAGGGTTCCCCACCAAGTAAATGCCTGAGAAAGGATTTAAACCCAGATTTTCCCGACTGTTCACTACCCCACTAACAACCATATCAGAGTTGCAAGGGGTAGGTCACACACAGTCCCTAACAAATGGTATTCCTTGTCAGGGCTGCATACTGCAGAAAAGACAGAGATCACATGTAGGAAATTCTGTCCCATGTTGGGATTATCTCCAAAGCATATAAAGCATTCACTCATGTGTCACCTCTTCTCTCATCACTCCCAAGGCATTCAAAAGAAGTCTGCCTCAGTTTCCTCAGCTGTAAAATGGGAATCAAGCTTTGTACTCACTTCCCAGAATTGTCACGAGGATCCAATGAGGTAGTATTTGTACAGTATGTAGCACAGTGTCTGCTGAACTTAGTAGGTGTTATATAAATTTTCATTCCTTCCTTCCTTTCCTTAAAGGCAGTCTGAGCTTATTCTCTTATTAATAGACATAACAATGGTCATAGTCCTAGATAATACCCAGAAGTGCACCGAATATAGCACATACGGGAATACAGCGCAAGACTGCTGTACACAGGTTTATCACAGATGGGAGAAAACTTTGTCCAGAAAAATATTGATACTAGTATTTCAGGTGTTTGGAAAGATATTACAAGAACAAATCAATCTAGTTCATTAATAACATTAATAACCATTATAGCTAATATCTCTATAGCACTTTAACATTTGCAAAGGATTTTACATACAGGGGGCAGCTAGGTGGCGCAGTGAATGGAACACTGGACTTGGAATCCTCATGTGTTCAGATATGGTCTCGGACATTTACTTAGCTGTGTGACCCTGGGCAAGTCATTTAACTCTGTTTGCCTCAGTTTCTTCATTTGTAAAAATGAGCTGCAGAAGGAAATGGTACCACTTCAGCTAAGTGGTGCTGTAGTGGATAGAGCACTGGACCTACAGTCAGAAAGACTCATCTTCCTGAGATCAAATTTGACCTCAGACACTTACTAACTGTGTGACCCTGAGCAAGTCACTTATCCTTGTTTGCCTGAGTTTCCTCCTCTGTAAAATGAGCTGGAGAAGCTTGAAATGGCAAACTACTATAGTATCTCTACCAAGAAAACCCCAAATGTGGTCATGGAGAGTCTAACACTACTAAACAACTTGGAAGGGACTTTAGAACTCACCAAGTCCAACTCCTTCATTTTATAGAGGAGGTTAAGTGACTTGCCCAGAGTTACACCGCTAGCAAAGACCAGAGGAGAGATTTAAATGAAGGTTTTCCTGGGTCCAAGGACATAACTCCATTTGCTGTGTATTACTGCCTTCTTTACATGCCTTTTGCGGACCATAGGTTGCAGAGTAGATGGTGATCTGCTTTAGTAGAAGGAGTTTCCTCGCTGAGGAGTTCTCTATAGTTAGGAAATCACCTAGATATACATGGTTATCCCTTCCACATCACACAGGTTAGGGGCCCAGCACTCCCACAATCTGGAAAATCCGCATAAAATGTTTTGGCCTTCTCTTTGTACCAGAGAAGTCCGAATTTTATTTAACGAGGTATTTACAGTATCTTATTATAAAATCTGGGTTGATATTATACAATACTATACATATACTTTATGCATTTCTGAGATTCTAAACTTTTTCTGTGTCATCTGCTGGCCTTTGTGTCTTGTCTTCAGCTTCCACAAAACTTGCAAAAAATTCCCACTTAATTTCTTAGGCCAGCCTATGATGTATCAAAATTGCGATGAGAAAAGTTGAGACATGGAGAGGATAATGATAGACACAAACCAATGAAAAGGTCAGCCCCATGAGGTAGGACTTACAGCATTATTGTCTCCATTTGCCAAGTGGCCAGTCCAAGTCCTCACTAAACTCTTAATGTAACTAGGGTCCCCAGACCAATAAGCACTTATCAAGCACTGACTGTATTGCAGAACCCTGTGTTGAGGGAGATCCATAGACAGATGAGACCTGCCTTCAGAGATCTCACAGTCTAGTAAAGGATGACAACCCTGTAAATAACTACAATTCACATGTTAAGTTCATCAAAATGATCCCAAAACACTCTGGGAACTCCGAGGAGGGAAGTTGCCCTCATCTAAAGGGGAAAAGGGACATAGGGTTCAGCTTCCTGGAAGAGGAAGCATCTGAGTTGAGCTTAAAACGACAGGCAGGAATTGTACGAATAAAAATAAAGAGAGAACCTTCCAGGCACAGGGAACAGTTTGGACAAAGACACAGAGTCCTTGAGCACACTAAGCTTCGCCGGGAGCACCACGCTGAGCCCTCCCGCTGTGCTCTGGGCCAGATGGAGGATGACTCCTTGTCCTGTTCTGAGGTGGGTCATGTGTATCTCAGCACCAGTTTTTAAAATTGATATATCTTTTATTTTTATATCACCTTCATATCTGAATATATCCCTCCCCTCCCCGCCTAATAAGCCATCCTTTTTAACCAAAGAAAAAAGGAAAAACACCTACCAATCCCATCAGTCAAGTGTTCAATTTGGGAGTTTTAGAGAATTTTTGTACTTTCCATTTCTATTTCCACATTTATTGTGTATATTGTTTTCCTGTCTCAGTTTGCTTTATTTTGCATCACTTAATACTTGGATTTTCATGTTCATCATTTCTTATGGCACAGTAATATTCTGTGAGATTTATGTACCACAAATTTAGTCATTCCACAATCACGGGCAGCTGATTTGTTGCTAGGCATTTCCTGGCTATTTCCAAACTGTGCTGGGTGTGTCCTGGCCATACCTTCCTCCTTCATCCCCAACCTCAGGAACCTGGGTTCTATCCCTGAGATTTTAGAGGATTTGTTATGTAAAACTTGAACTCAGTCAAAAGGCCATACCCAAGGACCTAGAAGGCCCCATGTGACCTCAAGGCCACAGGTTCCCCACCCCTACAAGCCCTGGAGGCAGGTTTTCACCCTTATCTTAACCAGAATGAGGCCTCCACATCACTTTTTTTAGTTTATATTTTATTTTTCCCCAATTACATACAAAAACAATTTTTAACATTCAATTTTTAAATTTTGAGTTCCAAATTTTCTCCCTCCCTCTCTTCCCTCCCCTCTCCTTGAGAAGACACACGATCTGATATAGATTTTACCTCCACATCACTTTCCAACTATTTCCAAACCTTGGTGCCAAGTGTGTACTCCCCTTTCTTCTCTTCTAAATGTTATTTGCCCTTTCCCATTGGAATAGAAACTTGTGTCTCTTCTTTTCCTCCTCCTTAAGCCCAGCATTCCAGGGGGATGACAGATCACCTCTTTACCCTGCTGAAGACAAACAGCTGGGTGGATGGTCTACTGAATTAGCAACTCCCCACAAGCATTTATTAAGTACTTATGTTCCAAAAGGCCCTATGCTAAGCTTTGGGGATACAAAGAAGGGCAGAACAACTCACATTCTAATGGGAAGGGGTGACAACAGCTCAATAAGATGTGCATTCAAGAGATATAGAGAGCAGCTGGAAGGCAAACTAAGGGGGCATGATCACCTGGGGGAGGACAAGAAAGAGTCTCCTGCAGAAGGTGGGAGTGGAGCTGAATCTTAAAGGAATTCAGGGAAACCAAAAGTGAGAGTGGAGGAGGAAGAACATTCCAGTATTCTCACTGAACCTCATCACAAGAAGGAAGCAGCTACTGCCAATAATCCTAATGAAGTTATCAATCTCTCCTCTCTCTGATAGCACAGATAAAAGCAAGTAGACCTCCCACTGGGACCATGGCAATGACGATGATGCAGCAATGGTGGTGAAGATGGTGATGGTGATGGTGGTGATGGTAGGGATGATGATGATGGTGATGGTGGGGATGGTGGGGATGATGATGATGGTGATGGTGGGGATGGTGGGGATGATGATGATGGTGATGGTGGGGATGGTGGGGATGATGATGATGGTGATGGTAGGGATGGTGGTGATGGTGGGGATGGTGGGGATGGTGATGATGGGGATGGTGGTGATGGGGATGGTGGTGATGGTGGGGATGGTGATGATGGGGATGGTGGTGGTGGTGGTGGTGACAGTGATACCAGCAACTAACATTTATATAGCACCTACTATGTGTTGGGCAATATACTGGAGACTTTAGCTACCTCTTTACCAAGAATCACAAGATTTCAGAGTTGGAAGAGACATTAGGTGTAAACTAAGGTAACAGGAATCTGGTAGATGCTTAGAGTACCTCAGACAAAATCAACACATTTGGAGAAGTTGAAGAGGAGCTTGCTTCCAGGGGACCTGTGAGATGTGGAAGGGAGAAACTGCAGAGCATGTGTAAACAGTCTATAATACCTGGTTCTGGTCTGCTAACTATGGGGTTAGGAAGAGACTTTTTCAATTGGCTATGTTAGTAGAACTAGGGAGATCTTCAAAAAGGCCTGAGTCAGCCTTGTCTAATCTATTGACTCAGTGGAACTTTTGGACTCCTTTGTTGAGGGTGTCCAGCCAGAGACAACATTTATGGGGAAAAGAGGCCATATGGCTTGAAAACAGGTCTCAGTCCCTGACCTCTACATTTGTCCTTTTCTGTTCTAGGGGAGGACATTGGAGTTCCCATTAGGAAAGTAAGTGTTGGGACCTTCCAGCAACCAGGCTTTGCAGCCAGTTCAGCATCAGTGCCCGGAGGAACAAGCAGTGACCTTCAAGACCCACCTAGTGGCAGCTGAGATGAGGATTAATCCATCAACATGTGAATGTAGGAACTGAACAGAGGACCTCCCCCCATCTTATGTATTGAGGAGGGAAAACGTACATTATTTTTGCTCTGACTTTGAAGTAAATATATATCCCTTTGGAAAAGCTAATTGATGTTAAGTGGTTAACTAGAACTGGGGCACCACTCACTGGTGGTTAACACAGCCCGTGGGAGCTTGGACCGATGGCAGTAGAGAGTAGACCTCTGGGATCCCTCAGGGCATCCTGGAACCCTGAGGGGCAGATGGAGCAGGCCTGGCTCTGGGAGAATGAAGTCAGAGCATGGTCAATACATGAGTCCAAGCTGACATTACAGCTGCAAGGTCCTCTATGATCCAGCCACACTGACCTACTTGCTAAATGCACACACATACACACACACACACACACACACACACACATACACACACACTCCATCTCTTGCCTCTGACTTGGCACTCCCTGACCCCCATGCCTGGGATACTATGCCTCCACATTTCCACCTCCTGTCTTCTCAGACTTCCTTCAAGACTTAGCTCAAATCCCTCCTTCTACAGGAGGACTTTCTGGGTCCTCTCTGGCCCATACCCCTAGCCCACTCCTCTCTAAACCTGAGTCTAAGCCTTGCCTTCTATCTGCTCCCATATGGTTCTTGTGTGGCCCTATGAGCTACACATTGTTTCCTCCATCACAATGTGAGCCCCTTGAGGGTAGGGACCAAGTTTTCGTCTTTCTTTATATCCCCAGCCCTTAGCACCGTGAGGTACATAGTAAGTGCTTGATAAATAAATGCTTGTTGACTGATCCATACAATGGGAACAGTAGGATTTACTCTACTTACCTTGAAGGGTTATTGTGAGAAAAAAATGCTTTGTCAACCTTAAAGCAATCACTGGTGAAATGAGAGTTTTTGTTGGAAAGAAACTCCAAGTGCTGGCTTTGGGGGGGCCGGCCCCAGTGTCCCAAAGGAGACCGTGGTTCCTGACCTCAGGCCTTCCAGTCTCTTCCCAACTTCCAGAAGTAGGTCAACACAGGTGAGCAGCAGAAAGATAATTCTCCTGTCTTGGAGAAGGGAAGGGGAAGGGGGGAGAAACCGCCCAGGCTGCAGGCCTGGCAAGGCTGAGAATATTTATTGGAGACAATAACTGCTCCCGGCAAACGCAAAAACTGGTCACCTAATGAGTGGATGGCAGAGTGGAATTCCCGAGGTGACGGGGGACAGCTTAATGCTTTTTCAGCCAGTGAAAATCAAAGGGCATGTTATTCATCTTGTTTTTCTTTTCTTTTCCCCCCCAATAAGCCACCAGTGTGACATATTTCAAAACGCCTCCTCTCCTCCTCGGGAGTTGCCATACCTCTCCCCAGCACACACACCAAAGAGGCCTCTCTAAGAGTTATGACAATTAATATTCACATGGCTTCCCTCTGGGGTGGGTCTTCATTAATAACGAAATCAATTGGCGCATCCAGGGAGTACCTTGCTCGTGCCAGGTTTATTGTCCCCAGACCTCCTGAGAGGAGAGCCCAACCAGGCGAGAACTGGGCCCAGCCGGGTTCAGCGTGGGCAAGGGGAGTTGTCCTAAGGTCCCAGCATCCTCTATCCCCCATTCTATTCCCTGGGATCTAATGTCTGTATGTACCTTGGATGTACCTATTCATTTCTCTGCTGCCTTCCCCCCAAGGGCAGCCGATGAATATGAGAATGGAGAAAGAGCAGCCCTCAAAACTGGGAAGACCTGGGTCTAGGAGCCACCCCTGACACATACAATCTGTGCAAATAGATCAGTCAGTCAGTCAGCGCTCATTGATTAAGTACCTACTACATGCCAGGGAACACAAAGAAAGACAAAAGTCCCTGCATTCAGTGAGCTCACATTCTAAGGGGGGAGATGATGTGCAAACAACCAGGAAACACAACATACATACAATATAAATCTGAGATTTGTAATCTCGGAAAGAAGGCATTAGCATTAAGGGGAACAGGGGAAGGTCTTACAGAGGGGAAGATTTAGGCTGAGATGTGAGGGAAGCCAGGAGGAAGAGCTGAGGAGGGAGAGAATCCAGGTATGGCCCCTGAAAATGTCCAGTCAGGAGATGGAATGTATGGTGGGAGGAACAAAATAAAGGCTTGTGTTACTGGATAGCCAAGTGGGGCTGGAATCTAGCAGGGGGTTCCCCCGGTGGTGCTTGGTAATAAGGTATAATAAGATGACTAACATAGGAAAAGACCATCTTGTGAAGGGCTTTTCAAATAAGAAGATTTTATAACCTCCTAAAACAGGGGTTTTTAAACTAGGGTTCACAGGACCAATGACAGATTTCAGGTAAGGTCCATGCACTAAGATGGGAAAAAATGACATCTTTATATTCATTAAGTTTGGGTTTCCTTTGTAATACCATGTATTTTATTTTCTACATTTGAAAACATTATTTTGAAAAGGGAACCATAGGTTTCACCACCCTGCCAAAGGGGTCCCGGTGTTACAGTCAGTTTCAGAGAGGGTGCAGACCTGCGCTGGTGGAGGGAGCTTCCTCATCTGGGAGCTTCCCATTAAATCACAGAGTTGGTCCCTAGTCCTTTCTATTGCCCATGAGTATGCAAGCTTCTTGAGGGCAGGACTGAGTTTGCCTTTCTCTGTATCCCCAGAGTTTAGCAATGTACCTGCCATATAGTGAAGACATGAGAGATGGCCAATTGATCGAGACGGGAGAGGGAGAAGCCAGAGCCTGGGACTCATGAGCATAAGATCTAGAACTACAAGGAATATTTGGTTGCTACTGAGTTGTTCAGTCGTGTCCTACTCTTCATGACCCCATTTGAGGTTTTCTTGGCAAAGATACTAGAGTGGTTGGCCATTTCCTTCTTCAGCTCCTTTAACAGATGAGGAAACTGAGGCAAACAGGGTTAAGTGACCTGCCCAGGGTCACACAGAGAATAAGTGTTTAAGACTGGATTTGAACTCAAGAAGAAGAGTCTTCCTGACTCCAGGCATAGTGCTCTGTCATCTGCGCTTTCTAGAGATCCTGCAAAATAACCCCCATGATTTGTCCTCCCTGAACCTCAGTTTCCCATTCTGTAAAACAAGGAAAGAGTGGTGAAGATGAGATGAGAGATTGTCCTTTTTGAAATCTAAACATTGGTTGTTGTTCCTATGGAGGTGGAGCAATTTAATGTCTTCCCAGGCTGACAATAGTCAATAGTCAAAATCATTTATCAAGCTCCAGCTGTGTGCCAGACACTATGCCAAAGACAGTGCCTGCCCTTAAGGAGTTTACAATCTGATGGGGAAAGATAGCACACAAAAGAAAGCTGAAAAGGGGATTGAGAGGCATGGATTCCAGGGACAGGAAGGAGAAACCAAAGAGACCAAAATGAACGCCTCTGGCGAGATGTCTAAGGACATGAATTGCCATAGCAAAGAATCAGGAGGCCTGACTCTGACAAGGGTGGACCAGCAAACTTTCACCCTTACTGGGTCACCCTCTTTGGAGTCTCTAACATTTGGAATTCAGTGAAGTCTGGGGCTGGGAAAATTACATGGGGCCCAAAGAAGCCAGAGAACCTTAGAGCATAAAATATCAAATAGACTCTGGCTCTTAGAATCCAGAATGTTAGGGCTGAGAGGGCCCTTAGAGCGTAGTCTATGAAAGCCAGAAGAGACCTGAAAGTTTAGAATGTCATTGCTAGGAAGGACCTCAGAACATAGTCCATACTGAGCAGTGAAGCAGAAAATGGAAAAAGAAGAGGCAGTGTACAGTGGGTGAGTGTTACCACAGTAAGGAAGCCCAGGCCTCTGAACCGGAAGGCCAGGAAAGCAGCCCCTTCTGCTCATAGCTGCTCTGAGAGAGACAGACAAAAGCAGGCAGAGTCAGGACATGTGGGATGGAGGCTTTGGCTGTCTCATGATGTTAGAGAGTCAATTGTTTATACAGGAAGAAGTCCAAGAGAGCTGTGCTCCTGGGGCCTGGTGTTTCTCTGATGGTTTTGTCCATATATCTGTCTGCATTCCTGGGTACTGTGTGTCCCTGGGGAAGTCATATCCTGTGTGGGGAAAGAGTGATGGGCTCTGCTCCACTCTCTACTCACTTTTATTATCTAGAACAAATCCTTTGACTTCTCTGAACATCAGTTTCCTCATTTGTAAAATAAAGCATGATCTATAAGGTCGCCTTTTAGCTCTAAATTCTATGACTTTATATCAGTCAATCAAACCCCAAGCATTTATTAAATGCCTACTGTATGCCAGGCTCTGTTTTAGATGCTAGCGATGCTAAGACATAGAAGGGGAAAAATAGACACATAAAAGTAGGTACCAAATGAATACAAGGTAATGGTGGTTTGCATCAATATCTGGAAGGATGAAGAAAGGCCTTGTAGAAGTAGCATTTGATCTGAGCTCTAAAGGAAACTTCCAGGAAGAGGAGAGAGTGCATTCCAGGCTTAGAGGAAGGCCAGTGCTAAGACGGGAGCCACAGCATCACGGGTGAGAAACATCACAAAGCCAGTTTGGCTGGACCAGAGAATGCGTGAGGGGAAATGATGGGTAATAAGGCCAGGAAGGCAGGCTGGAGCCAGTGGAGGGAGTCCTGGAGTTTATGAAGTAGAGGAGTAACATGGTTAGATATTGCTTTAGGAAAATCCCTTCAGCCACTGAGTGGAGGACGTATTGAAGAGGGAGAGAGTTGAGTCAGGGATGACCAAAAAAACGGCACTAGACCAGGTGAAAGGCGACTGGGATGGTGACTCTGTGAGCAAGGGAAAGGGCATATCTACAAAAGATGTCTAGGGAGAATCAACAAGCTGTGATGGCTTGGATTGGATATGCAGGTGGAGGGGAACTGAAGGTGTGAAAATGATTCAGATCATGAACCTGTGGGCCTCAGTGACTGGAGGTGCTCTCCACTGATTGGCTGAAACAGGGAAGTCCAGAAATATGGTGGTTTGGGAGTGGAGGGAAGAGAAAATCCATGGCATGGTCAGTGACTAAGGTGATCTCCTCAAGACCTCTTGAATCCATTTCTCTTTTCTGGGGCACAGCTGGATCAGAAGCTGTAGGATTCTGCAGCTGGAAACTTCTATGCAAACTCAGAGTTGGAGGAGATGTCAGTTACCTTCTAGTCTAACCTATAGCGCTGCCCCCCAAAAGAACAACCTACATATAGCACCACCCCCCCAAAAAAGAACAACCTATAGTGCCCCTCAAAAAGAGCCCCCTTCATGACATTCCTGACAGCTAGTCTACCAACTTCTGCTTGAAGACCCCAGAAAGGGAGAACCTACTATCACCAAAGGCAGCCCGTGGTGCTTTGGGAGACCTCTCATCGATAGGAATAATTCTGCATAATGGATTTTGACTTTGACATCATGGGGCATTTTGCTGAAACAGTGAAAAGTAGGATCTGCCTTGGGAATAACAGAGGAGATGCATCAGGAGAGACTACAAATTCCCTCTATGGCTCTTTCTGACTGTAGGACCATGGGTAAATCATTTAATTCCTCCGAATCTCCCTTTCCTCATCTGTAAAATGGGGGTAACAATAGAACTTGCCCATCTGCCTCGTAGGGCATGTACATAAAGTCACAGTAATCAAACTTGGAGATGATCTCAGGGTGCATCTAGTCCCCAGCCCATTCCAGCCCTCCCCAAAGAATGACTTCTATAGTACCACCCAACAAGGGGCCATTCAGAGGCTTTAGTGAAGACATCTAAGGAGGGGAAACTCACCACCTCCTGAGGAAGCAGAGAGGTTTACAGGGGAAGCATCCGAGAAACCTGAAATCTCTACAGAAATGTGAATGGCTGCTATTATGTAAATGATGATTATTAAAGTCACTTATCATGGCAGGTCACCACCGTGAGGATGGGACAACCCGCTAAGCTGTCTTGGGGGTTTCTTCCTGCACTCCGGAGTGTGGTTCTCCTTCTCAGGGGAGGCGGGTGGTGGAGGTTTCAATTATAGACAGCTTTATGCCTCTAATCACCCTGTGCAGGGTGTTCTAGAGGAGAGTAAATCTATTATGAAAAGCTTATAAATGTATGTAAAACCAGCCAGGGACAATACCAGGATTACACAGAGCAACCCTCCTAGTGTGGGCAGGAAAAAAGGGAAGAGCAAAGAAAGGTTGAATGGATTAAGGGCCTTCTGGGCCTGGGCCCAAGGGAGAAAGGGAGAGTTACCTGCTTAGCCTGTCACTCTGAATCTCCCTGCAGATACAAGCACAGGATGGTTCTAGACCATAGGTGTAACTAGGTTTGGGCAACTGGCATTTTGACCCAGGGCACTGAAATTTAGAGGAGCATATTTCCTTTGATTGGGTAACTCAAAGCCTTAAGACTTTCTGCATATGACTCCTACCCTACCTGTAGCAAAACTGGTTAAGCGCCATCGTTTAACATTGGACCATCATTCCCAGTGGCAGCAAGGGCCTGATGATATGTTCCTGGATCTGCCGCAAGTTCCTAATGTCTCTTGAGGAAGAGGGTAACAATGTACCCACCACCATATGCTTCTAGAGTGTCATTGGCTACCCTGAGGGGGATTCTCAGGGAGATGCTACCTCCCTGTCCAGTCCTGTCCTACTCCCTAAAAATGACTGAATACTTCATTTTTCAACCTTCTACTGCAGAACGGAATCACACCTAACCTAAGACAACAGGAAGAGACCCAGGCTTCACTCTGAGGGAATCCACTGTCAGAAGAGAGGACATGGCTGCTACGCTGGGAGACCCTTCCTCTGCTCTGAGACAGAGACGGGCTGTGTGACTGAAAGAGAATGCCCAGAGGACTGAAAAGAAAGAAGAGATCAGACGAACAGTACCTTCACAGAACCGAGCGGGTATGGGGACCAGGAGGGCTGTGCTCCCTGAGCATCTTTTCGGAAAGATACAAGTGGCTCCCAGAGAAAATAGTGACTGCAGCCTGGTGGGGGGTGGGAAATTCCATTAGTCAAGGAGGAGGGAGGTCCCCTGGCCCCAGATGGCAACGCTGCCTGCTATTTCCACACATGGGAACCCTGGGCTCCAACCCCACAGGATGGAGGAGAGTGGAGGACATTCTAGCAAATAGGAAGATGTGACTGGGGAGACATTTCCCTTGTTCTCTCCCCAAGGACCATGAAGACTCTAGAAAACGATAGTAAAGAATGCAACGAAAGCTGGGTCAGAGGACCTGGGTGAATCCTGACTCGGCTACTTGCTTTCTGGGTGAGAGGGAGGGAGGCTGACATCTTTGTGCAGCTCTGCCTCACTTAATTCCAATTCCCACAGGAGTCAAGACATCACCTCCATGATGTCACTGGTCCCTAACAACAGCAGCAACAATCCCCAGTATTTAAAAATGTGCCCAGCACGCAACAGGTGGCACATAAGGCTTGTTTAATGTAATTGATGTCTTTTGTTTTTGAAATTATTATAGTTTTCTCCAGTACCCCCCCCACTCTGCCATACCAGATGATAATTAGTATTTTTATGACCAAAAAAGGAAGGAAGGAAAGGGAGGGAGGAAGGAAGGAGGAGGGAAAAAGGAAGGAAGGAAGAAAAGAAGGAAGGGAGAGAGAAAAGAAAGAAAGAAGAAAAGAGAGAAAGAAAGAGAGGGAAGGGGGAAGGGAGGGAGAGAGGGAGGGAGGAAGGAAGGATTAGGTTGAAAAGGTCTGAGCATCCATGCACTGTACCAGAGTGCTGGACCTCCTACCTCTGTAAAGGCATGGGTTGGCTCATTACTTTTTTTTTTTTTACAATGTTACTAGACTGATAAATTAGGCTGAGAGTTGTAGATTGAATCTGCCTATATTTTAGCGAAGTATTGCCTCTATCCTTCCAGATGAAACAGAGGGTTAGAGGGTAATAAAGTTAAGTTTTAAGGATTAACAACATGTTAAACCAGAACCAAAATGAAATCGTGAACAGTTTGATGATAGCTCAGAAGGAGGTCTCTAGTGGAGTGCCCCAGGGATCAGTGGTTGACTCCATAGTGTTTCATATTTTTTATCAGTGACTTAAATCATGGCATCCTTATCAAGATTTCAGATGACACATAGCTATGGAGAGCAACTAAGGTGCTAGTCAGGATTCTAAAAAATTCTTAACAGACTAGAACACTGAAAAAAGGAAGCAAGCACTTGAAAGTGCCTACTATGTGCCACGCACCTTACACATATCTCATTTGATCCTTATAACCTGGGAGGTGGGTGCCCATTTTTTACAGTTGAAAAGATTGAGACAAGCGGAGGTAAAGTGACTTGCCCAGGATTATAGAGTTACTACATGTCTGAGGCAAGATTTGAACTCAGATTTTCAGAACTCTAGGCCACTACCTAACTGCTGCTACACTGGGTTGAATCTAATAAGATATGGCATTTAATAGGGACCAGGGTGAAGTCTTATACTTGGGTTAAAAAAATCAACTTCATTAGTACAGAATTGTGGGGCAAGAGGATAGTTAAACAGTATCAGACTGAAAAAGATATTGGAGTTTTACTGGCTAAAATTTTGATGAGTCCTTCAGTCAAGAAAGATAATTTTGACCCTAGGATGAAGACCTTGGGTCCGAAGAGCCTTGGGTTTAAGGCTTCCCTCTGTGGGTGTCCAGAAAGAAGGCTGGATTTGGAATCAGAAGACAAAGGTTCGAATGCATCTCTGCCTTTAATCATTGGACCACTTCCTGGACCACTTGCTATCTCCCACCTCTGTCTTTGCACAGGCTGTACCCCCTTCCCTCCCCACCCTCATCTGGTCTGTACTCCCTTCTGATTGCTTCTTCTTGGAAGCTACCCTCCACCTCCTCAACACTTGAAGTCTTGCCTCACATATAGAGTGGTTGGCATTTCTTCCTCACATGAATGTAAGCTCCTTGTGGTCAGGGCCTGTTTTTATTTTTAACTTTGGATTCCTAACTAACCCGGTAGTGCCTGCTCCATTAGGGCATGCAAAAAAAAAAAACTGTTGAATTGAACTAAAGAAAGTCACTGGATCCGGGATTCCAGAGGGGAGAGCCATGGCATCATGGAATCCATTTCTCTGCTCCCACCTTGGTCCTACCACATCTGAAGTCCTAGATTCCACTCTGGGTGCCACATTCAGGGAGGCTATTCATAAGCCAGAGAGTGTCTGGGGAGGATGACTGGGAGAGGACAAGGCCTGGAGATGATGTTGTGTGAGAATGAGTTGAAGACAACTAGGGACATTTATCCTGGAGAAGAGAAGACTTAGTGGGAGGAAGTCAGTCAATAAGCATTACTTAAGGGCCTATTATGTGTCAGGCTCTGTGCTAAGTGCTGGAGATACAAAGAAAGGTAAAAAAATGAGTTCCTGTCCTCAATAAGCTCCTAGTCTATTGGAGGAGACAATATGAAAACAACTTTGTTTATATAAGACAGGAAGAGGGTAGACTGAATACAATATAAGATGGAAGGCAATGGGAATGGCGGAGTTAAGAGATAATAGCAGATGACCTCCTGTAGAAGGTAAAATTTGAACTGAATCTTAAAGGAAGATCAGGATCAAATGAGGTAATCTTTATGAAGTGGGGCAGTGGTTAGAGCCCTAGCCCTGCAGTCAGGAAGACTCGTGTTTGAGTTAGAGAAGACTCTAGCCTCAGGTACTTATTAGCTGTGTAACCTTAGGCAGCTGGATGGCAGAGTGGATAGAGTGCCTGGTCTAGAGTTCGAATATGGTCATCCTAGCTGTGTGACCTTGGGCAAGTCACCTAACCTGCCTTAATTCTTCATCTGTAAAATGAGCCGGAGAAAGAAATGGCAAAGCACTCTAGCATCTCTGCCAAGAAAAGCTCAAATGGGGTCACAAAGAGTCAAACACCACTGAAGTGGCTGAAAAAGCAACCATTATAACAACCCTGTTTGCCTCAGTTTTTTCAACTGTAAAATGGGGGTGATAATAGCTCTTCCCTCTAGGAGTTGAGATAACATTTATAAAAGCACTTAGCACAGTTCCTGGCCCCGAGTAGATGCCTTATAAATGCTTATCCCTGTCCCTTCCCTTCTAAGAGGCAGAGGTAAGCATTCCAGGCAATGGGGCCCAGACGTCCTCTGTAAGACCGCCAATTCCTCTATTGTTGTATCATCCCAGAAGATATCATGTGGTTTCGTCGGTTAACACTGCCTGGAAATTTCAATGTCACCGAAGGACCCAGCAACTAACAGGCCACTGAGATTCCCTTTCTTTGGGATCCTCATGGGCAAACGCTTTATGGGCTTGGCAGAAAGGAGCTACTCCAGACCACAGCACAATGGAGACACATGGGTGGAAGTCTCAGTGCCAGGTTTCATTCTCACTTTCCCCCTGCAGACTCTGGCCCCCAGGGTTGTCCCTGAGAGATTACAAAATCTCCTAGAATAAGCATGACACCCCAATCTGTTGGCTGAATTATTTAGAAGAGCAAGGGTAAGCAAATAGGCTTGGTGCCTGGGTCCAAGGATTCCTCTTTGAGGTACCACAGACCCATAGCCAACTGTGGAATTATCTAAGGAGGCATGATACCCTGGGAGCCTAGTTCGTTTGGCAGGGCTTTTTTTTTCTTTTTTTACTGATGAGAACACTCTAGACTCACCCTAGGGGGTATGTGAAAGGTGCCATGAAAAGTAGGAACTGAAGCTGTTCTACTTGGCCCCAGAAGGAAATGAGGGAAAGTGGCAAAGAGACAGATTTTGGCCAAGATAAAACTGGATGTCGGTAAGGGGTTTTCTACCAGGAATGGCCTGGGCTGGAGGCAGTGAGCCCCCAGGCCTGCAGGGTCTTCAAGCAAGGGCTGGATGCCCACTCACCAAGCTCAAAGTCTAGAAGGTTCTTGTCTATGCGTGTGCATTGAACAAGCTAGCTGGGAACCCTTGCTTCCCCCCCAGTTCTGAGACTCTGAAACGATTGCTACGCTTCATTCCCTCCCTAAATCTCATCAGCCCATAATCCAACTCTCCTAGCATTTCCACAGCGTTCTGCAATGTTTGAATTTTCAGTCCATCACTTTATTCTGTATTCTATGTTCTAAGATGTTCTAAGCTCTCTCCCAGCCCTGACATTCCATGTTCTAAGCTCCCTCCCAGCTCAGACACTCTGGGTTCTAAGGGCCCTCCCAGCTCTGACATTTTTCATTCTAGGATCCTCTGTTCTAAATCTAGGCTCATGTAGCCTGCTTGCGTCTTCTCTGCTTGTTAAGAAGACCCAGCGTCTTTCCTTGCTAAGGCTTTTTTTGACCTCATTGTTGGGCCATTGGTTAAACTTTTCCAAGAAATTGGAATAACCAGAGGAGACAGCTTTGTTTTTCTTCATCTCCCATGTGGCTAGCCAGAGGAGCCTCTGGCCCAAGTCTCCTGAGCCTGGTTTCTCTTCCATGGCATGAGGACGCTTGAGGTTCTAGTTAGATCTGGCCTCAGAAATGACCCCACAAACTTGCGGTTGCCTGAGCCTGCTTGTAATCCCACCCTTCTCATCCTGATTAGACCTTCCTGGTTAATCTTTAGAAACGATTCCCCCCACGCCCACTTTTGGTGACTGGTCCATGTTCACTGACCCCACCGCCCTACCAACAACATGACAGCTGCCATGGCAGGCCCTTTGTCTGAAAATCCTATATAACCCTGGGCCCCCAACAGCTCGGCGCCTTCAACCAGAGCAAGACCCTGCTGCTCATCTGGGCCACCATCCTGTATGCTGCCCCAAGGGACAGTGGGGGCGCAGGAGTCCACCTGGGACTTTATCCCTGACTGAATTACTGTCCATCTGTCCGTTCCTTCCATGCTGTGCTTGGCTGTCAGTATCAATAAGCCATCAGCTAACCTAGTGTTACTCTCTACCATCCCCACCCTGAATTTCCATGATGCCACATTTGTGCTGGTATACGAGGAAACTTAAGAGACCCAAAGGATTCTTCCAAAATGTTAGGTAAATCCTCCACTAAGGTGTTATGGGAGGAATGAACTGGAATCATGTAAAATAAAAATGTGTGGGTCTGTGTTCAAATCCTCCCTCAGACACTTACTTAGTTGTATGTAAGTCTTTAAATCTCTTTCAGCCTCAGTTTCCTCTTCTGTAAGATGGAGATAATTATAATGCCTACCTCACAGAGTTGTATGGATCAATGAGACAACATATAAAGTTTTTATATAGATATAGTAGTAGTAGATATTGTGGTGGTGGTGGCGGTAGTGGTAGTAGCAGCAGCATTAGTGAGAGTGGTAGTAGAAGTTCCCTTCCTTTTCCTCTTCTCCCCTCCCCTTCCCTCCCCTCCCTTCCCCTTCCCTTCCCTTCCCTTCTCTGCTCCCAAAACCTTAAACCTACTACACTCTGAAACTGGGACTCCAAGGGGCCCCTGCCAAAGGTCTTGATAGTAACTGTTGAAGTTTCCCACTCAGCCTGATGTCTTGGTTTTTCTTGACCTCATTAAAGGGGCCATGCTCTGGCTACTGCTTAAACAGGCCTATTCAACGAATGGGCATTGCCCCACCCTGACTGAGTACCTCCAAACACCTTGGCCTAAAGGGCCCAAGGTCTCCCAGTGCATCCTGAATCATCTCCAGTCATCCTGATGAATATCTGGTCACTGGATTCAGATGGCACTGGAGGAGAAGTGAGGCTAGTGACCTGCACAGCCCTCCCTCACTCAAAACAAAGTCAAGTGCAAGTCAGGTCATCATTTCTCTGATGGCGTGGATTTCTTCAGCAATGAAGGATGAACACAAAGACAAGAGGAGAGAATGACAGGAGAGTAATCACCAGCCTAAATGATGAGTGAGCTGGCATTTTTAGCACTTTACATAATATTCATTTTGGACTTTCAACAAGTCTGTGAGATAGGTACCATAGGCACTGTTCCCACAAAATGAGGAGACAGATTCATTAAGGTGATGTGACTTGGGGGGGGAGGGTCACCCAGCTAGTAAGTATCTGAGGTAGGATTTGAACTCAGACCTTCCTGACTCCAAGTCCAGCACATTCTCTGCTGTCTCACTGCCTTCCTCCTGCTATGGGGCAGAGGAACCCAGAGAAACAAATCTCATTCCAGTATAAAAAAATTGCCCACCAATGTTGCCCCTGGGCCCTGGGATTGAGACTTCCTGGGATCCACACCGTTCCAAGTTCACCGTTCACAATTCTTTCCTACGATTCTTTTCATTTGCATTGGCCTGACTAACCCCTGAGGGAGGGAGGCTGCCTCTGTGGTGGCTCTGGAGGAAGTCAGTGCAAAGATGATGAAAAATCTTATTCAGGCCAATGACATGTTTTTCCCACTCTCCACTGCGCCCCATTTCGCTCTTCTCTCATTAGGTCTGTCATCAAACCAGCCAGCAGGAAGTAACGGGACCTCCCATGATCTGAGAACCATTGAACAGAACTGAGTAATCATGGATTTTAATTATAGCATCGAGCTATGAGAATCATGAGACAGACTCTGCATAGAATCAGGGAGTCAGAGCATAGAAATGCAGCAACACGCCACCACAAGTAACAGAGCCAAAGGAGACTTTAGCAGCCATGAGGTGTAGCTCTCCCCACCTCTGGGCTACTTCCCAACTCCCCCTCTAATGGGCAGGCTGAGGCTCCAGAGAGTGATTTACTACTTGTCCCCTCAGAGTTTTAGGGGTAACTCTGAGGAATTAGGAGTGTCTGTTACCATCACTCAGGAGCCCCCACCAGGTGTGTTCCCAATTGATTATCAATTAGTCGGAGTTAATTAGTTTTTAAAAAGTGATATTCACTGAGATGACATAGTAAGAAAAATTAATATAAAATATTTCCCCCAAACCAGGGTATCCCCTCCCACACCTAAGGTCCCTAGAGGGAACAATCTCAGACCTACAGAGCACATGTGATTGAGGGTGCACTCATGGCCAGGGGTTAGTTTAACTCCATTTTCCCCTTCATGGAGTCCCCATGATGATCTCCTTAGGTGTGGCTCTCTGCTGGGCTCCAAGGGTTAAAGCCCTTGTAGAATCCTGGAGCTTCCTTTCCCCAGTATGTTTAGCTTTCCTCTGGTATATCTCTAAGCTCCCAATGAAGATGCTGTGATCAAGGTATTCCCAGGACCCTGCCTTTGATACATATGAGAAATCCAAGTCACCTTATCTTGTGAAGTTTGAAAAGGACCAAATTCTCTCTAGTCCTGGGATGAGGAGAGAGAAGACTCTACCTTTAACCCCAAGGGCAATACCCTTGACTTTCTGTAGCCTGGTCCTTTGTTGGAATAACATTGCTCCCTCCCCCCCCCCGCAGATACATTTGATTCTTATAATCAATCCCAATACTTTTCCTCTATGATGTTATCTGGTTTTATTCAGTGATTAATCTCTTTGCTTTTCACCAGCTTATTCCTTCGGTTGATTGATTTGTCTGAGAAGTCAATACTTTTCTGTGTCCATGAGATTAGGGAGGCTGGACTCTTATGGAGTCCAACTCCCTGGTTTTACAGATGAGGAAACCAAGGCTCATGGCCAAGGGCACACAGGTCATGTGTCAGAGTTAGGCTTTGAATGGGGAAGCAAAATAGAACCCCAGAAGAGAGATAAGGTAGAGTCCTGTCTGACCCTTACCAGTTACAGTGTCACCAGCAAGTCATTATTTTTAATGAGCCTCAGTTTCCCCTTCTGTTCAATGGGGTTAGTAATAACACCTGATCTAACCCTAACTCTCAAGGCTGTGTCACCACAGAATCAGCTGAGCTAAGAACATGAATGAATCACATCGAATCCCTGCAAGTGCCATACACTGTGCTCTGTGTAAATGACTCATCTCAAGGGCCCTGAATGGAATCCTTACCCCCAACCACAGCATCCAAACTTCTGAATAAAGTATCATCCCTATTCCAACATCATTTTCCTCACAACAAACTACTGTAAAATCAGGTAATCAGTGCAGGTAATATCCCCATTTTACAGATAAAGATTCTGAATTCCAGAGAAGTGAGATGACTTGCCCAAGGTCACACAACCCCCCCCAAAAAATTCAAATCACAGCTAACATTTATACAGGGCTTCAAGGTTTGCAAAGAGCTTCATTTTCCATCTCGATTTGTCCTCCTGACAAGGCAATCCTTGGGAGGCTAGATTCAAACTCAGGTCTTCCCAACGTGGACTCTTCATTGTGCCTCCTAGCAGCGATACTCATGTCACCATACTACCTCTCAATAGATCCCAAAACTTTATTGCCAAAGGAGACCATGACATCAGAGAAACGATGACATGAATTGCACTTGACTTTGTTTTGAGTGAGGGAGGGCTGTGCAAGGTCACCAACCTCACTTTCTCTTCCTGAGCCATCTAGGTCCATACTTATCAGAATGACTGTCTTCTTCGAAAAAACATGAAGGACAAACACAGCAACAAGATCCCAAATCAGAGTGCCCGAGTTCCTCCCACACTTGTTCGGGGTGGTGGTTTCTTTTTTTCTTTACTTTCCCCCCACTCTCCTGAGTGTCTGTGTTAGTGAAGAAGGCCCAGTTTTGCTCTGGTGGAGTCCTGGAGTTCACTATCCCAAGAGTCTCCCCTAGTAACCCCTTCACCCCTAGTGTGGGTTGGTTGGAAGGCTGCTGAGCTTGGAGCTGGAGTCCCACTGCTTTAGAGCTCATCCGATCCAACCCATCCATTTTTAAGAACAAATTTTCTCTTCTAATCTGAACCCACTGATCATCAACAAACAGAAACACTTTAATATTTAAAAAAAAGAGAAAGGAGGAAAGATGAATAGGCAAAAATAGGGGAGTGTAGAAGAATAGGAGAGAGAGAGAAGGAACCATAAATCCTTATGCTCAAGAGTTCAGAATCCTAGATGTCCAGGATGCGGGGGAGAGGGGCTTAGAATTCAAAATGAAAGAGATGCGGTGTGGTGCTCCAGGATAGAACACTGACTTGGCGTTAGGAAGACCCAGGCTCCAATCTTGTAGGTGACCCTTACCAGCTGTGTGACCCAGGACAAATCACTCAGCCTCTCTGAGGGACTGTTTGCTCATCTGTAAAACGGAAATAATAGCCTCCCAAGGTTATTGTGAGGACCAAAGGAGAACAGGTATGTAAATGCACTTTGTGAACCTTGACATGCCATTAAAATGATTGCTGTTATTGTCATTGGCTTATCTCATCTTTTTGGATGGTGTTCAAATGGAAACGGTTGGGGAAAGTGACTATCCTTTCATTCTTTTACATTTCACATTCTGAGGTCTATTCCACAGGTTAATAAAAAGGCTGCTTTTTGTAATTGACTGAAAGTGTTGAGATGGGATTTACTCTAAAATTATTAGAACTGGGAGAACATAAGCACAGAATGTCAGGGCTGGAGGTGAATCTTTGTTGTTTAGTCACATCTGACTCTTCATGATCCCATGGACCATACAGTCTATGGGATTTCCTAGGCAAAGATACTGGTTTGCCATTTCCTTCTCCAGTAGATTAATGCAAACAGAGATTAAGTGACTTGCCCAAAGTCACATAGCTTGTAAATATCTGAGGCTAAATTTGAACTCAGTTTTTCCTGACTCCAGGTCCAGTGCTCTATCCACTGAGCCATCTAGCTGCCTTGGAAGTAAACCTTGAACTTAGCTTATAGAGAGTATCAGAGCAGGAGGAGACATTCAGGATCATCTAATCCAAATGAAAAGGAAACTGAGGCGCAAGTAGGAGATGTAGCCATTCTAAAGTCAAACACTGGGTCAGCAGCAGAGCTGGGCCCAGAATCCAGGTCTCCTGACACCCAGCCCAGACCTCCTTTTGTCGTTCTAGCTGGTTGGGTTTCACTGCAGCAGCAAACGGGACCTGCATGCCAGGGTTGGGTGGCAGAGATGGGCCCTGGCACAGAGTTCGGGCTGGGTATCTTGCTGGCTGTTTCACAGGGAGCAATGAGCCATGTAATAACTTGGTAATTACCCGGTAATTATTGACCATGTCAGCATGATTGTGGCCGCCCCAGCAATGGCTGTTCAGCCTGTCTGGAGGCTCCGATAATACCCAACCCCTGCTGAGGACATGGGAAATTGGCCTCAGGAATGGAGTGGTCATTAGCAAGTCTGGGATCACTGGGTGGAAGGTAAAGAGAGAAGTGTTTTGCATCAATATAAGGAAAGGCTTCCTGACAGCTAGAACTGTCCAACAAAAGAACGGACAGACTGGTTTAAGAGTGAGTTTCCGGTGGATGAAGGTATATTCAAGTGAGGGATGACAGAGGGTATTCCTGCTTAGGTATGATCTAGTGTAGATGTCTTCTGAGATCCCTTCTAGCATTAAGATTCTAAGATATGGACTCTAGATCAAGTCAGTTTCTCCTTTTGTCCTCCCCCAACTTCCTGTCCAGTCCCAGCTTTCCTGGAGGGTTTCACAAGTAGACTACTTAGGAAGGAAGGCAGCTGAGGCATGGCACCAGTAGCAATCTCATCATGCTGATGGGTGAGGGGTGGAAGGAGGGAGAGGGCAGAAGCAGCTGGAGTTCCAGGTGAGACTGAGGTTCTTAGCGGCTGGTCTTTCTGGGGCCAATTGTGGAGGCAAAGCACAGACAGACTAGGAGGAAAAGAGGACCATGGAATCTGTCAAGTGGACAAGGAACATGAGAAACCGTTTAGTTCAACCTCTTATTTAACAGAGAAACTGAGGACCAGAGAGAGGAAGGAATTTTGCCCAGAGTCACATGGTAACTATGTTTTTGTTTCCTGCCTGTTTTAATTTGGGGGAATTGGGTAGGGGGACAGAAAAGGAAGAGAGGAAAAGCAAAGGAGAGGAGAGGGAGAAAAACAGAAAGAGGAAAGATAGGTAGCTTTAGAAAGACGCCCCTGCCCCTCCCTACCCCACCCGCCTTTCTCTCCTCTGAGCATCCCCATAGCCGTAAGAAGACGACAAGGACAATTGTCCTCACTTCAAAACGAGGTTTCTTAACCCGGGCTTATTATGAACTAGTTTTTTAACCTTCTGATAACTATATTCGATATTATTGTGATCCTGCATATTTTTATTTTAGCATTAAAAAACACGATTCTGAGAAGGGATCCAGAGACTGCACCAGACCGGCCACCAAAAGGACCCAAGACACAAAAAGGGGTGGGAGGTCGTACATTAAGAGGAGGAAACTCGAGGGTTGCACCACAGAAAGCTGCAGGGAGGGGCACCGCCAGCCCTATGCCTTAATGAACACCCCAAGGCACCGTAACAGTCCCCTTGTGGCGTCCCGCAGTGGACTGCAGAGAGCCGACGCCCCCGCGCCCCTGGATCGGTCGCCATCCACCTGCTCTCCCCTCCCGCCCCAACTCGTCTGTCGATCGGTTTGTCTGTCAGTCTGTCCCATCCCCGCCCGCCTGCCCGACAGTCCCCCTGTCTTAGCCTCAGCCACTTAATTTCCTGTCTGCGTCTTGTCTCAGCTGATGGATCGCTCTCGGGAGACATCCACGGGCTGTAAACACACTTTTTATTTGTCCGACAGATCCCGGCGGCCGGCGGGTAATATACGCACCTTCCCTCTGCCCGACACTGTCGGGATTAGGGGCCGGACATATTTCATCGGAAACCTCCGTGTGTGCGTCCTTAATAAATCATTTAAATGGGAGTGTCTCCGCTCACCGCGTGCCATGAAATATTAACTGAGGCAGAAGAGACCATCCATCCGGCAGGGTGGGCTGGAAAGCCCCGAATCTTGACCCTGGGTTCAAGGGTGGTCTTGCTACCTGAGTGCTGAGTGACCCCAAGCACGTCACTCGATTTCTCTTTGGACCCAAGTTCGAAACCCAGCTCTGCCCCTTACTGCCTGTGTGATCATGGGCACAAATAGCTTTTCTTCTCTGGATTTCCTTGCCTATAAAACTGTGCCAGAAACTTGCTAAGGTTTCTTCCACCTTTTTTGGGGTGGGGGGAGAGACTAAGCCTCAGTTACGTCTTTTGTAAAAATAGAATTCTTGAACTGAAAACACTTGCTACACCTGAAGTCACCTTGGAAATAGGAGCTATTCCTTTCTTCTCTTCTCCCCTCCCCTCTCCCTCCAACTCTTTCTACACATTTTTGGAGATAATCCACCTACCCACCCCAAGCTAGCAGCCTGAGACGGGTTTCATTCGGGAAAGAAGAATTTGTTCCAATTCCCATTCCACCACTAACCTCACTGTGTGGCTTCATGAAACCCCTTCTGGTGTTTGCTCATCTAAAAAATGCGAAGAATATTCAGAGTTGTGCTTATAAGATTCAGAGCCAAAACATTCAGTGATCTAGCCAGTAAATCTAGTCTAACTCCCTCAGTTTATAGGCAAGGAAACAGTTTCCAATAGAAATGACTTGCCCAAGGTCACACAAATAGTAAGTGTCTGAGATGAGAGTCAGAACCAGGTATCCTGATAACAAATCTACCTCTCTTCCACAGGAGCTAAAGCTAGGATGCACCTTAGAGATTATCCAGGCTAATCCTCCCATAAATCCTTACCCAGCTTCCCTCCAAGGGCTGTTTCGAGGATGCAGAGAAATAATGGAGGTGAGAGTGCATTTGTAACTGTGAAGTCAGTGTAAAAGTGAGTTATGAGTAAGGCAGTCACAGTACTAAAAAAGACTCCAGGGAATGGACAAACAGGGAGTCCTTTTCAAGAAGTGGAGTCCTGCTCTCTATCCTTCCCCCAAAGTCAGCCTGTCCCAGGGTCTTCATGCTCATGCTTTCCCTCAGATGGTCCCCTGGGCTCAGACCAGAGATATTAACCCCCAACTTAACAAATTTCATTCCTTCAGGTAACCACTGCTCTGAGGGAGAGATAGTTTCCTACCTGGGAGAGTCCTCCATTTAAGGGAGGAAACCCAACCTTTTTCTGGATGAGCCCTTGGCTAGGGGAGAAATGGGGTCCTAGCCAAGGGGAAGCTTTTGGTTTGAGTCAGGAGAGTGAGTCTTTTCCCTGGGGGAACCTGGGATCTGAGAGGGAAGTAGGGTTCTTCCTAGTGGAACCCCTCCATCTGAGGAAAGAGACATGGCCTTTTCCCTGAGAACCCCTGATCTAAGAGGGAGACAAAGTCCCGCCTGGGGATGCTCCCCATCTAAGGGAGAAGATAGGGTCCTTCCCTGGGGGAGTCAGTCCTGGCCACAGGGCACCCTAGGTGTGAGGGGCAGATGCATCAGACAGATGCCTGGCATCGGAGCTGGCCATGCCTCATTCATGAAGCCCCCACCACAGGCAGGTTGGCAGACAGTCACTGAGGTGGAGGTAATGCCCCCACGGCCACTGCCATCCCCGCCCTGGGGAGACGAGTTGGAAGGGGGAGTCCGGCTGGGCCCACAGCCGCTCCTGGGAAATCGTTCTCATTCAGGTGCTGTGGGCTGGAAAGGGACTGGCTGGGGCCGAATACCAATGGGCCAACCCCAGCTGAGTTAATGACAGCGGCGGCTGGGGGAGGGGGGCAGCTGGGGACAGCTTTATTAATAAGACTGGCAGCTCACGTCTTCACAGCCCTCTGTTGTGTACACAGTGTCCCCCTCTCAAGGACCCTCTCAAGTGAGGGGCTTGTAAGGCCATGCTGGTGAAGATGCAAAGGAAGGCCAAGCCGCTCCCCCTCACCCCCAGCCTTGGGGAAGGCATAGAAGAGCCTCTGATCCACCTTCTTAAAAGTCTAGATATGGCAGATGCTCCTCAAGGGACCCCAAGAAGTGAAACAATGTGGGGCTTCAAGCCAGAATTTCAAATCTGAAAGGAGGTCTGGGTCTGAATCCCAACTCTGGAACTTCTCTTGATGCCTGGGTAAGTCACTGCCTTTTTTTGGGACTCTCTTTGCTCATCTGTACAATGAGTCTCTGAAACCATTATAGGCTCAAAGGTCAGAGATGACTTTCTGGTACAGGGGTCCTTAACCTGGGGTCTGGGAACTTGTTGGGGCTTTATAAAGATAAATGGATAGACAGATAGATACACATACAGATAGATACATAGACAGACAGATACGTAGAAGACAGATACATAGACAAATATATAGACAGACATACAGACAGAAATATACATAGATAGACATGTAAATAGGTAGATAGATACATAGAGAGATAGCTAGACAGATAGACAAACAGATAGATACATGGACAGACAGATAGATGTACACCCATACCTATTTTGATCACTATATTTCCATATAATCTCATTCCTTTGCAATCTTATGCTTTTATTTTATGTATTTAGAAGCACATGATTCTGAGAAGTCCATGGACTTCACCAAACTGACTGTCAAAGGGCATCAAGACACACAAAAGTTTAAAAAGCCCTGTTCTAGGCTTACTTCCTTTTACAGATGAGAAAACTGTGACCCAGTGAGGCATTAGGGCTTACCCATGGACACATACAAAGCAGGTGGCTGCTTTGTGAGGCTCAAACCTATGTTTATTGTTTAGTTGTTTTCAGTCATGTCTGACTCTCCATGAGCCCATTTGGCATTTCCTTGGCAAAGATACTGGAGTGTCTTTGGAGTACCTGCCATTTATCTCTCTTGCTCCTTTCAGATGAAGAAACTGAGGCAAACAGGGTCCAGTGACTTGCCCAGAGTCACACAGCTAATAAGGCTAAATTTGATCCCAGGTCTTCCTGACTTCAGTCCCAGCACTCTATATTCACCATGTCACCAAAACAACAGGCGGAGACTCAGATTCAGGTTATCTGACTTCAAAGTCAACCATTCTTTCCACAACCCTACTCTGCCTCTGAGTCTTCTGACCTTTGATTCATCACAGGCTTACGCGTGAAAAATAATTCTTTTTCAAGGATGTGTTAAATGAGATGGGTACTGAGGCTCTTTATAACTCTGGAAATTCTTTGAAACCCAAAGAAATGAAATGATTCTCCCAAAGGAATAGAGGTCTAAGTCCAAGTCACAAGACTGTATAGACCCAGAAAGACCTATCAGACTTTAATTTGATACAGTTCTTTTATGTTACAGATGAGGAAACTGAGAACCAGACACATTAAGATATCAGTCCAAGGTCACACAGGGGTATTCTGGTCCTAAATCTAGGACTCTTTTCAAGGTAACATTCTGTCAGTTTAGTGGAAGGATCTGAACCCAAATCTTTAGGTTTCATAGCCTATGCTCAGGTCCCCACCCTATCCCACCTTACCCTACCCTACCCTACTCTACCTTGCCTTACCCTCCCCCTACTCCCCCTACTCTACCCTAACCTACCTTGCTTTACCCTCCCCCACATTACCCACTCTACCCTACGCTACATTGATTTACTCTCCCTGTATCCCACTTCCTCTACCCTACCCTACACTGGCTCTTCTTTTTTTAGGCTGGACTGAATACCACCCCAGAAATCTGGTCCTTCCTCTCTCCCTCCTTTTACCTGCAGTCCTCATCAGACTGCTGCCCACAGCTGCTGTCTTTTTTGCTCCCAGTACCACTGCTGAGCATTCCTGAGTGTGATAACACACCGTGGCAGGATCTTCTCCTGAGAAGTAGGGGCCCAGGGCTCCCTGGAGACAAGAGCTATCTAAGTGCAAAGTGTCTGCCTGGGGCTGGGGATACTGAATTATGGATGGCCCCTTGGGGCTCTGGGCTCACGAGGGTGCCAGGAAGGATATGGGTTGAGGAAATTTGTTGGTGCCAAGAGAATGGCATTAGGAAGGCAGAGAGAACCTCCTCCACCCCTCACCCCATAGCCCTGTCTTCCTTGGAGTGAGTTGCTTCCAAGGATGCCCAGATCCCCTTCCAGTCTCTGCCTAAGGACCAAAAATTGCACCCCTTATTACACCCCACTGGTACATCCTTTGTTTCCAAAAGGCCCAAGGTTAGTTGGGAAGGAAGATACTTAACTCATTAGTTCAAGGACTCGGATAAGTTCAAGGCCCAGAGGGAAAAGGACCCCAGAGAAAGGAAGGGAGGATAGGGAAGCCTGGGTGTTGAGCATAGTACAGCAGAATTTGGAGTAAGATCACAGCTGAGTCTTTAATCCAGCTTCTGATATGTGTTAACTGGGTGACCAGGGGAAAGTGACTTAGCTTCTCTGATACATTGCCGTACTTGTAAACCAGGGCTAATAATACCTTTAATATCAGCATTCCTAAACTGTTATAGCTCTCAAATGAGGTAATGTATGTAATACATGTGAAATACCACAGAAACATTAGCTTAGTGGCAGTAACAGGCTGGACCAGATGGGGCTGCAGCTGAAGCCTGGGTGAGGAGGAGGGGAAGGAGGAAGGGAAAAAGGGAAGAGGACTGGGAAGCCCGAGGTTGAGGGCAAAGAAAGGAGTTGAGGGAGCTAGAAAGGGACAGGCTAGCAACATTTCAAAATGCTACTTGGGTTACCAGGTCAAGAGGAGGTCTTTGTGCAGAGAACTATTGGTAATCCCCTCTGCTTAGGGTCAAGCCATGGAGGAAGGGTAGGATGCTTCCTACTCAGGCAGTGTCAACATTGGCAGAAGGAAAATCAGGGATGAAACTTTCTGGAATATGGTTCTTAACTGTCTGAAATCATTGAGGATGAGGAGACTAGATGCAAAATAGAGACAGAGTTGGGTATCTATGTTCATTCACTTTTCCTGGAACTCTGTTTCTGCTTCTCAGTCTCGGTTTCTCCCTCCCTCCCCCAACTCCCTCAAACAGAGTAGTAACTAGGATGAGGCAATCAGAACTTTATACCAGGGCGCTAAAATTTAGAGGGTTCCCACAAGTACTTGGCTATTCTTCAGTAACCTAGGAGGGGAAACCTGAGTTTAGCACTTAGTTACCAAGAATAATTTGTTAAAATGAGAAACTGTCATATATTGCTTTCTTCCTCCCTCCTCCCCACCCTCATCCCAAGTGAGCTTCTCCCCTCTCTGGGCAACCCTGATTTCCATCCACTCCCTACCACCCCTGCCATGATTTCCCAGTACCCTGGAGAAATTGATTTGAAAGCAAATTTTATGTTACTTTTCCCAGGGAGCTAGATTCCCAGGAATAGAACATGGTGAAAATATTAGGAAGATGGATGTGTGAGGTATGGGGGTGAAGGATAGGAACCCCCACCCTTCCCTGGGAGGATCCTCACCAAGCATAGGAGTTCACCTATCTGAGCTAGAAGGGACCTTGATGAATTATTTAATCCAAGCCCCTTATTTGGCAAATAAAGAAAACCAGGTCCAAGAAAGGAAGGATCTAGCCCTGGGTTAACCAGAGAACCAGTGACAGAGGCTAGAATAGAACCAGGGTTTCCTGTTGTCTAATTCAGGCTGTGTGAGTGTGAGCATGTGTGTTTGGCCTCAGTCTGACCCTCCTAGGAGAGATGGGCCATCATACCAGAGCTCTCCATCAATGGCTAATAGGACAGGTGGCCCGGTGGAGCCAGCAAGCAGGTTCCCTCACAGGGGACACCAGGTCAATTAGGGGAAGACAGAGAGCTGAGGAGAGCTAGAGGGGAGGGGGCAGGGTGGATAAGACCTTGATCAGCTCCAGATCTCCCAGTGGGCTGATCACCAAGTCACCTGCCAGCCAGTGGTAGCAGGAAAATCCTTGACTTGACAGGGAGAGGGACAGTCCCCTCAGTCCAAAGTGTAAGGCCAGTGAGGACACTGACATCAAAGGAGCCACTTCCCTCCAGGCTCAGCCCTCTCCCTTGCCTGTGGCCCTGACTCCAACCCCACTTTTCTTGTCTCCAAATCATAGGCTCCCTGTGCCTTCTAGGAGGATAATTAACTGTTCTGATAATAAGAGAGAGTTGGAGGAGACTCCCAAAGTTCTCCTTTTTCCTCTAGAGACAATGATCTATCCTTCACTGTAACCCATCAATGACCATTCCTGGTCTGGATGGCTCTCCCCATTAACCCAGTGGTGACAGGCCCTTGACTGAGAGCCAAGTCAGGAATTACAGTCCTGCCTCATAGATTTCAGAGGGCCCTTAGCCAAAGCGCTTTCCTATTTTATACAAGGAAGAAATTGAGATCCAGAGAGTGTTTCACAGATCATGTGAACCATGCCCTATATCATTTCAGGGATATCCCTCCCTTCAATCAGACTTAAATACACGTGCAACCCTAAAGCAAGAAGGGACCATAGAACACAGAATGTCAGATCTGGGAGGACCCTCAAAACAGAGACTGTCAGAGCTGGGAGGGACCTTAGAACACAGGATGTCAGAGCTGGGAGGGCCCTTAGAAACCAGAATGTTAGAGCTAGGAGGGGCTTAGAACAGAGAATATCAGAGCTGAGAGGGCCCTTAGAACAGAGGATGTCAGAGCTGGGATGACTTCTATAACAGAGATGTCAGAGCGGGGAGGGTACTTAGAACCCAGGATGTCAGGCCTGAGAAAGTTCTTAGAATCCAGAGGGTCAGGGCTGAGAGGGCTCTTAGAATACTAGGGAAGGTTAGCACCTATTTATCCCTTTGAGGCTTGCAAAATGCCTTGCATTTTACTGTATTTCATTCTCACAACAATTTTATGAGGTAGGTACTGCTATTATCTCAATTTTACAGATGGGGAAACTGAGGCACACAGCAGCTAAGTGACTTGCTCAGGGTCACACAATTAGTAAATGTCTGAGACAGAATTCCAGCTTAGGTCTCCCTGACTCCAAATCCAGCCCTGAGTGTTACTTTAGAACACAGTCCTAGAACTGAGAGGGATGCTAAAGTCAGGTGTACCCTGATACTGTTCTCCACCGGGGGCATGACCAGGACAGAGAACAGTCAAACTATTATCTCTTTGGTCCCAGAAGCTTGACTTTCTTAATGCAGTCTGTTTTTTCAACTGCTGTTCATGCAGTCAGTCAGTCAATGAGCATTTAGCTTTTCCTAGTACTGGGGATACAAAGCAGAGTCTGAATCCACTCACCTCCCCGCCAGGTTTGCTTGTTTCCTTAGACAACTGCTTTCTAGACTTTATTCCTTCCTTCTCCCGCTTCAGAATAGAATTCCTAGGCCAAGAATCTATTCTTTGTCAGTCTAGACAACTACTGGCTGCGTGACCCCGGACAGATCAATGAACTGGTTTCCTTATCTGTAAAATGGAAACTTTCTGAGTTCTGACCTCGCCAGAAGGATCCAGTGGGATCAAATATATGTAAAATTCAGAATTTAAGAATTCCGATCTTAAGAATTTTCTTATTCTGAGCCTGGGATTCCATTACCCTGGGTCTAAGTTTCTATGATTCCCAGTAGAAGATTCTGGAATTCGGTCTCACGATTTTGCACAATGTTCCTTTCAGGGATGGTACCAACGCTCATGAGAAGCACAAGAGACTCCAAAGTTGGGCAGGAAAATGGAATGGGGGAATGACCTAAGGATTTCCGGGATAACCAGGACTCGCCCGTCTCTCCACGTCTACAGCCCTCATTAAAAAGCAAAATGAACTGCACCCCCTCTTATGGAAAACTTGGGAGGCTCGGCTCCAGCGTATTAGGCCCGAATTAATTAAGAGCGGATTGTTCCCATTCTGCTAATTAAGCTGAAATATGCAATAAACCCAGGCAATGAACCCAACTACACAGATACCCTCACACGGGCACACACACGTGCACACACACATTGACTGGGGCTGGGGAGGAGGGTGGATGATGAGGATTTAATTAAAAGAAGAGCCCATGGCATGGAAGGGGTGGGGGGCAAGGGCTCTGGGCTCCCCCCTTTGGACCTCAGTTTGTCCGCTTGTCCTGGGTGCTGTACCCCCTGAACTGCCAAGAGCAAAGTCTCCAGCAGTGGGATGGAGAAAGGGACCAAATTCTTAGTGACAGGGGCTAAGTGTTTGAGAAATCGTTGGTTCCCAATCTAGGGATAGTAGGGACTCAATGTGGGGTCTGGGGCAAGGCTCCGTCCCTCCCCAGCTTGGGTAAGGAATTCTCATGATAGTGATAACAAGAGCTAACTTTGGGGTGTACAATCATGATCTCATGTGATCTTTACCACCACACCCCCGGGAGGTGGGGACTATTAATATCTTTATTTTACAGTTGAGAAAACTGAGGCAGAAATCAAGGGATGTGTCCAGGGTCCCAAAGCTAGTAAGTATCTGAGACAGGACTCAAACTTAGGTCTTTCTTCTCTACTCCTCATCAAGTTCTTTCTTTCTACCACAGTCTTCCTGCAGTAGATAGAAAGTAAACGGGGATTCTTTCTATACCTAGAACAAGGAAAGAACATAGATTGGAGTCCTGTCTCTGAAAAAGAATAGTTAGGCGTCACGACCTCTTCTCTGAAACTTGGGTCCCTTACTTGTGAGATGGAGGCAATAATCCCAGGATGTTGGGAGGCTCGCTGGAGGCCAAAGGCTTTGCAAACCTCACCATGCTACATGAATACGAACCATCCAACCAGCAAGCATTTATTAATCACCTACAGTATGCCCTGCATTGGGCTAAGTTTGCTCCTATATCTTTGGCTGATGGAGTTCAGACAGAAACAGTCCTATTTTTCTCATCATTCCTGGAAGCCTGGTCATCATTGGGACACTACCTGGTGGTCTCTGGATCTGTAATGGCGTGGGACAAGCATGTCCAATACATGTAAAGGGAATCCCTTGGGAGGGCTTGATCAGGGGCTGTTATTCCAGCATCGAGGGGTCCTTTTGCAAAACTCAGAGCATCTTGGGACAGCATCTCACCGTCCCTTACCTCAGCTGGTTTTGGAGAATATGCTAGCTGAAAGTGAAAGGCTCTGCCTTTCCATGGGGTATGAGATGGGGTTTCATGGGAGCCAGAGCCCGGCCAGCTACTCTCACAGCCCTCTGTTCTATGTGTTGTGAGTGTGATTGGAACCCATTTTAGAAGAGAAAATCAGAGAAGTCAAGTGATTTCCCTTGTGGTCAGAGGAACTGGTAAGATCTTCCTCCACTCTGGGACTTAGATTTTGTTTCTTCATAAGGGGAAATAGACGGTACCATGGATAGAGCTCTGGATCTGGGCCTTGAGTTCAAATCCAGTCATAGACAACTCAGATACTTACTAACAAGTCACTCATCCTCTCTGCCTGTTTCTTCATTTGTAAAATGGGGATAATGATAGCCCCTACCTCCCTGGGTTGTTGTGCGGATCAAATGAGAACAACTGTGAAGTGTTTACTTAGCACAGTACCCAACATACAGTAGGTGATGTGTAAATGCTAGCTATTATTCATCAGTAAACATTTATTAAGCACCTACTATGTGCCATGCATAGAGCTAAGCACTAGGGATACAAAAAGAGGCAAAAGACAGTCTCCATCCTGAAGGAGCTTACAATTTAATGGGGGAGATAAATCTATACAAAGCAAGTTACATAAAGGTAAATGGAAAATAATTAACAGAAGGGAAGCACAAGAATTAAGAGGAATTGAGAAAGGCTTCCTGTAAAAGATGGGATTTGAGTTGGGACTTAAAGGAAGCCAGGAAGTTCAAGAGGCAGAGAGGAGGAGGGAGAGCATTTCAGACATAGGGGGAGAGCCAGAGAGAATGCCAAGAGTCAAGAGATTGAGTGTCTTGTTCATTGAACAGCCAGGTCATCATCACTGGATCCAAGAGTCCATGTCAGAAGCAGGGTGAAAAAGGCGGGAAAGGTGGGAGGGAAGCAGTTTATATTTGCTCCTAGAGGCTATAGGGAGCCATGGAAGTTTATTGAGTAGGGGAGTGATATGATTGAAATTTTAGGAACATCATTTTGGGCTGAATGGAGGATGGATTGGAATGGGGAGAGACTTGAGGCAGGCAGATCCACCAGCAGGCTATGTAATAGTCCAGGCATGAGGTCGTGGGGGTCTACACTAGTGGCATGGCAACATCAAAAAAAGAAGGGGAGGCAAATTCAAGAGATGTTGCAAAGGTGCAATTAAGTTTTGGCAATAGCTTGATTATGAGGGGAGACGGGACAGAGATAGTGAGGAGTCCAGGGGTTGGGAGCCTGATGTTAACCTCTACAGTGACAGGAAAGGTGGGAGGGGGAGAGTTTAAGGGGAAAGAGAATGAGTTCAGTCTGGACATGCTGAGAAAGCTGGACACAGCTTTCTCTTGGATCTCCAGTTTGAGATGTCTGAAGGACAGTTGGAGATGTGAGATTGGCGATGAGCAGAGGGGTTGGGGCAGGAGACAGGCATCTGCATAGAGATGGTAATGAAAGCCAAGGGAGCTGATGAGATCAGCAAATGAAATGGTACAGAGGGAGAAAGGAGACCAAAGCAGATGCCTGGACAGGACTCCCAACCTGCTGATTCTACATCACTCCCCTTCCTGCATTTTCATTTCCAGACCAACTGGCCATTTTGTTTTTCCTCTTTTATAATATTCCATCTCCCACCACTAAGCCTTTGCATAGACTGTGCCCTTGTGTCAGGAATATTCTCCTTCCTCACCTCCTCCTCCTCCTCTTGGAATTCCTAACTCCCTTCATGCTCAGCTTGTCTTACTTCCTGTTCCATTTAGATGTTAAGACTCCTTCCTCTCTCCACCAAACTAATTAGCATGTATTTTGTATTTACCCACCAGGTTAAGTGCTGGTTCCCAATTCAGCCACTCTCTCCCCTTGCCACCCTCATCCAAAGTAGAATGTAAACTCCTTGAGAGAAGAGACAGGTTTTTACCTGTTTCCTGGCCCTTTGGACAGTGCCTGGACAATTAACTACTTCAATGGAATGAAATTAAATGATACAAACTCAAGGTAACTAATCTCTAGACTTTTTAGGATTCTAATTTCACTGGGAAATATTGAAAGTACATGGAGGGTGAAGGGAGGAAGGGACTCAGAGTGATGGGAGGTATGGGTGGAGTGAAGGAGGTGAAGTTTGCCATAAGGTACAGGGTTAGAGTTCAAATCCTGTGTGAGTTCAGGCAAAGCCACTGAGTCTGGCTGAGGCTGTTTCCTCATCTGAAAAATGGAGCAGTGATTCTCCTTCTACCACCACAGAGCTGTTAAGTGCTTTGTAAACTTCAAAAACATCACAATTATGAGTTTAGTATAATTATTATATTAATATGATCATGATTGAGAGAAAGAGGGTAGAGGTCAGTCTTTTGTAATGGTCTCTCTACCCAGGATACACACCCTTATCCCTAAAATATAATTAAAGGAGGGTTTCTTAATCTGGGGCCCACAAACATGTGTTCTAATATTGGAGGTCTGTATTTTAACAGAATTATTTTCCTTTGTAATCATTTGTGGGTTTTTTTATGAATTTAAAAATGTTATTCTGAGAAAGAGTTCCCAGGTCTCATTAAACTGCGAAAGAGGGGTCCAGGACACACGAAAAAGTGAAGAAATCCTAATTTAGAGTCAGCCTGGCAGAAGTGAACAGCATTTTGGACTTGGGTTCAAGTTCCATCTCAGACACTTAGTAGCTAGTTGTGTGTTCCTAGGCAGGAACCCCTTGAGCCTTAGTTTCTTCATCTGTAAAATGGGGTTAACAATGGCACCCACCATCTCTCCAGTTTGTAGTGAGAACCAAATGAGGTAGTGTATGCAAAGGCGTTTGTCAACATTAAAACACTCTTCTGGGGATCTGTACCCAGAATCCCCTGAAAATTTCTTCTAGGACGGAGGATAGGATGGGGAAGATGAAGGGGGTAATTGGAGCTCTGAAACACTCAAATCCCACAAGGTTTATTTTTATTTTATTATAAAAAAATACAGATTCCAAAGTTGGGTGGTGATAGGCGGCAGGGAAGGGGCCAGGAGTGTGATATCCCGCACAATGGGCTGGAGGAAGAGGCAGAGGGGAATCGAGGAAGATGTCCAAGATGTCCGAGACCACCAGAACAGGGGGTGGGGCAGGGCACACCCGGCAAACCAGACCATGGTGGGGGAAGCCATTTCCCCTAAATTCTCCTTCCAATGTTTTCCTCTCACTGTGTCCTCAGGGCCTCGTAGTTGATATACACAATATATATATATATATAATATATATAAAACACAGATTAAGGAAAGGAAGATAGAAATATGAAATCTGTATAAATGTGTTTACTCCATTAAAATGTCTGAAGGATTTTTTTTTATTTTTGTCTGTCGGTTTTTCTTAGAAACTGTTATGTGGGGAGGGAGGGCACAGATGGAGGAGAAACTCCGACGGACAAAATGAGTTTATTGCAAGTTATAGCTTCTACTCTAAACCCACCCCAACCCCTGGAAAAAGGAAAAGAGAAAGAGAAAAAGAGAGGGAAGAAAAAATGAGGGAGGGAGGGAAGAAGGGTGGTGGTGGGGGTAGACAGACAGAGATGGGGGAAAGAAAGAAAGAAGAGGCAGAGAGAGGAAAGACAGGGAGGAGAGAGAAGAAAGAGGCAGATAGAAGAGACAGAAAGAAGAAGAGAAAGACAGATAGAGAGAGACCTCCACCGAGTTCATTCTCAGCATTGCATTAAAAATAAATCACAGCATATACCTGCGGGCTCTATTTACAGAAATATAACGTCTGCTCCCTTCCTCAGAGACAGATTACTTGAAGCAATAGAAACTGGTAGATTCATTTGCATTTGCAAAAAAAAAAAAAAAAAAGGAAAGAAAGAAACAACAGGGTCCTTAACAAAAAGGCCTGGCTTCAGTGGAGAGCGGAGGAGGGGTGCTGAACTGTGGCCTGGTGGAGAGACTTGTTAGACTGAAGCCCAGACCAAGGCTAAGAACTGGAAAGGGAGACAGAGATAGGGTGAGAGGTGAGGAGGAGGCTTTGTTGGCTCCAGAGAGGGCAGTGAGGGTCGAGTTTTTTTCTTAGAAAGAACCTTCCAGAGCCTTCTCTGAAGGCCTCCAGGGACCAGTAACTTCAGACCCGATCTGGGTGATCATAGCAGGTCTGACTGGGGAGATCAAGGGAAGCCCTCTCCCTCTTCTAGGCTCTTGCCTCAGACTCTTGGCTTCCAGTGACCAGGATAACAAGTAGTGCTGCCCCCCCTAAAGTCTACCAAATGTGCATGTCCCCCAAGGGCTGCTTCCATATTGACCCCAATACTATTTTTCCCCCAAAAGAAAAAAGTGCACAGTCCTGGAACCCAGATCTAAGAGATTCCAGATGGTTCATTGGAGCAGCCATGATCTTAGTTGCTCAGGGTGTCAAGGGAAGATAAAGCCAGAGATAGAGGCTAGAAATCAGGAAAAGTCCTATGACCCACAGGGAAAGACCAGAGTAGAAAGGAGACAGAGTTGTGGACTCAGGATACATTGATTTGGGTGTTTTGGTGGAGCGCTGAGTAGAGAAGGTGATGAATAGAGACTGGGGAAAGGAAGAAAACTGGGGAGCAATCAGGGGTGTGGGACCACTGTTTCCTTCCCCAAAGTCTCAATTGGGTAAGGGGGTGTGAGGTGGTAGAATAAATTAAAAACTCCAGTCTCAAATAAAACAATGAAAATACATTAAAAAAAAAAAAAGAAGAAGAATTGAGAGGTATTTCTACACCTTCCCTCCCCAACCCACAGTCATTATCAGCCAAGTGACCAAGGTGGCCCGCTTCTTGTCCCCTTCCATGCCCACACATCCCAAAGAAGTCTGTAACTGGACCTTGTAACAGTCCTATGGGTCATAGTACTGAATTCACCCTATTTCTAGTAGATCTCCCCCAGCTCCTGCTTGGCCCAGACATCCACTCCTGAAGCCATGGGCCAAAAGCATCTATGATTCCCCCCACTCAGGGCATTCTCCAATAATCTCAGGGACAAAAGTCTTCAATCAGCTCTGTCCAGGCAGCATTGAGTCTGGGAAGACAAGGGCTAGACAGTGAATTCAGGGCAAGAAGATGGGAGGGAATGAGATAAAACAAAAGGGTATGGATACCCCTACCTCCGCCCCCACTCCCTAGGATCCTTCTGAAATGACAGCTTGCATGCCCTCTCTTGAGTGAGAGGGTTGGCAATGCGGAGGGGACAGGTAGCAGCAGCAGCAGGGGTGGTGATGGCCATCCTGGTCCAACGGCGGCCTCTTCTATCTCTGGCAGGTCAGAGGTCTGAGGGTCAGGGAGGAAGGGATGTCAGCACCAAATCGAAACAAGAAGGACGTTCTCTATTTGGTCTACAAGCAGCTCTTTCCCATGCCCCAGGGCTGAGGAGCAGCTGTTAGTGTCCCGGACAGGCTTGCGGGAGCCGGAACCTTCAAGGACTGGAGGTCACCTTCCTGGGCGGCCATGAACTCAGTCCCTGGCAGATGCCATCTGCTTCCTCCTCCGTCCTCTCTGTGTGGTCCCCAAGGTGGAAGTCTGGCTTGGTGGCTTCAGGGCCTTCCTCTCTGGCCTCCCGAAGGAGGGGCAGACAGGGGTTCTGAACAGGTGGCAAGGAGTAAAGGGTTGCCCCATCCCCCTAGGGTTCCCTCTGCCTTCCCTGGTTCCACCTAGAACAACGCCGATCCCTCGGTGCCTGGTGGCAGGAGGGCCAGGGGGGCTAGGAGGTGAAGATGGTCCAAAAGACGGGTACCACCGAGAGGAAGAGCTGGGACACCCTGAGGCTGCTGCAGGAGTTATTGCTGGTGAAGATGGGCTCTGGAGACTCGTACAGAGAATCATCTGTTGGGGGACAAAGGCATAGGGCGTCACTGTTCCTTCTCGAGTCTGGGCCAGCCCACACTGCCTTTAACCTCAGGAGCCCTCCAGACACTAGCACCCAAAGTCAGGCCCTAACCTCAGTGCCTGGCACCTGACAACCCCCACCCCTCTCTGGGCCCTGAAGCTGACCCCTAACCCAGAGCCCACTCCAGGTCCTGACAACGACCCCTTCTTCCCATCTGGCCCTGGCTATAACCTCAACTTGACTCCTAACAGACCTCTGCCAAAAAGGCAGGAGAGAGACAGAGAGAATGTGGTGAGAGGGATAGACAGAAACAAAGAGATAGAAACAGAGAGAAAGAGGAGAGGAAGGGAGGAGAAAGAGGAGACAGAGAAGAAAGATAGAGACAGAGAGAAAGGGGTGGGAGGGACAGACAGAAACAAAGAGAAAGAGACAGAGGGGAAAGGGAGAAAGGGAGGAGAGACAGGAAAAGGGAGAGAGAGAGAAAAGGAGAAAGGGGAAAACAGAAAGATGAGAGAGAGCAGAGAGAGAGAAAGAGAGAGGAGAGAGAGACAGAGAAAAGGAGAGAGAAAGGGAGGAGAGAGACAGAAACAGAGAGACGGAGAAAAGGAGAGAGAAAGGGAGGAGAGGGACAGAAACAGAGAGACAGAGAAAAGGGGAGAAAACGGGAGGAGAGGGACAGAAACAAAGAGAGAAAAGGGGAGAGAAAGGGAGGAGAGAGACAGAAACAGAGAGATAGAAAGGAAAAGAAAGAGAAGAGACAGAGAAAGGAAAGAAACAGAGGATAGAGACAGAGAGGAAGGGGAAAGATAAAGACAGAAAGGAGAGATAATAGGAGGAGAGAGAGATAGCATCTTTTCATGAGAAAACAGCTCATTTCTCCCTGAGACCCAGAGAGAGGAAGGTCTTGCCCAAGGTCCCTCCTACAGTGAGTCAGTGACAGGTTATGGCACAGGACCCTGCTTAGCCCCTCCCTACATGTGCCCACCACCAGTGTCCAGCCCAGAGCCCTGGCTCTACCAAGGACTTACTTGTTGGCTTCACATAAACCTTCAGTTTTAAACAAGACTTGTCCACCACATTCTGGTGACTCGGGGGAGTGGCCGCTATGAGAGGGAAAGAGAAGATGAGGCAGTTAAGGATTAGTGTCTTGGGGGGAGGGGGGCAAGGTCCTTGGCCTGGCCATTCCCTCAGTGTCCCACCACCTGCTTCACAGAGGCACAGTCACACAGGAAGTGCTGGAGTCCAGGGGTGAACCTGGTTCCATCTGCTAGTGCTCTGTTCATTTGGCTGTGCCTCCACAAAGTCCTGCCTCGGGGCTTTTACATTTGTTCCCTCTGCCTGGGATGCCATCCCTACCCTCTCTCTGACTGAAAATATACCTGGTTTTGAAAGGCTCACACCAAGGCTAACTCCTCCAGGAAGCCTCCTTCCAACCAACACACTATGAAGAGTTATTATAGCCTGTGAATAAACTGAGTGTCTCTATAAGACCCTGATCTCCAGGAGGGTTAACACCTGAGTTTATCCAATCTCATCTCTATCAGCATCAATCTCATAATAGGTCCTTTATAACTTTTTGCTGAATGACTAGAACACTAAAGGATTGTTGATCTAGAACTAAAGGAGGCACTTTGGAAGCTCTCTAGGTCAACTCTTCCATTTTGCAGATGGGGAAACTGAGGCTCAGAGGAAGGAAAGGACTCAGTTGGCCAGACTTAGCAAATTCAGGCCCCTTGACCAGGATTCTTCCACCACAGATAAGGTCTTGTTCTGCTTCTTCAAACAGTGGAAGGAGGCCCAGGACATCTGGGGCTCGGAGAAGGAAGCCAAAGCCATCCTGTTCCTCAATCTCTCCCTCCACAACAGGGCTTCCTGGAGACCAGCAGGCCCCACCAAAGGGTCACCCTCTTGGACCATAGCTCCCTGAGAGGGGGGCAGTGGATGGGCTGGGACGGGGCCCTTTTCCATTTCACAATCCCAAGCCAGTCTGTCTACATGTCACTTGGGCCCCAATCATTCCCTCTCATGTAGCCTCATCAGGTATATACTTGGCGTTTTGTCTCCTATTGGATGGCTTGATAAGAGGAAAGAATGAAGGATCCAGGGGTAGAAAGCCTTCGTCTAAATCCAGCTCAGACATATATTAACTGTGACCCTGGGCAAGTTGCTGAGTGTCATTGTCCTCATCCACAAAATAACATTTACCTCATGGGGCTAGATGCACTAAAACATGGAAAATACTTTTCAAAGCTTAAAGTGTCCTCTGAAATCCTAGCTACCGTTATTACCGCCCTTCGGACAGGCCTGCGAGGTGAGGCGTGCCATGACAATACCCCCATTTTACAGATGAGGAGACAAGATTAAAGGCACTCAAGCCACTTTCCCAAATGAGACACCCTCACCTGTAGCCCCTCCTCAGACAAACCCGCCGGCCCAGCTGGGCTCCTGCTGCCCCGAAGAGCATGTCGGGCTCTCTATTGAAGGAAGCAGCGGGGGCCTCCGCCTGTTTTGGGGTCCCTGCTGATGCAGCTGAGCTAGAAAAATAAATAATCAAACAGCTTGTCTGCCACGCCCCCTCCTCTCCCCTTTTCCATCAGGAGAGGGATAGCTTCCCCAGCTACCTCTAACACTCAGCCATTTGTCAACATTAAGAGGTCCTGATGCCTCCCCAACCACGCACTCTGGGCTTCTGGAGGGGACCAAAAGTCAGGAGGTCGGCAATCTTACTCCCAGCACTTCATGAACAAGGCCATCTATAGCCACCAACAGCGGTGTTGGGAGGGGGGTGTTGCCAGTGACATAGCTGTTCAATCATTTTCCAGTCCAGTCTGACTCTTTGTGATCCCATTTAGGATTTTCTTGGCAAAGATATTGGCATGGGTTGCCATTTCCTTCTCCAGATTATTTTACAGATGAGGAAACTGAGGCAAATAGGATTAAGTGACTTGCCCAGGGTTACACAGCTAGTATATCCAAGGCTGGATGGAATTCATCTTCCCAAGTCCAGGTCCAGTGCTCTATCCTATCCACTGCACCACCCTGTTGACCCAGTAGAAGCTTAATAAATGTTTATTGACTAAATAACGGAGAATGACTGAAATTGAACTTGGGAGAGACGAGTTTGATCTGGACCACTTTAAACTGTGGTCTGTAAAATGGGGCTAATCATACTTGAAACATCACTTTCTTGTAATGTAGGAACTGCTCTGTAGATATTTAGAGAAGTGATTCTCAAAGTGTGGTCTAGGGTTCCCTGGAGGTGGGGAGACCCTTTTGGGGGTCCCTGAGGCCAAAACCACTTTCTTAAAAATTTTTTTCTAATAAAATAAATACCAATAGATAGAACAGAGAGAAACAAAAGCTCTTTGTGAAATCTTTAGTAACTTTTAAGAATGTAAAGGGGTCCTGAAACCAAAAGGTTTGAGAACCACCAAACTATAGAAATTATCAAAATCATAAGCACTAAATTGGATGGACCTCTAGAGATCATTGAATGTAATGTGTTAATTTTACAGATGGGGAAACTGAGGCCCAGAGAGAGGAAGGGACTTGCCCAAGTTCTTGTAAAGCCTAAGGAACTGTGTGACAGATGAGGCTTTCCCTCCTTGGGGACTTCTGGGGCTCGTCACCAGCCAGTGAAGTGCCGGGAGCCGGGAGCTTCAGGTCGGCTGGGGTGGAAAGTGCGTTCTCCGAGCACGATGTGTTCTTAATTTCAAGCTCCGTTAGCAGCATCAGCAGGAAGCCCAGTGGGAGCCCCAAAGACAACATTTGTGTCTCCCGAAGATGCTCATCTCCACCCCACCAGTATAGGGTAGTCAGGGCATCAGAAACCATCTCAGCGCACAAAAGCCAACAGCATCCAACTGCCCTTTGATGAAGCGCCCACGAGCTGAGTCAGCCAGCCAGCTGATCTACAACCCAGGGGACCCTTCAAGACATTCTAGCCACTTGAACAGATGGGGATACTGAGGCTCAGACCAGAGACATGAGTTACCCAAAGTCATAACTGGGAACTGAATCCAGGTTGCTTGACTCCAGACTCACATTTAGAGATGAAAGGGACCTTGGAGGCTACTGGGTTCCAAACCCCTCATTTTATGAGGAAAACTAAAGCTGAAAGAAGTTTCACATTGTCCAGAGTCACAGACAGCCAGAAAATATCGCAGGCAGGATTGGAATGCAGGTGTACTCATTTATTTCTCCTTTCCTGGCTTCAGTTCTCTTTCAGCCAAATCAAACAGCTAAGCTAAATGACTGTCGGATCAGAAATCCGACAACCAGCTTTCCAGTCCTTCCTCTGACACTGCCTTGTTAAGTGACCTTGAATCTCCACCAACCTTAGCTTCAAATGAGGGGGCTGAACAAGATGGTCACTTGGGTTCCCTCCAGCCCCTAATCTATGATGGCCTCTGTGATTCCTTCCGGGAGGAATTGTATCATAAAACGCTTCTCCGGGCATGTGGGGCCCATGATCATCCTTCCCCCCTGCTTTCAAACCTCCATTTTCAGTCTATTTCATCTGGTGTCTTAATCTCTATTAAATTTCCACTTCTCAGGAGGGGTTGGAAAATGTCACTTTTGTAAAAAGAAACTGGTGTCCAAGACTCCCTCCCGATTGCAGCATGTTTTTAATTACTGCTCTTTCCCACCCCCTTAGATGATGACCCCCGGTATCATCAAGCCTGGCTTGATTGCATGGGGGTAAGTTGGACATCACAAGAAGTGTGAAAATGTCAGCCAGACGTACCCAGGAGTGGCCAGGCAGCCCGGGCTCAGGCCTCAGCTACTTAGGATTCAGGGCACACTTGCCACTCAAAATTCCGCCCCTTTGAGAAATCTGACTTTAGTAGGAAGAACAAAAGGGCGTTTACCTCCTTCCCTGGTTTGGAAATTGGAATTCTCTTCCCCCTGCAGGCTCTGTATGGCATCTGCTGCCTCAACTTCTGGGTCAAGGTGAAGAGCGGGGATACAGATTGGGGGGGAGTTTACTTGGGGCTGAAGGCCCTTTGGGGAACCTTGTCCGACATTGTCTCTCCAATGTCACCTGACATCTTCAGTCCTGAAAGGCTGGGGTACCCTCACCTGACTGCCCCTCTCTAGTCCTGGAAGGTTGGGGTGCCCCTCTCTAGCCCTGAAAGATTAGGTACCCTCACCTGGCACTGATCCTCTTTGGTCCTGGAAGGCTGGGGTGCTCTCACCCTACACTTTCCCTCTCAAGGCCTGGAAAGAGATATAGGGATATGGGGGTTAGTGGAAGATGTTCAAACATCTACCAACGGCTAGTGGTTATAAGGAAATCTACCCAGGGGGTTCCTGTTTCAGAAAGAGCTGCCCCTGGACTGAGAGAATGCTCAGATCTAGCTCAGTCTCCTTATGCAAAGTAGGAATTTCTCCTGACAACTGCTTGGAAAGACGAGTTTCTGCTTGACTACCTACAATGAAGAGGAACTTACTACCCATTCAGCAGATCATTCCTTCTTGGGCAAGTCTGATTAGCAGAACAGAATCAGACTCTCAGAGTTGGGAAGGACTCAGAGGGCATCTAACCAAACCCCTACTGGGGCAAGAATTCCCTTGACCAGAAGCCAGTCAGTGTCTTCTCAAAGACCATCAATGATGGAGACCTTCCCCAACCCCAGCAAAGCTCCTGGCGCTGCTCTGGGACCAAGTCAAACACACAACAGCCTTTCAGATACTTGAAGGTAGGAATCCTATCTTCCTAATGTCTTCCATCTCCTCCTAACGCTCTCCCTTTCCATCACCAATCCTCATGAGGCATGACCTCCGGACCCCTCACCATCCTCAGACATGCTCCAGCTTGTCAATCTCCACCTTCAATAGTCATGTTGGACCCCCACACCACGCTCTCAGAGAGGTCTGCCCAGGGCAGATGACATCAGAGACAGCAAGATGACGGCCATCACCTCCCTCGTTCTGGACCCAGTGTCTCTCTCTCCATGAGGCCCTTTTTCTCTCTTTTTTCTACTGCCTTTTCTAACTGGAGAGCTGTAACTGTTAGAACGTTAGAATGGCCTCTCTCCTTCATCTAAACAGAATCAGTCACAGAATTTGAGAGCCAAAGGAACCTCCGTGGCCGATTAACTGAAAGAAATGGCCACCATGACCCAGCAAGTGGTCACTTCATCTCGTCTGGAGACCTCCAAGGATGGTGGAGGGAGACCACTCCCAATTAGGTCAGATCTAATTGTTAGGAACTTCCTTCTTTCCTTCCTTCCTTCCATCTTCCTTCCAACCTTCTTTCCTTCAGCCTTCCATCCCTCCTTCTTTCTTACTTTTCTCTTCCATGTTTCCTCTTTTCTTTACAAATTCTACTCATTTGCTCCTAGTTTTGCCCTCTGAGACCCCAAAGAAAAAACCTGAGTCCCCAATTCAAGACACTTTTGGTGGCACAGTAGATAAAATGCTAGGCCTAGAGCCAAGAAGGCTGGAGTTCTAATCCTGCCTTACACAGGTCACAACCCTGGGCAAATCATGTCACTGCCACCTGCCTCAGCTTGCTCATCTGTAAAATGGGGCTAATAGATGCACCTACCTCCCAGGATTGTAGGGCTCGGAGGAGATAATATTTGTAATGTGCTTAGCCCAGTGCACTCAATAAATCCTCTCTACATGACAACCTTTCTGCTACTTGGGGCTACTTCAAACCTCATATGCTCCAGGTCTTATATCCCCACTTCCTGCGACCGATCTTGGCAAGATATGATCTGCAATCTTCTCCCTCCTGTTTGTACCTTAGCTTCTCATGGCAATGTGATTTTTTTCTAAATAAAGCCCCGTCTCCACCTTGTTCTTAAACTTACAGGAGCCAAATCCCCAAGGAGGGAAGGGACAATTCTGTTGTCCCCTGCTTTGATGGGTCAGACAACAACAAACATGCTGACAAACAGGGGACTCCAGGAAGGCGGCCATGCCACAGAAGGGTCAATGAAGGAACCGAGGAGAAAGAAAAAGCTTTGGTGGGTGGGAGCTTGATCACCGTCTTCACAGACTGCTTACTCCAGAAGGAGGATGGCGTTGGTTCTTCTGGGTCCCGGAGATCAGAACAAAGAATAAATGAAGGAAAATTGTGTTGGAAAAAAAATGGCTTTTGGCTCAATACAAGTTAAAATATCTAAATAAGGACATGTGTTTTGCCCAATGGGAATGAGTTGCCTGGAGAGGTAGTGAGCTACCCGTCACCAAAATTCATGAGATGATGAGAATCCTAGCTCCAGAGCTAGGAGGGCCCTCAGAGGTCATTTTGTCCAACTCTTTCATTTGACCGCTGAGGAAACTGAGGTCCAGGCAGCTTAAATAATTTGGCTGCGGTCACATAGATAGTGTCAGAGAAGTTGACACTCAGGCCTTCAGTGCTCTTTCCACTGTTACTGGAGATCATTTCTACTGTTTCTAGGTCATTTAATCTAATCCTCTCATTTTTACAGAAGGGGCAACTCAGGCCCAAAGAGGTCTGGGGGCACTACCTGACACTTATCTATTAGGAGAAGGGGGCTGGTTCTTTACCTGAGGTGGGGAGGAGTGGAAAGGGAGACAATGGACTGCCTTAGGGGGTCTCGCAGCTTTACCAGTCTATGATTCTTGGATCCCATGAGGCACCCAGCTCAGTGACTAGTACACGATAGGTGTTCAATAAATGCATATTGATGGACTGATCCAAAAGTCAAAGACAGTCATGCCTTGGTCTTAGTCCAGAATTTCTGTGCCAGCTTTTCTCTGCAACCTGGCAGCAGGGAGGTCCTGATATGCCCCCAGAGTTGTGTCTGCCTGCCTCTACCATCCCTATTCCCCTGGGTAGGAAGAATAATGAGGCAGGAAGAGGCCTGGATTTGGGCTCAAATCCTCCCTCTGCTTTGACCTTGGGCATGACACTGACCTCTCTGGGACTCGGTTTCCCTATTTGTAAAAAGACTTGGATCCCTGTGGTTCCTTCTAGTTCTGAGAGCTCAACTCTTCTAGCCCCTTCCCTACCCCGTCAGCAAGACTATGCACCCTCCTTCTTGGCCAGAATAGCTCTGGGTATACAGAACATGCCCTAGGGAGGCTTGGAGATCCCCACCCGCCCCCCGGGGCTCCCGCAGTTTCAAATTAAACTTTATTGGGAGCGATTTTCCTGCTTCCATTTTATTTTATTTTATTTTAATTCAGGGAAGAAAAAAAGGTGTTTAAATTAAGTTCCCTTAATATCAGAAAAATTACATTTTTCATTCCAAGACAGGAGTTTCATAAAGATAATTATTGCAATTATTCGTCTTATCTCTCGTGACGAATATTATTTTTATTACAAGCGTTTATCTTTATCTCCCCGGTGAAAGGTGGGGGGAAGGGAAGAGTCATAAAAAGCGGGGTAGGGAGCACGGAGAAAGGCGGGGCCCTACGGTGCCCCCCCTTGGGTCTTCAGTGGGAGGGCATCCAGAGAGAGGCAAAGTCCCCTGTGCCAAGGCCTCCCAAGGTGACAGAGGCCAAGCACCGCATTTTCTATGCATATATGTTCACAGATACATTATCTGGCCTGCCAAGTACAGCTGTGTAGCTATTTGACCATATATGACACAGGGGTGGGGAAATATGGGGGGAGGATTGGGGAGAAGATGGTCCCTCCAGTGCCCTAGTCAAAGGTCTTCAGGCAAGCTTCCCAAGGTGACATCTGGGTCAAGGGTCACATTCTGCCTGTGTCCATATGGATATATACAGAGGCTAACACATGCATTAACATGCCAAAGATATATATGTGCGTATTGAGCTAGGTAGGGGTTAACAATGATTCCAGGCTGAAAAGTCTGTGTCTGTGCAGGGACCGAGCCCTACCTATGACATTCTCTGTTCCCAGGGCCCCACTCACTCACATGTCCTATATTTTGTGGTACCTCCCAGCTCTGACATTATAGGAAATACAGCACATTTCCTCAAACTGGATTTTAGGATGAGCCAGAAAAAAACCAGACTGAATCAGCAACAGGGAATCTTCCGTACCCACCCTGAACCCTGCCCTGTACAATCAGGATGGCAGTCAGACAGTCTATCCATAAACCACCTACTATGTGCCAAGAGCTGACGGTACAAAACGAGGCAAAATGGGACACTCCCTACTAACCCCAAAGCTAAATGTTTGGGGGAGTTATTCCTTGTTTGGGGTTCGGTCTCTTCTGCTAAGAAGCATCATTTCCCCCAGCCCCAGCAACCAAACAACATTTTCCCCACTATGTTTCCAAATTATCCATGGCCTGGTACCTCGTGCCTTTCAGTTTTGGCTAGAGGAACCTTTTGAGGTATTCAAAAATAAAGAATTTTAAATACCAAACAGAAAACAGTGTTGGAGACAGAGCTGGGTTAGAAACCTATCTCAGGCACTTCTCAGTGGTGGACTTAGGAGCAAGTCAGTAAACCCCACCAGCCTCAGTTTTTTCATCTGTAAACTGGACATAATAATGCTTGTTGCTTCTACCCCAAGGGGGTGCTTTTTCAGTGTCCAATGAAATGATATATGTAAAGTGCTTGTAACTTCGAGTTGGCTACTACTCTTCTGTGGGCCTCAGTTTCCTCATCTGTAAAATGGATATAGTAATGTTTGTTGCACCTACCTCAAGTGGTGGTTTTTTAGTCTCAAATTAGATGATATATATTTGTATAGATGTGTATAGATATAGATATAAAGTGCTTGTAACTTTGAGTCGGCTACTACTCTTCTGTGGGCCTCAGTTTCCTCATCTGTAAAATGGATATAATAATGTTTGTTGCACCTACCTCAAGTGGTGGTTTTTTAGTCTCAAATTAGATGATATATATTTGTATAGATGTGTATAGATATAGATATAAAGTGCTTGTAACTTTGAGTCGGCTACTACTCTTCTGTGGGCCTCAGTTTCCTCATCTGTAAAATAGGTATAATGATGTTCACAGTAGTTATTTCCTCATCTGTCAAACAAGGAAGCAAGGGCTAGGTGGCATGGAAGGTTCCTCCTGGCTCTAGATCTATAAGCCTACAACGGTTACTCACCAGATTTGTGCTTCCCCACCCTTCCAGCCTCCCCTGAAAGGGGTCCCCATACTCACAGATGTAATAGTAGTCATGTCCCGGCCGGAACTCAAAGCCAAGGGAGAAAGGCGTGAAAAGCTGGAACTTCTCCGAGAACTTGAGGGGCCCGTTTGGTGCTGTGGGCCGGTTACATTCCCAGCGCTTGAAGCCCTTCTGGCGATGGTCACAAGAAGCATGACCCTCATCATTGACCATGTACAAGACATACTGCTCCATGCGCACAGCTGGGGGCAGCGGCTTCTCGTAATGGGGGCAGTAGATGTCCAGATAGTCATTGATGCTGACTTCTACTGTGTAATCGCCGTGGTGAAACCTGACAGGAGAGAGGAGGAGAATTTCAATGGTCAGCAGCATGGCCCACAGTCCACTGGTAGCCCAGGGCTCCCAGTGTCTATGGAAACATGTCCAAACCCCTCTGGAACCCCTGATCCGGAGGAGGGTGACCAGGAAAAGGAGCAGACTGGGGGCTGTGTCCTGTAAGGAAAGGTGAATATAAACAATGAGAAAAATAACACTTGTTGTTCAGTCTTTTCAGTCATGTCAGACTCTCCATGAACCCATTTGAGGTTTTCTTGGGGGAGACACTGGGGTGGTTAGCCGTTTCCTTCTCTAGCTCATTTGACAGATAATGAAACTGAGGCAAACAAGGTGAAGTGACTTATCCAGGGTCACACAGATAGTAAGTGTCTGAGGCAGGATTTGAACTCCAGTCTACTTGACTCCAAGTCCAGTGCTCTATCTACCTGTGACACCTGGCTGCCTAGCTGTGAATAAAGCCATCACCTGCACTTTCAACCAGGGGGACACAGGGTCCCATACACACACAAGCCAGTCACATACATCTTCCGACCAGCATTTATCAAGCACCCACTGTATTCTAGGCACCATGCTAGGTACTGGGGACACGAAGACCAAGATGAAAGCCCTTGCCTTCAGGGACCTTCCATTCAGAACAACACAGATACTGCTAAATAATGTGAGGAGCGAGAGAGTAAGAACTGGAGAGATACAGACTGGCTTCACTGGGCTGAGTCTTGAAAAATTTCCAAAGATGGAGAAGAGGCAGGAGGGCATCCCAAGGTGCCTGAAAGGGAGTACCTAAGGCTGCAAAGACAGGTGCAAGCTGGGTCATGGAGGACCTTGAATGCCAGTGTGAATAGTGTGTATTTGGATCCCAGAGGCAACCGGGAACCATTGAATAATTCTGCTCAGGGGAAGGAAGAGTCAGAGGTGTATCTTAGAAACAGGACTTCGGTAACTCTGCAGAGGATGCCCTGGGAAAGGACAGAGACAGTCCCAGTGGGAACAGAAGAGGGCCCAAAGGAGGGTTGTGGCTTCCCAGGGGCCAAATCTTGTCTACTCTAGCTTGAGAGCTCTCCTATAACCTCCTTTCTCTACTCACAAGGCCACCACCATAATTTAGGTCCTAACCACTTCCCACCTGGACTGGAGCGGCAGTCCCGATTTGGTCTGGCTTAAGTGTCTCACCTCTTCGATCCATCAGGACTGGTCTTGGGGAACTGGACTGGGAACAAATGTTGCATCCCTGTGAGAACTGCGAGCTACAATCCTGGGGCCAGATGTTTGGGTGAAGAAAAAAGGGGGAGAACTTGGGCCAGATGTTTGGGGATGCTCAAACCAAATGCTAAAGTCCCAGATGTTCAAGGGCTCATGAGCCAAACGTTTGGTTCCCCTCTGTCCAAATGTTTGAGGCTCCATGAAGCCAGACGTGCGGTCCTCTTTGACCATTTGTTAATCAGATGTATCTTTTGCTCTCAGCACCTGGGGTGGGGTGGGAAAGAGAAGAGAAAGTCCTTAATGCCAGAGAGGGAGGAGGTTGCCTCAGTGGAATAAACCAGGTAGACCAGGATTCAGACCTGTTTGACTGGATCACATTCCTGGCCTAGACAGCGACAGGGGATAATACTGAGTGGGGAGAAAGGTGACAGTGGAAAGCCTGGGGGAAAGTGTGGCTTCGTAGGACAAACCCTGAAGTTGGAATCTACTAGATGAGGCATCCACTCTCTGAGTCTGTTTCCTCCTTGGAGTTAACAACACTGAGACCGTCCTCCTGACAGGGCAAGGCTAAAGGCCTAGGAGCTTTGTGAAAAGAGAATCCAAAGCTGGTCAGGGGAGATCCCAGGCATCTATTGACTTGCCAGTCTCCCTAAGGGTTTGGTGCAAAAGTGGCTAGTGATGGCCTGGGCACAGACCACCTCCCAGCTGTCTGACTGTATGCAGTCAAGATCTCAGGGGTGGCCCCACTGTCTCAGGGAGCATCCTCAAGGAAGGCTGAGAGCCACTACCAAGGACTCCACCAGGCTGCTGATGCCTTGGCAGGGTCCAGAAACTGAGAGTCCAGACTTTGCTGGGGTGCAGCTAAAAGTGGGTATGTCTTAGACTAAAGCTGCCCAAAAGTATTCTGGAAAAACTGAAAGAAGCCTATCTGGTCAGGAAATCATGTTACCAAGGCTGAGAACATGATATGGCCTCCTCAAAAACTCTGCTAAATACACACGTCTAATGATTAGCTGGCAAAATGCGCAGAAAGCTGGATGTGGAGTCGGTAAGATGTGAGTTCAAAGCCTACCCCAGATACTTACTATGGCTGTGATATTGGGCAGGTCACTTAAGCTTTCTGGCCTCAGTTTCCTCATCTGTAAAACAGGAGTAAAAAGAATGCCAACCTAGCTGCAGGGGTGCTGTAAAGTTCTAATGAGATGACATATGCAGAACGCTTTTCAAAACCTAAAACATTACAGAAACGCTGGCTTTATTATTGCTAAAGTCAGAGGTAGAGTTCATGTATTGCACCTCTGGGATCCCAAGTTGAATTTCTGGTATCTCCAAATGGTTTTTCAGGCCACTACGAGGAATGGTGGATAGAATGTTGGCCTTGAAGTCAGGAAGATGTGAGTTTATATGCTGCCTCAGACAACTGCTAGCAGTGTGACGCCCTGGACAAGTTAATCAACCTTTGCCAGACTCATTTTCCTCATCTGTAAAATGAAGAGAGTGGCTTCAAAAGTACTTTCTTTCTGTAAGAACATATACACGTACACACACTAACCTAATTCAGAAGAAATATTCGGGGCATCCTGGGAAGTAGAGATGGAGACACGGGAGTTTCATTTTTCCCTTCTGCCCAACTACAGATTACAGAGGATCCAAAGGAATGATACATGTACAATGCTTTGCAAACCTTAACGTGCGATATAAATGCTACCAATTGTGGTTATAATAACAAAAAGTATTATTTCTATCATTAGAGGAAGATCATTGAACACCAGGGCTGAAACCAGGAATTACCACACCTGGAACACGGAGGATGTCCCCACCCGCAGGTGTAGTCATGGGGGTGGGGAGTAGGGTTCTATCTTTCCCCTAAGTCCCAAGAGTTCAGCACTTATCACTGTTGGAAGTACAGGGCAAGTTGGAACTGGAAGTATATTGATAAATATTTAACAACCAGGTCTTCCCCCCAAAAAAATGTATATGACACACTTTAAAGTTAAAGGTGCAATATTAATATTTTCTCCATCACTTTTCTTAAGTCTAGACAATCAGCTAAATAACAAATCAAGTTCCAATTTATGGCATTTGCAGATTTCTGAGGTATAAATGCTCACACTGAAAATTTAACAAGAGGCTCTCAGGCAAACTCCTGAGTACATCCCAGGTGAGGGGTGTCATGGTGACAAGATCCTGAAGCAGGTGGCCAGGCTGGCTGAACAATGTGTAGGTGGAGAGGCCGGTGCTTTGTTACAGCTGGTTACAGCCTGGTTGAACATTTCAACATCACCTACCCCTTTGTTTGATCAACTTTGGTATTTTGTAAATCACACTTTCCTACGGAAGCACAGTTATACTTTAAAGTTGTGTTCCCAACTGTGGACTTTATATCCAAAAAGATGTGACCAATAACCAAATTGCCTTATCCATAATAATTTAAAATGATGATATCATTCTTCCAATCCTACATAAATGGGCATAAATTTACTGTGGATATTGATTATCACTAAACTTCCGTTAGGTCTGTTTCCTCACCTCTAAAATGAAAAAAAAAATAGATTAAGTGGTCTTCAAGCTGTGCCCCAACGTCCATGGGGCTCTGAAATTATATTCCAAAATGTGTTCTAGTTCAAACATTCTGTGTTCTATCTTCTAAGGTCCCTTTTAATATTCTCTGTTCTAAGGTCACTCCTTTTTTTTTCCTTCTCTCCTCTGTTCGGACAAGTCCTCCATCGATGTTTCCAGACCCAAATTGTCTCCTGAGCTGCAGATTCACATTCCCAAGTACCCCGAGGAGGACATTTCTACCCTCAACTCAAATCCAAACTAAATATCCCAAACCAAACTCACTTCCTGCACTACAGCCCATCTTGGGCACTTACTCTATGTAGGGTTTGGAAAGTCGGTCACTTTACTCTTGGGAATCCAGCTTCCTCTGCTGAAAACCAGGGGGTTGGATGACATGGTCCCTTTCAGCTCCAAAGTGAGGATCTGTATCCTGCCTCCTCCAGATTTCCATGTTTGGTTCAGGGAATCACCACCTTCCCTATCCTCCCTAGTCTCAGCCAACAATAAAGAACCAAAGAATGACCTAGGTTGAAGAGATTTTACCCTAAAAAACAGAATATCACCCTTAGAACACAGAACAGAGCAAATAAAACTTTAGAATCTAGATCACGGTGTGAGAGCCAGAAGAGATCTTAAAATATGGAATGTCAGAGCTGAGAGGGCCCTTAGAGCACTGAATGTCAGGACTGGGGGGAGGCAGGGGATTGCTCAGAACTCAGAATGTCAGAGCTAAGAGGGCCCTTAGAACACAGGATGTCAGAGCTGGGAGGGCTCTTAGAACATAGAAAGTCACAGCTGGGTGGGTCCTTAGAACTCAGAATGTCAGAGCTGGGAGGGTCCTTAGAACCCAGCCTACCTTTCTAGATTCATTCCACACTGCTCCCCTTGCAGCACTCTGTTCTAGCCAAACTGGTCTGGGGCAGGCCACTCTCCACACAGGATAGTCTACCTCTAGCCTCTTCAAGGCTCTCTCTTAGGATCTCTAGATCCCTTCAAAGCTCCACACAGGTGCCTCATTAGACCTCTCAAGGTTCCTCTGAGCCCCACCCCATTTCCCAAGAAATCACACGGTATTTATTTATAGCTCTGTGTGCACTCTTTTCCTTGATAGAGGGTCAGCTTACTGAGGGGAAGACTCACTTTTGTCTTCTGTATGCCCAGCACCTAGCCCAGCACCTGGTCTCTGCTAAGGGTTTAAAGGACCATGGGTGTGAACGGCTGGGAAAGGAAGCCTCCTCTCTGAGAGTCAGCAGGGTCTTATCTAGAACAAGGACTCGCAGACCAGCCTCATTTCCTCATGAGACAGACAGGGTTATCAGGACCATAGATCAGAGGATCTGCCGTAGATATTTTTACCCAGATTTCAGAAAACCATTTGACAAAGTCTCTCAGTTTGCTTGTGAAGATAGGAAGGTAGATTTGAAACTGGTCAAGCAGCTTGGAGGTTCCCAGAAGAAAGAACCGGGGAAAGAGCATGTGGAGGACATATGTGGGTAGGGGAGACAGTCATGAAAAAGGAGGTGGAGATCTGGGTTCCATTCCAAGGTCAGTATGACATTGGGCAAGTGACATCCCTTCTTGGACTTGTTCACACTGCTGTGAAATGAGGATGGACCAGGTGATCTCTAAGACACCTCCTAGTTCCAACACTTTGTGCTTTAAGGGACCTCCCAGCCCTGACATTCTGGGTCTTAAGGGCCCTCCCAACTCTGATATTCTGTATTCTAAGGACATTCCCAACTCTGACGTTCTAGGTCCTTAGGGCCCTCCCAGCTCTGACATTCTGGATTCTAAGGGCCCTCCCAGTCCTGACATTCTGTGTCCTAATGGCCCTCCCAGCTCTGATATTCAGTGTTCTAAGCATACACACACACACCCCTAGTCCTGACATTCTGGGTACTAAGGGCCTCACTAGCTCTGCCATTCCTATTTCTAAGGACCTTCCCAACTCTGACACTCTGTGTTCTAGAGTCCCTCCCAGTTCTATCTAATATTCTGAGTTCTAAGGGCTCCTGACTATGACATTCTATATTCTCAACTCCCTCTCAGTTCTGACATTCTCTCTTTCCAAGTTCCTTTCAGCTCTGATATTCTAAGTCCTCCAGATTCTAAGATCTCCCTAAGCTCTGACCTATGTCCTGTGTTCTCAAGGCTACAAAGCCTGGAAGGCTTCAAGGAAGAGAGGGTATTCCAGATTTCAGGGTCAGAGTGTAGAAGCCCATCACCCCTGAGTGGGTATACAAATGGCTCTGGGGGAAATCTCTAATGGGGCCTTTGGGACAGCCTCAGGCACAGGTCCCCTTAATTATTTCATTTCCCTCAACGACAGCACTTTCATAAATCATTCAGGCCTCTTTTTGATCTGGGCTAATGAGGTTTCTTGACTAGGGTTTCAATAGGTGTGAAGAGAGCTCATCAGTTAATTAAAAAAATAAAGCAGAGGCTGAGGTGGGGTGATGGAGAGAGAGAAAAAAACAGGTGTTGGAACAGGAAGGCATTGGGGATACGAACAAAGTGGTAAGGGGATCCCTGCCTGCTTTAACACCTCCACTTGTCTCTAGCTGAATTATTCATGAGACCCTAGGAGGAAGCCAGAAGTCAGTCCCATTGTAGAGATGAGGAAACTGGGTCCCATGGCAATTAGGGGGTCTGTCAGCTGTTCAACTGAGAACCTGAACCATTCAGAACTAGAAGGGACGTTAGAAGGTACTGAATATCTCCTCCTTCCCTGGGCAGGAACTGCCTCTATGGTATCTATCCCATCTCCATGGGGGCCGTGCATATTCACAGATTTAGAGGCTTTGAGCCCAGACCCCAGATTTTACAGATGAGGAAATGAAGGCACAGAGAGGTATAGTAATTTGCTTAGCTCACACAGCTAGTAAGGGTCTAAGGTGGGATCTGAACTCAACTCTTACTGACTCCAACTCCAAGACTCTACCTCCTATGCCATACCTTAATTCAGTTCAGCAAATAGTCGAGCACCTGCCCTGGACATCCAAGGTACTACACTCTGTGCTGAGATATAAACACTTGTGGAACAGTATAAAAATCACTGGTTCCTGAGTCATGGGACTTGAGTTCAAATCCTCCTTTTGAGATTTACTACTTGTATGATCCTCAGCAAATGACTTCATCTGTCTGGGCCCCAGTTTTCTTACTTATAAAATAAAAGGATTGGACTAGATTTAGCTCTAGAGGTATGAGGCAGGAGAATCTGAGTTCAAATCCAGTCTCAGACACATACTCCCTGAGTAACCCTGGGCAAGGGATTTAACGTCTGTCTCTCTCAGTTTCCTCACCTGTACCTTACAAGGTTCTTTTGAAATGAGAAGTTTGTAAAGTACTTTGCTGACAATAAAGCATTATGAAAATGCTATTTATTTTATTTTATGAGAATCACCTATATATGCAAAAAACCACACAGTCTCTGCCTTCTAGGATTTTACAGTCTAGCAGGGATGGGGGAAGGAGCCCAAATAATGTGATATAAGGAGGGGTGGGATGGGTGCAGGAGGACTGAGGAGGGGACAGGGGAGGCAGCTTGGAGGAAGAGATGGCACCTGACCTGGTTCCTGAAGGAAGAGGAGGATTTCTGCTGGAGCAGACAAGGGGTATATCTGGAGATCAGGAGGGGGGTATAGCCTGTGTCAACGAACAGAGGCAGGAGTCAGCAGGATGACAGCAGAGAAGGGTGAGTCTGAGACAACCAGAAACAGAGACCCAGGCCGGTGAAATAACTTGCCCAAGGTCACAGTCAGTAAGTGGAAGCTGGGTGAAACTGAATGGGGAGTCAGGAAGACCTGAGGTCAAATCCAGCCTCACTTACTCACTGCATAACCCTGGGCAAGTCATCTGCTTCTGCCTGCTTCAATTTCTTCACCTATAAAACGGTAGAGAATAATAACACCTACCTCCCCAGGTTGTTAAGGAGATCAAATAAAATGTGTGTATAAGAGACATCTATGTGTATGTACATACATACATTTATACACACATTCTCTGACATTGTCTATGCTAAGGGTCCTCCTAGCTCTGACATTCTGTTCTAAGGGCCCTCCCAGCCCTGACATTCTCTGTTCTAAGGGCCCTCCCAGCTCTGACATTCTGTTCTAAGGGCCCTCTCAGCTCTGACATTCTGTTCTAAGGGCCCTCCCAGCCCTGACACTCTCTGTTCTAAGGGCCCTCCCAGCTCTGACACTCTCTGTTCTAAGGGCCCTCCCAGCTCTGACATTCTGTTCTAAGGGCCCTCTCAGCTCTGACATTCTGTTCTAAGGGCCCTCCCAGCCCTGACACTCTCTGTTCTAAGGGTCCTC
>CM053773.1:198464058-198476481 GCA_028658325.1 Potorous gilbertii
GTTCTAAGGGCCCTCCCAGCTCTGACATTCTGTTCTAAGGGCCCTCCCAGCTCTGACATTCTGTTCTAAGGGCCCTCCCAGCTCTGACATTCTGTTCTAAGGGCCCTCCCAGCTCTGACATCCTGGGTTCTAAGGGCCCTCCCAGTTCTGACAGCTAGTCAACGTGTGTTGAAGAGCTTACTAAGTGCCCACATTCTATGCCTTAAAAGTCCTTCCTGGCTCTGACATCTAGATTTCAAGGTCTATCTTGTGCTGATCTCATTACAGATAATAGCAGCTTTCATTTCTCTAGTGCTTAGAAGACTACCACAGGTTCTCCTTCCAACAGTTCTGGGAGGGAGGTGGTATGAACATGACCATCACCACTTTACAAGTGAGGAGGGGCCTTGTTCAGATGCCCTGCCCGCCTCTCCGAGGGGGGAAGGGCCATCAAAGATCATTTAATCCAAAAGATCCCGCACAGGGCATCCCCCCACACACGTCTCTACTCCCCACACAAAGGGCACCCCACCCCCTGTGATCCCATCAGGGTTAGCTCCTTTGCTTAAAGCTTTTTGGAGGGAGGGGGAACTCACTCCCCTGGAGGTCAGCCAGTCCTTCTGGCCAGATGGCTGACAGATCAAGCTCCAAGTGGCCTCTGTGCAGTCTCCCCTCAGCCCTTCACCCACAGCTCCTTGCTCTGCCCTCTGAGAAGCGTCTGGAGCGAACCAAGGCTCCCACTCTCAGTCCAGCACACACAGTCTAGCCTTGGTGTCCAGTGTGCCAGTAGAGGCTCTCAGTCTCGGACACACTGCACAACAGACTCAGGGTCACACGATGACTCTGTGGCCGGGCCTCCTGCTTCTTCCACACTCAGAAAACAGGGTCCCTGAAAGGCGAGGAGGGAGATAACTGTGCCAAAGCCATGGGAAGGGGCCAGCTGGGAAAGCAGGGCCTGCCAGACTGCTCTCCAGCCTGGTTCAGCTCTCAGCCCCTCCCAGATCCCCCTGCCAGGCTGGGATCTTCTTCCTGGGAGTGAAGGACTCTCCTTTCTAGAGTCACTTTAAATGAAAATAATAAAAAAATGCTTTTTCAAACTTTCCAGTGGGTGATATTAATGCCATCAGCTATCTCCTGCTGACACAATGGGGTTATGGAGGGCTGGGGGAGACGGGAAATGGCACACGCAGACACTTTCAAAGCCGGCTGGCCCTGGCCTAGCATTGTGGGTAATGTTATGCAAATCAGTGTGCAGAAATACTACTTGGGAGACTCGGGCGGCTTTCTTCCGCCACCCCTTTCTATCCTGGGAGTAGGTGGCCCTGGGAGAGGGGAAGCCAATTGGACCCGGGGTCCCATAGCTGTGCTGGAAACTGTCCCCACTATCATAGTGTGGCAGTAAGAACCACCAGCCCTGGGTTCAAATACTGACTCTGCTACTTCCTACCTGCCTGACTTTTGACAAGACACTTTCCCTTCTCTGAGCCTCAGTTTCCCCAAATAAGTAGATGGTTTCTAAGACATTTTCTAGATCTGAATCCTCTGATCTACTTTAGTATTCTGGAAGCTATGAAATGGCCCTGGTTCAGAGTAACCACATGATAAGGCATGCTACTTATTAGCTATGTAACCTTAGGAAAGTCAATTTCCCTGGGCCTCACTTTTCTCATCTATCAAATCAGAGAATTAAACTCAAAGGTCCAGGTCTAAATCTAAGATCCTGGGACTCAGAGGGGGCCACTCCAGGACACATTGCCCTATGCCTGTCTATGAGATGCATGATGGCAAACACAGGTACCTACCCTAAGAGCTATCTCTGACTTCTCCCATTCCCTTACCCCAGGCAGTTATACTGGAAGATGTGTGAGGTCAGAATTAATACATCCCCCTTTCTCAGATGAGGGAATGAAGACTGAGGGGTAGGAAGGAGCCCGCTGATGATCTCATAGGATCATCTGGACCACTCGGAATGTTCTAAGTCACAGGATCCTGGAGTATTTCCTGTGTTTTGAGCAGTTCTGAAGACACAACTTGTAGACTTTTGTTGGCTCACCTGGAGATTTCTGGCCCCAAAGTCAATTACCACCACTAAGCCTTTGACCAAAGGGCCAGAGAAATCAGGATATGTCCAGATGGAGGCTTCTCAATTACTGAGCTCATAATTAGGATGATCACCATGATGGAAGGGGCTTCATTTAGCAGGCACCTCGTCCAACCTGTCCCCAAGCTGTGAGCATATGTACCAAGAGGACATTAGCTGCCACTGACAGGGAACTCAATTCCTTCTGAAGTCCATTTCACTTTGGGTAGCTGTAACTCTTAGAAAACATCTTACCCTGGGATGAAATCTGCCTCTCTGCCCCAGCCTTCCCTCTATGCACCTCACTTTGCCTTCTGGGGCTAAGTAGAACAAAGCTAATCTCTCCTCCCACATGGAAGACCTTCAGCTGCTTGAAGAAAGGGATTGTGTTCCCTGTGAATGTTCTCTTCTCCTGGTTTCTTTGATGGCCCTTGGCATGGCTTGGTCTCCTGTCCCCTTCCCACCCCGGACAACCTCCTCTGAACTCTCCAGCTGACCAATGGCTCTCCTAAAATACTGTAGCCCAGATGTAACCAGATGTGGTGTGACCAGCATGGAGAACAGAGGGGCTGTCAGCTGCTTCATCCTGGACTCCAAAGACCATCTTGGCCTTCCTGCTGCAAGCTCAGACCACTCATCCCAGAGCTCTTTGCTCCTTCTCTACATCTTGCTTTCTTCCCTATCCCCACTTGGATCATTAGCTCTGGCTAGGCCCATCTCCTCCCTGACCCTCACTATCTGGAACATCCTCTTCCTTTCCTGTCTGCCCCTCCAGGCTAGCTCAGGCACCCTCTCTCCTGGAAATCCTTCCCAGGCCAGCCTCATCCTCTAGCCACCAGCCATTTCCCCTCATTCTGATCCAAAAGCCAGGAGCATACAATGTTTATTTATTTGGTTTTTGGGTCTGTATCTGAGTTTCCATTGCCTGGAGGGGGGTTCCCAGTGTAGAAATCCCCTCCATTAATGCAAACCAGCAGCATCGATTTAGAGTTGTTCAAGGAGACTGTGAATCTCTGACTTAATAGAGGGGAAAATGAAAACAGGCCCCAGGGTCAGGGAACTTAAGTTCAAGTCCCATCTTGGACACTTACTAGCTGTGTGGCTATGGGAGTCACTTAACCTCCTGAGACCTCAGTTTCTTCATGTCTCCTTGCAGATCCACGGTCACAGAGTTAGCAGAGACAGGACAAGAACCAGGTCTTCCTGATTTGACACTAGCCCTTCTAACCACTAGGACACACTGTCCAATTTTTAATGGCACGATTCCCATTTCTGCAGACACTTGGAAGTTTAATCAAGCCAAGCCAAGCCAACAAGAATCTAATGTCTTTATTATGTGCCAGGCATGGTGCTAAGCTCTGAGGCTACAAATAAAATAAGGAAAATGAATGAAAGTCTCTGCCCCAAGAGCTTATGTTCTAATAAGGGAAAAGACAAGCCATAAAAGAAAGTTGAAGGCAGGGAGAGAGGGCAGGGTGGACTTCTGGAGAGATGCCTGAAGAGTTAGGAATGAAGGGGTGAACCAGGTTAGCCCTTTCCTGAAAAGGGAGGTACTGAAAGTAAGTAACCAATCAGAGGAAGGGGCACAGGGCATAAAGACCTTCCAGAATGGGAAAGTATATGAAGTGCCTGGGAGATGGGGGATGGCAGAATTAATGCCCCCCTTTCACAGATGAGGGAACTGAGGCTCAAAGGTGGAAAGGGGCCCATTGATGATCACATACTGACCTCCCTGTTTTAGGCAAATGATGAGAATAGCCTGCATTTCAGAGAGGCAGGCCAGCCCTGAGCCTCCGAGCACCCCTAGGAAGGAGGAGCTTACTGGCCCCTTTGCACTGGCTGTGAGGAGGCCAAGTCTCTAAGCAGCACAGTGATTCAGCCAAGATAACATAGCTTAGGGTCAGAATCAGCTTCTTCTGAGGCCCTGCTCACTTTAAAGTCAACCCCTTCTGTGGGATCCACTGCAACAGGCATCCCTTAAATACTTACTGTGTGAAGAGGCCAGGGCTCGGTGCAAGAGGACAGGCAAAAGACACAGGGTACCATGACCATTGGAATCAAGAAATGCCCTTAGAACCCAGAATAACAGGCTGGGAGAGCCCTTAGAACCCAAGGATGTCAGAGCTGGAAGGGCCCGTAGAACCCAGAATGTCAGGCTGAGAGGGCCCTTAAAACTCAGAATGTCAGAGCTGGGAGTGAGATACATGTAGATGAACAGGAGATAAGAACATACTAGAACTTGTTAAAGGGTCTAGGGATCTCTACGGTAGAAGCAGTCATGCCTGGAGCAGAGAGGGAAGGGTAGAGTCATGAACACTCTCTCTCTTCATGCATCTGAAGGGCTGTCACTTGGAAAAGGCAAGGGGCCTGTTCTGCCTGGCCTCACAAGGCAGAAATCAGAGCAGTGAACACAAGTTACGGACAGGCAGACATGGGGTGAGGCCCCAGTACTGATAATTCCACTAACACCTCCCATGTATTGGTCTCATCAGCCCTACTAGACAGGTGCCCCCGGAGGGCTACGACTGGGGCTCATTTTAGCAAAATCTCTGGCCTGGCCAATGGGGGAATCTGTTTCACTTGAGGATACATGCTGGGAATAGGGATTTTTGTATTTCTTGCTTTCTAAGGAGCAAAGGGGAAGGTGGAAAAGACTATGGGCCTGAAAACAAAATAAATTTATATTTAAAAAATAAAATAAAGCTCCAGCCTTGGGAGCAGCAGAGACATGGGGTCCAACGCTGACCCTGGCCCCTCTTAGCTAAGTGACCATGGGACCTCTCTGAGCCTCGGTGTCCTTATCTATTAAATGGGTAATAAAATCAGTGGCACCTGCTTGGCAGGGCTAATATGAGGGTGAAATGAGCTGCCAAGTATCAAGTTCACAGTGACCCTTAAAGCAGCTGTCAATGTGCTTGAGAATGATTTGTTGAACTGAGTGAAAGGTGAGTGGTTACAGCTGTTATTAGTATGTACAGTGATCTGTACACTGGAAATTGCTATGCAAACAGGAGCTAGTATGATGTCATTTTTTGACTCAACCTGTAACAGGGAGCTCCCAGTACAGAAACTCTGTCTACTAATGCAGATTAGTGTCTGCTCTCTTAGCCTAAGGGCAACTGTGTAGCCTGGAGTCAGGAGGATCCAAGTTCAAATCCAGACTCAGATACTTATTAGCTGTGTGACCCTGGGCTATTCCCTTCACCTAATTTACCTCAGTTTCCTCATCTGTAAAATGAGTTGGAGAAGGAAATGGCAAACCATTCCAGTATCTTTGCCAAGAAAACCCCAAAGAGGGTCACAAAGAGTCACATATGACTGAAAAGAATAAACAACAAGTTAGCCTAGTCTTAAAGAACTGCTGAGAAGTTCCATGACTTGCCCAAGGTCACACAGACAATATATTTCAGAAGCAGGACTTCATTTCAGATCTTGCTGTCTCCAAAGCCAGCTGGCAGTTCATTACTCCACGATGTCTCTCATTACTGTTGCAGTTATCATGTTATTTTATATTATATATTATTATTGTGAATTGCATTGTTATCTTCTCATTTCCCACTAGAGCCCAGGACTGTGCCTAGCACATATCTGCCACTTAATAAATACCCGTTGAACTGAATTGAGAGAGGCAGGGTGGCACAGTGGGTAGAGCGCTAGACTTGGGGCCAGGAAGCCAATGGATCCATTGACTAAGCTGTGTAAACCTGAAGAGACCACTGCACCTCTCTGAGACTCAGTCATCTTACTTGTAAAATGGAATAGATGGTCTCTAAGGGTCCTTGCAGCTCTGAATCTGTAAAGCTAAGAGGAAAAATACTGAATGAGTGCTTGGTATTTGAAGCGAATGAGCTTTACAGATGTTGGAAACAGGATTGCCAACTCGCCTCTAGAAAACCAGCTCTGGTCTCAGAGAGTTAAGGCAGGTCCTCATAACCCAGCTTCCTTCTGGGGCTCTTGACAGATTGGGTACAATGGAAAGAGTCCTCGCTCGGGAGTTTCGAATCAAAGACCCTGAGTTCAAATGTCAAACCATCTGTGTGACCCTAGAAGAGGTACATGAACTTTCTGTTCCCCAGTGTCTTCATCTATGTGTATGAGCAGGATGAGATGATCTGCAACAACTCTGCCATCTGGCATCAATGAGCCCCAAGGAAAAGAAATGGAAATGAGGGACAACACAGACTATGGCAACATAGACTCAGACCTAAGAATTTGGGTGTCCCGCCCCTGCTGTGCTCTGGCCATGGGATCCTTGACATGTCCCTTCCCATTTGGACACCCCATGTTCTATGGTAGCATCTAGTTCTGACGATCTAAGTCCTAAAGTTCCCTCTGTCTCTGATGTTCTAGCATCCAAGGTCCCTTCCACCTTGGACACTCTAGGTTCTGTTCTAAGGTCCCTTCTGAAACAGTCACTTTAGGTTCAGTCCTAAGCCCCTTCTAATCATGATGCTCTAAGTTCTACGTTCTAAGTAAAGTCCCTTCCAACACAGACACTCTAGGCTCTGTTGTAAAGTCCCTTGTAACCTTGATGCTATAGGTTCTATGTTCTAGGTAAGGTACCTTCCAACTCAGACACTCTAGATCCTACATCCTAATACCCCATCTAACTCTAACATTCTAGGTTCTATGTTCTAAGGCCCCATATAATCCTGATGCTCTGAGTTCTATGTTCTAGGTGAAGTCCCTTCCAGCTCAGACACTCTAATCTCTACATCCTAAGGTCCCTTTCAGCTAACTCTCAGATTTTTGTTCTATGATCTTTCAGCTGATACTCTCAATTTGACGTTCTAAGTTTCTTCCTACAACTGGTGCTCTGGGTTCTATTTTTTAGGGTCCCTTCTTGCTGACATTATAGAGTCACTTATTCTACCTTCTAAAGTCTAGGGTCTCTTCTAGCTCTGATGCTCTAGGGTCCATATTCTAAAGTCTCTTGCAGCTCTAAAAGTCTGAGACTTTTAATTAATATACTTTAGCTTTTTTATAAAAAAGAAAGAAAGAAAAAGCATTTACTGTTCTGCCCTCCTCCCCTATGGTGAGCTATGAAGAATTACTCCCATATAACAGACATGCTGACCTCTGGGATGTGTCTAATTGGAACTCGGTGTTCTTTCCACAGATGACAGAACCCGAGAGCTGAGGAGCTAGTCCAATTCCCCATCTAAGTTTTATAGTCTCCCTGACAGGCAAGTCACCCAGTCTTTTCTTGGAATGTCCAGTGGCAGGGAGCTCACTACCTCCCAAGATGGCCCTTTCAGCAGCTAAGCAATCCCAAATGACAGGAAAGAGCTTCCTTACTTCGAAGTGCACACAATAGCCTTTCAGAGAGTGGACAAGAGGGAGATCCCAGCTCTCTCACAAGGCAGAAGATTTTTAAGCTAATGCTTTCTTCATCCTGGGCCTCTTAGGTAAAATGAGGAAGTTGAAATATAAAAGCAGAGAATTAAAAATGTAAAAAAAAGAAGAAAAAGAAAAAGAAAACTGAACCCAGTGTAATTATGATAACCAAGCCTGACCCCAGAAAAAGAGTTGAAAAAAATGCCCCTTCCTTCCATTTCTGCAAAGGTGAGAAACCCATCCTTAATTCCTGTTGAGGGACCCTGACTGGAGGCCATAACAGCATTTCCAGGGGGCCCCCAAACCAGCCTTTTCACTTCCTACCCCTTGGCCTCCTCCGTCAGGCCCTCAATCCCTTAGGCTCCCCTCCCCTACTCCTCTTCAGCTCCCCTTTGGGTGTCTTCCCTCATTCGGCTGTAAGATTCTGGAGGGCGGGGACAATTTTTTTCCATATTTGTACCCTCTGAACTTCACACAATGCCTGGCACAGAGCAGACAGTGAATGGATGTGACTGACTGACTGCACGTCCTATCACACTCAGTAGATGTGCTGCTCAATCTTTCTCTTTCTTGTTCTTTGTTCCAAGAAATGGCTTACTGAGTAGAGGAGGAGGGAGAAGAGACTAGGAAAATAATATGAGGCAAAAATTAAAGATAGCGATACATTTTTAAAATTAAAAAGTACATTGTAAAAAGTTTGGTTTTTTTAAGAGGGAGGGGCACACAGGAATCTGATCTGGCAACCTCTGTTCCATATTCTAAAGGCCCTCCCAGCTCTGACATCCTGGGTTCTAAGGCCCTCCCAGCTCTGACATCCTATGCTCTAAGGGCCCTTGCCCATAAGTTTTCTCCAGGTAAACGAACCCTGCTATATTAATTAATTGTCTTATAAAGTGATTTCCAGGTCCTTTCAATGTTACCCACAATGTCCAAGTTATCATTCTCCCCACTTTCCAGATAAGAAAGCTGATGATCCTGGAGGTAGTGAAATGCTTGTGGTCCCACCGCTACAGGTGTTTAAGGTGGGATTCCAACACAGCTTTTCCCAGACTCCAAGTCCAACGCCATCCCCTAGACCCTGAGATCTATCCTAATTGAATCCACTTTTTTTACCCATCGGGCCATCCTGAGTTATGGAGCCTATAAGGTCATGATGGAACGTGGAAGCATGAGAACTGGCTACTCACCACCGTGAGCCAAGTCCTTTCCCTCCAGGCGTGGAGGGTTGATGAGGGAAGGGAGAGACCCTTAGCTTTCTCTCCTCATCCTTTGAGGCCCATGGCTGATGTCATTGGCAGGTGCTTTGCCTTTCTGTCCATCCCCTAACCCTCCATCATCTTCAGTGTCCTCCTGGGGGTCTGGGGAGGTTATCCGTCCTCATCTTCGTTCTTCCTGCCGACACTGCCCCGCACCAGAGCCATCCACCGCGAGTAGCTTTCATCAGCCCCTGCATCCACAGGAGCCCCCAGCTCAGTGCTTGTTAGCACACAGAAGCCTTGGCTAGGCCCAGAGCCCAATCAATATTGCCATTAATGGACCCTCTGGAATTAATGCGCTTTAACCTGCGCCGCCCTGACATATCCCTCTCCGCTCACTGCGTGGCCACAGGCAGAATGCCAATGTTTGTTTGCTACCTCTGTCTTCACTGTGTAAGAAAAAGACGGTTTGTTCTTGCAGTCACAGCATCTGGGTTCAAATCCTGGTTCTGCCACTTATCTCTGTGGCCTGGGGCAAATGATGCAGCCTCTAGGTGCCTCAATTTACCCAACTGTCAAATTGGGTATTAGATGGGATAATCTCTAAGGCTCCTGCTAGCTCTAGAGCTTATGACCCTAAGTTCTTCCTGCTTCCTCCTTCTGGAGTAAGGCATCTAGATCACTGACTATCAGATCCCAGAGAGTACTGAGAGACCATCCATTCCTAGGGCCCTTAAAACATGGAAGGACAAAGACCTTAGAGCAGAGAATGTCAGAGCTAAGAAAAACCTCAAAACAGAGAATATCAGAACCAGGAGGGGTCTTAGAATACAGACTGTCAGGACCCTTAGAACAAAGAATGTCAGAGCTGGGAGGGCCCTTAGAACACAGAATGTCAGAGCTGGGAGGGCCCTTAGAACACAAGATGTCAGAGCTGGGGGAGAAGGGTCTGCCTTTAGAACAGAGAATGTCGAGCCTGGGAGGGCCCTTAGAACAGAAATATACAAGGAACTTTAGAACGCAGAATATTCAACATGTCCCACCCTCTCATTTTATGAATGAGTCAGGCCAAGAGAATGGAGATAATTTGCCCAAGGTTGAATAGTAAATCACTGGACAGGGTGGGGAGTAGACCCCAGATTTCTTGACTCTCCACCCAGTTTTTTGGACAGAGAGGATGCAAATCCCTGGGGTGACCTCTTTAGAACAGGAGTTCTAAGGTCTCCCAGGTAACCTTGGCTGATGGCCCAAAGATCATGGATTTAAATTTGGAAGGAATATTCCAGGGCAGCTAAGTCTCTCAACTGGCAGCTGAGGAAACTGAGGCCAAGAGAAATTAAAATCTCTTACCCAAAATCACACAGGAAGGAGAGTGAAAGAGGCAGCATTTGAACCCACATCCTACAACATGAACTAGCCCTCTCTCTCCCACACCACACCACCTTCTAGGGGCAGGGGATGTCTTTAGCATAATGGAAAATATTCACCATACAAGACAGAGACATACATCCCTCTCTGGACTGACCCATCCAGAACAGCAGGCAGATTGAGGCTGAATGGGGGTAAGTAGCAGAAAGAGCGATGTCCTGGGGAGCAAGGGAACTGAATTCCAATCCTGCTATGTGACTCAGGCCAAGTGCCTTCTCTCTGAGCCCTGGCCTTCCCATCTCTACAATGGGAGGGTAAGGCTCCAGGACCTCTGTCGGGTCTTCCAGCTCTGACAAGGGAAGAGGAAGGAAGTGGACCCATAGGGCAAATGGAGACATACAGTTTTTTTAAATGAATGATGGAGAAATTATGTGCTTAAAAGGTTTTGGTTTTTTTTCTTTAGTTTTTTCAATGGGGGTGGGGCAGGAAAGAGAAAAAATAAATTTTTAAAAAAGGATGTCCCCTTTGGACGCCCTAAACTGAACCTAGGAGTCTCTTTCAAAGGCCCATGAGGAGGATTCAGGGAAGGTAGGATGGACACACGCGCACACACACACACACACACACCCCCTCATATACCTCTACACACACACACACACACACCCATACACATACACACATACCCTCATGTACATCTACACACACACACACACACACACACACACACACGCACACACACCCCCTCATGTACATCTACACACACCCTCATGTACATCTACACACACACACACACACACACACACATACACAGACACACACATACCCTCATGTACGTCTATCTACAAGCACACACACATACACACACATACGCACACACATACACACATACGTGTGTGCACACACACACCCTTCCTTCTAGAACACTTGCCCATCTGATCACACTCACATCCACATCTGCCCATATTCCCCACCCCTCCCCCCTCAGTCACACTTCCTTCTACCACCCACCCATCCAAGCCTTCTTGAAGGCGCTCCGGGAGCCAGGCTGGGTGAAGGGCATCATCTGCTATTAATTATTGATTCGTTCTATTGCTCCAGAATCCATTAGCCTGTGGGATGGGACAAACAGCTCTGGGGCACTGCCAGGGCCATGGAGGTGTTTGCTTTAGTGAGGATGGGGCATAAATGAAGAAAAGAGCGGTGGGCACATGATAGTCAGGTGTCCTGGGGAAGGGAGAAGATGCACCTAGGCACAGGAGCTCTCAGGGGCCTTGCCCCAAAGCTGGAATCTTCCCAAATCTTATGCCTGCTCAGCACCTAGGGCAACAAGGCTAGTGCCTACAGGCACAGGAGAGGTCTAGGAGTCCCAGAAATGAACAGGAAACTAGCTTATAGGCCCCACCCCATTTGTGCCAGGCTCTGCTTGGCAGCAGTTGGGGTCTATTCCCTCTCCCTTTGGTCTTTGCTGCCTTTTCCATCCCCAGGCTCAAATCAGAAATCCCTAACAGGGTTAAGGAAAGAGAGAAGCTCATCTCAGGGTCCTGGGGCCCCCACACCACCAAAATGCAACAGCCAGTGCATGGTGCCTCATCCCTAATGCCAGTCTGTGAGGACCTGGCCTTCCAACAATCTCTAGAATCATGGACTTTTCGGGCTGGGAAGATATTAGCAATCATCTGGCCAAACCTCCTTGTTTTACAAATGGGGAAACTAAGGACTCAGATCCAAAGAGTCACCCGTCAGAAGGAGCTGGAAAGTCCTCAGTAATTATCGAATCCAACTCTCCCATTTCACGTTTTGTGGATGGGGAAATGATAACCATAACAACAGTGGCTTGGGGTTGACAAGGTAATTTAAACACGCCATATAATCTCACTTTAGATTCACAGCAAGCCGGAGGCAGGAGCTATTACTGCCTCCCCCCCCACCCCATTTTACAGATGAGAAAATGAAGGCAGGGAGAGGTTAAGGAATTTGGTCCCATAGATGCTAAGTGTCTAAGATGAGATGTGAATTCAAGGCCTCCTGACTCCAAAGTCCAGCACTCCATTCACTAATGTACCAACTGGACACACGAGACTAGAAAGCAGGAAAGAGGCAGAAATCAAACATCTCTAAGGTCAAGCTGGTGGTGAGGAGCCCTGGAGGGCAAGACCCAGGCCCACTTCTTTCTTTCCCCATGTGGCTTCCCTAAAGGGACGGTGCTTAGAAGGGGCATTAGAGCACAGAAGGTCTGAGCTAAGACAACCTTAGAATACTGAATGTCAGCACTGGGAGGGCCCTAAGAACCCAGAGGATCAGACTAAGAGAGATCCTAGAACCAAGAATGTCAGAGCTAGAAGATACTTTAGAATTCATAATGTCAGACTAAGAGGGATCTTAGAACCCAGAATGCCAGCGCTAGAAGATACCTTAGAACCCAAAATTTCAGACTAAGAGGGATCTTAGAACCCAGAATGCCAG
>CM053773.1:198476581-198564859 GCA_028658325.1 Potorous gilbertii
TTTCAGACTAAGAGGGATCTTAGAACCCAGAATGCCAGCACTAGAAGATACCTTAGAACTCGGAGTGTCAGAGCTAAGATAACCCTAGAACGTTGAATGTCAGCACTAGGAGACTTCTTAGAATGCAAGGTATCAGAATTGGGAGGGCCCTAAGAACCCAGAACATCAGACTAGGAGTAATCTTAGAACTTAGACTGTCAGAGCTAAGAGAGCCTTAGAACACAGAATGTCAGAACTAGGAGGCCTCTTAGAACACAGAGTGTCAGGTTGGGAAGGGCCTTTAGAACAGAGAACCTCATTTGCACATCGTATTGTACTTTTTCTCTTAGAAAACAAATGAAAAGGACGGAACCTTGAACAAATAATAAAAGACTAGTTATAATAAATATCTATCATTCATATAACATTTTATGGTTTACAAGAGGGGGAGACACCCTGGACCAGTTCACTTACTGCAGGACTGTCATTTTATAGGTAGGGAAACTAAGGTGAAAGGAGGGGAAGGATTTGGTGTAAAATCACAGGTTGGGTCGATGAGAGGGCTGAGAGAAGAACCATGGCCCCCTGCCACCTCTGCTACCACCCCAGACAGATGGCACCAACGGCAGTGAGCAGCAGCCTGGACCCCTGCTCCTCAAACCCATCCATCTGTCCCCCGAAAAACCATGGCTCCCATCTTCTCTGCCTCTGTCTCCCCTGCCTTGCGGGGTGCTCCCCTCAAGTGACAAGGGCCAGCCGGGGCCCCCATCCTCTCCTTCCCCTCCTCCTCCACCTTTCCCCCTGGCCGCCTCTCTCTGCCTCTGGCTAAACAGAGATCAGAAATGTTAGATCTTTCTTAACATCTCCTGCCAGAGCTGTCAGAGGCCCTCTCTAGAGTCCCCCACGCTCTCTGTTATGTAAACACGGCACACTCGCTGTCAGAGATTAAAAAAAAGAGAGAGAGGCTCATTTCCACATAAAAGCGGCCTGTGTGCTCGTGGGCCCCGGTGGCATGTCGGGAAGGCTGCAGGTTAAACTTCGCCATAAAGGCAGAGAGCAGTGGGCTCTGCTCCCAGCCCTCCCCGTTTGGCTTTTTTTCTAATCTGGTCTAAAGATTGTTTGTCTTTCTGACAATTAAATTCAGGGCGAGGGGAGGAATGGAGACCTCGACTTGGAAAGAAGAAATGGGGCCTTTGCCACCTCCATCCCTTAGAGATGCCAATCAAGGTGCCCGAGGGCACAGGCATTGAGAAGGGATGAAGAAGCAACTGTCTGACAGGGGCAGCAGGTGAGCAGAGAAAAGAGATGTGGAGGTGCCTGGGTAGGCAAGGGAGAGGTAGGGGAAATGCCCACCATGTCAACTAGACTCCGAGAACATAGGATGTCAGAGCTAGGAGGGCCCTTAGAACACAAGAGCTGCGAGGGCCCTTAGAACACAGGATGCCAGAGCTGGGAGAGCCCTTAGAACACAAGAGCTGGGAGGGCCCTTAGAACATAGAATGTTAGAGCTGGGAAGGTCCTTAGAACACAAGAGCTAGGAGGGCCCTTAGAACACGGGATGTCAGAGCTGGGAGAGTCCTTAGAACACAGAGTTGGGAAAGCCCTTAGAACAAAGAAGTAAGAGCTGGGAAGGTCCTTAGAACACAGAACATTAGAGCTGGGAGGTTCCTTAGGTCACAGAATGTCAGAGCTGGGAGGGTGCTTAGGACACAGGATGTCAGAGTTGGGAGAGCCCTTAGAACCCAGAATGTTAGAGCTGAGAGAGTCCTTAGGACACAGAATGTTAGAACTGGGAGGGAGCTTAGAACAGTTGTATCGTTAAAAGACCCAGATTTAGAATCACAGAACCTGAGGTCAAGCCTACTAATTAGTTTCCTAATTTATAAAAGGGATGGGGGATGGGGGAAATGCCCTCTGAGGTTTCTTCATGCTCTAAATCTGCAGTGGGGAGAGTCCTGAGCCTGGAGTCAGGAAGTTGCCTCATACATCTACTAACTGTGTGACCCTAGGCAAGTCACTTAGCCTTGTATGCCTCAGTTTCCTTGTGTAAAACGCTGTCAATAATAGCACCTGCCTCCCAGTGTTGTTGGGAGAATAAAATAGGTTAACATTTGTGAGGTACTTTGCAAATCTTAAAGTCCTACGTCAGTACTAGCTATTACTGCTGTAGCTACTTCTATATGACTCAAGACAAGTCTCCTTCCCTCTCTAGGTCTCCTTTTCTTCTACTGTAAAATGAAGGGTTTGGACTAGGAGATTTCTAAAGTCCTATCTAAGTTCTGAATCCCATCCGTGATCCTCTGAACACAGAGTCTCCTTGAATGTCAGATCTGGGAGGAATTTCATTATTAGTAGAGAATTTATTAATCACGTTAGCTGAGTGTCACCTTCTAAGGCACACAAAGCACTTTATTTGGTCCTCATAACAGAGCTATGGGGCAGGAAGGGAATTCAAGGATTACAATGCCCATTTTATAGAAAAGAAAACTGAGGCTGACTGACTTACTCACACAGGTGGTGTTGAAACTGGGCCCAAATCCAGGTCTCCCTTGATTCCATGTCCAACACTCTCCACTACACCATGCTGCTTTAGAACACAAGTCAGAACTGGGAGGGCCTTAGAAATGTGGAATGTCAGAGATGTCAGAGATAGGTGGGGGGCCCTTAGAACCCAGGCTATCACAGCTGGCAGGGCCCTTAGAACCCAGAATGTTAATACTAGGAGGGCCCTTAGGACACAGTGTCAGAGTTGAAGAGGCCTAGAGATCATTTTTATTTTATAGATGGAGAAACTGAGGAGCAGAGGGGAGGCAGCGCTCAAGGTCATGCAGCGGATAGCTAGAGGGAGCCAGCTTGCAGCCCAGGGCTCCTTCCTCCCAAGGCAGGGCTCCTTCTGCTGCCTCTCTGTTCTCGTTTACATCTCCCAGGTGGCTGTTACATTCAGCCTTTGCCTCCGGTGGAACCTTGGCCCCCGTTCCTTTCTTTCTTCCTTTCTTTTTTCTTCTGTCTCTATCTCTCTCCTGCCCTAGAGCTGAGACAGCTACTTGCCAATCAATCCCACCCACCGCTCAGCCCTGGCTCTCCATGAATTAGAAACAGCAAACTGCTTTGTCTATGAACTTGCCCCAATCCCTTCAAAAATGTTGTGCCCAGAGCTCATTATGACACTGCACATGGAGTCCATGGACTGGGACCAAGATCGATGACTTAGAACATAGAACACAGAATTTCCAGGCTGGGAGAGACTTTAGAACACAGAATGTCATGCCTGGAAGGGACCTTAAAACACAGATTGTCCAGGCTAGGAGGAACCTTAGATTGAAGAGAAGTTTAGAAATAATTAAATCCAGAGGTTCTCAGCCTTTCATGTCCTGAGCCCCTCTGTCAGTCTGGAAAATGTGTGACATCAAATTTCATCATATTACAACGGAAACCAAAGGTGAGGGAAAAGAAGGATGGAATCTTCTTCCCATTTGAGTTCCCAGACATCTGATGTAGTCTAATCCTTTGATTTGACACATAAGGGTACAGACTGGTCCATTCCTGTCTCGGGATCAGCTCCTGATCCCCATCCTCTTGTCCCCAAATTCCCTAAGCACCTCATGTCGGCTTCCAGCCACCTTCGAATGAATCTAGACACTCGTTTGTGTGATGTTAGGGAAACTTCACTGATTCAGACATGGAGTCAGGCCACACACATCTCCTGCCCCCTGGTTTTACAGCGATGGAGAGAGGGAGACTCAAGGAGGGCAAGGCTCATTCAGGTTAGTCGGCAGAGCCAAGACTAGCACCCAGCTCTCTTGACTCTCAGATCAGACTCTGTCCATTCTATCAAGAAAATCACTTTCTTGTTCCTTTCTTTAGGGTGCAGTGTTTTTCACCTGCACAATGGAAACGAGACTGTGTCCCTGGGCTGCTGGAATATTTCAGGAGAGTGTCTAAATGAACCCTGAAGACTCTAAGGGCACTGAGGTCCAAACAAGGGGGAACATGACCCACCTCATGCCCCAAAACAAGTCAGAGGCAGAGTCATAGTTAGGATCATGGGATTGAGAACTACATGAACCCTCAGGGAACCTGTGATCAGAAGATTTCTAATATCAGGTGTGTGACCTTGGTCTTGTAACCAAGTCCGGTAACTGGATTCCAACAGAACTGGCTTCCTTTGTAATTAGATGTATTAACTCTTATGCATTTAAAAGCCATTCCAAGAAGGCGCTCATCAGCTTCAGCAAACTCACTGCCAAAGGGTCCATGACACAAAAAAATAATGAAAAAATTAAGAACCCCAACCTGGTCCAACCCCCTTAATTTACAGATGGGGCCATAAGAGTTTCAGTTCATCCCAGACAGGGAGCCAATAGCTTGACTGGGATTAAAACCAGGTCTCCCAGCTCCCTGGTCAGGGCTTCAAGCCCACAAAAAAGAAGCAATCCAAATCATACAAACTCCTCTGTCGGCCAAAACTGGGTGGCTAAGCTCTCCTCCTCCTCCTCCATCTGCTGCCAGACAGGGGCATGGTGACAGGTGTCTCCCCCCAAAAAGAGCTGGCCTGGGCAAAGCCAAGAGGTAGGAGAGGAGGCACATCAGAACAGGAGGGCAGCAGGGAGCTTCGCCAATCTGATGCAGACAGTATTAACGGGTACATGTTATTGCCATGCTGAGATCTCCCTAGCTTTATCAGGTTGGGCACACGAATCCTTATCTCACCTTGATGCCAGCCACCTTGCTGGCTTTTGGGACTGATAAGAGCTCTCTGGCAGTGCCATCTCCTGTGCCCCCGGCCTAGCCCACCGCCTCCACCTGGGGACTCCCATGCTGAGCTCAATAATTGGCACACAGGGCACCGAGGGGGGCTGCCAGAGTCTATCAGCTGGGGATCCCCCGTCGGGTCCAAAGATGTGGGATCCAGCAGGGGAAAGGGTCCTCAGGGGTCCTCCTGAAGTGCAGCAGAATTAGCAAGAGGAAGTAGCTGATAGAACACATTGGAGGCCGCTTGGGATGGAAAGGAGGCAGAGACGGGAACTCCTGACCAGTCCTGGGAGACCTGCCACCCAGCCCAGGGGCTGCTTCTGGGCACCACGCCTGGCTCTCCTGCGTCTACTTGTCTGCTCTGGCTCGGCCACCTGGCTCCTCGGCGCCCCAGCTGGATGCCTGCCACCAAGGCAGGGTGGGTGGTGGTTTGGGCAGCACTGGGAGAAGGAAGAAAGAGGGAAGGGCCCAGGGAGATTGTCCTGTGCAGAGGGAAAGCCCCAGAACTGATAACATTTTCATCATGCTTTAAGGTCTGCAAAATGCTTTACACAAATTATTTTATGTGACAAGATCCTGGGGTCTGGCAGTGGCTCCCCTCCAGATTCACTGTGCCAACTCACTTCCCTTCACTGGGCACAGCCTCCTCATCTACGAAACGAAGAAACTTCCAACTCTAACACCCTATAGCCCAAGACCCTCCTGGCCCTAAAATTCCTCTCTCTTTATCAGGGGTTCTTAACCTGTGAACTTGGATGTGAGAGAAAAAAAATTACATCCTTCCTTTCATTAATCTTTAGTTACCTTAGTAATCCTATGGATTTTATTTTGTGCATTTAAAAACATGGTACTGAGTAGGAATTCTCAGGCTTCCCAAAAATGACTGATCTATGACAAAACAGATTGAGTCCTTGGCTCTTTATTCTCATCCAACCCTTCCCTTTACAGCTGAAGAAATTGAAGTCCAGAGAAGGAAGAGGGGTAAGACTTTAGAACCAAGCTCTGACCATTTGATAACAAACCCACCTCATTACCCCAGGCCTCAGTTTCTCCATCCAGCAGTTTCAGGCTGACCTCTTAGGGGAGTCAGCCATATTAACAGCATTTTGTCGGCCAAGTTGCTCGAGCCCCGCCGAGGACAAATGGTCAACGAGTGCCGAGAATGGGCTTTAGAAAAACATGAATGTATTATACCCAGCAAATCCCCACGGCCGGCCACACAGCAGCTTTCCCATTTCCTTTGAGTCTGAGATAGAAATCACCCCGGGAGTTAGAGTTTTGCACTCTGCCCTAGCCTGCTCTCGAGGAATGAACTGTTACTGGAATGAATCGGCACGAGAAACGCCGAGGCTAGAGAAAGGGATCTCGTGAAACAGGCCTGCAGCGGGCCAGGGAATTCCACTATGGGGTGGCATCCAGGAGGTGACCTTGGGGGACAGACAAGAGTAATATTTATAAAAATAAAAACAAAAATTTAGAGCACAGGAAGTAAGGTAACCAGGTGTGATATACAAAGGACTTCCCCCGTGGAAACCCCTTCCAATTCAGGATTCAGGATCAATTCTTCCTCATTTATAGTCTTAGAGAGCTGGGGTCAGGGAGGAGGAGAAGGAAGAACTGAAACCTTAAGGTGCCCAAAGGCAGACAGCATCAGAGGCAAGATTTGAATCCAAGGTAAGCCCTCCACCACATTGCCTCTCAATAATTACTATCTTTTTAAAAAATGTTTACAAAGCACTTTTCTCACAACCCCTTCAGGCAGTGCATGCAAAGATTGTCAGCCCATTTTACAGATGAGTAAACTGAGGTTAAGAGATGGGAGGCGGTAATTTGCCCAAGGTTGGGTGTACAGGAAAAGAAACAAAGCTGAGTCTGTTTTTAGCTCCAGTCTATTTTCACAATAACAGGTTCTCATGGAGAGAAAAGAGTACACATCCATTGTCTCAGAGATGTACCCCATTACAGCCAATACCACATTCTCTGGAGTCCCCATATGGGTGGCAAATTTCCTTCTTTTGGAGACAGCAAAAGATTAATTAGTGGGAGACAGGTCTGATGAGTACAGTAGAAATAGGATGGGGACATGGAATTCCAAATGGCGCCCCAGCACAGGGTGGAGGATGGGGTTTTTTTTGTTTTGGGGTTTTTTTTTGCAATTTGGGGTTTCAGAATCTAGCATGGTGAAGGCTTTTCCTTAAAGAAGTTTGGGATAGTCCAATGAACCACAGACAGCTTGATAAAGACAGGCTTGCTATGTATTAGAATGACACAAAAGGGAAGTATATTTATTTGAATGGCCCTCAGTTTCCCCATCTATAAAGTGAGAAAGGGGACTGGCAAGGTGGTCTCTGAAGTACACTATTATATGTTTTGTAAGGGCTCTTTTTAGCCATACAGATGGAACCAGGAGAGCAATGTAATGGAAAGAGATTTTGAGTCAGAAGGCCTATAGTAGTAGTATAATAAAATAAATGACCTGGGTTCAAATCCTGCCTGTGATACTGATCACCTTAGACAAGTCACTTAGGCCTCAGTTTCCTTCTCTGTAAAATTCAGAGCAATGATTTCATGACCTGGGCTTGAATTACTCCCTGTGATTTTAGTTCACAAAGTCCCTTCCCATCTGGTTCTTGGTTGCCCCATCTGTAAAATGAGGGGGGATTGGACAAGATGACTTCTCATCTGACGAGCCCATCTCTTACCTTTCTTGGATAATAGATACAACTCTGATGACAGAGTTCCCAGTCTGGGCTTATCCAGCTCTGAGCTGGCACAGGGCTGCTGATACTGGTTCCAAGGCTAGCAGGCCTGGGGCTGGGCCAGGTGAGGACCCTGTGGTGTAATGAGAGCTTAGGGAAAGAGTAGCAAGTCATCCGGAATGGATTTTCTCTGACCTCACAGGGCAGCGATCCACTTATCAGCCCTGGAGCTTCTCGGCTAATGCTCATCCTACCTTCAGTGCCTTAGAAACCCTCCTTTCTTCATCCCTCCCTTCCCAAGGTGTTAACTGCTCCATACCCAGACTTTCCTGGGCTTTCCTGTGCAAACACTGCAACCTCATATGCTCCAGGGCTCACAGTGTTGGGAAAATGCCTTCTGGCAGGTGGCAAAGTCCTTTCATGGTCATTCTGTACTTTTACCCTGACCACAGGCTAGTTCTGCCATTCAACATGCACAGAAGACAGGTCACTGGCCCTCTTGGGTCTTCATTTCCCCACGGTTAATGAAGGGTAGAGGACAAGATGGTCTCTAAAGTTCCTCCCAACAGAGACATTCTCTGCTGTAAGGGCCCTCCCAGCTCTGACATCCTGTGTTCTATGTGCTGAGGTGCCGCTAGGTTTCAAACCTATGTTCTGTCTTTTAGGACCTTCCCAGCTCTGACATTTTTCATGTTCTAGGTTCTAAAGTTCTTCAAGTTCTGGCATTCTATGATGTAAAGTATTATTAGAGCTCTGGATTTTCCCGTACATACACACTCTCCCTTCCCTACAGGAGAAAGCAAGCTCCTCAAGAACATTTCATTCTACTTTCATTTTTGTCTCTGAATCCCTAATGAGGAGGGCAATGCCTAACACACAGTAAGTGCTTTCTGAATGTTTTGTTACATTGACCTGAGCTGCCACCATAGTCACTGCCTGCTGCCTTGATCAAATCCCATTTGGTACATGATGTTCAGGGCTAGGGCCACTTGCAGAAGAAGGAGTCTAGAACAATCCATACAAGGATGGGTAGAAGAATTGGGAGGGCCATAATGACAGCTTGGTCAAGCATGTGGGCTGGCCAGTACATGGAAGCCAGCTTCACATCGTTTGTCTCCAGAGGTCAGAACTAGGACTAAAAATGAATGACTTTCAGGTGTGGCTTGGGCTGGTCCCTTTCAGTATCATTAGTGTCAGAGCTAGGAGGTAGTGGGTTCCCCCTCCCTCAAGCAGAGGTCAGGTGACCCTTGATTAAAACCTACAGGGTCAAAGATCCAGAGCTAGCAGGGGCCCTAGGAGACCCCGAGATCAATCCCCTCATTTCACAGATGACAAAACTGAGGCCTGGAAGGCTTGTGTAACTTACCTAAGGATCCACAAATAGTGAGTGATAGAGTCAGGATTTGAACTCATGAACTCCCTCACCTCTACCTTCCACTGTCTGTGTTATTGGGAGATTCCTATTCAGCTACAGAGAGAATGAAAAGGCCTCTGAGACTTCTCAGAGTCTGTGCTCCAAAAGGTGTCACACTCCAAAGGCCTCATCAGCATTCTAAATTATATAAAAGGAACGAACTGGATTTAAGAGTTGGGAGCCCTGGCTTCAGAGCCCTCTGTCACTCACTAACTGTGTGATCTTGGGTAAGTCATTTCACATGGGATACGTGAAGCACTCTCCCTGCTTCAAAGGGTTGTTGGCAGCAAAATGCCCTGTGAACCAAAAAACATAGCAGGAAGGTAGGAATTATTGTTATCTCATCTTCAGATGGCACTGGGGGCCATAGCAGCTCTAAACATCCTTCTCCCAAGCCAAAGGTGTGCTGGGATGCAGGTCAGAAGACCCTGGACAAAAAACAGACCCCAAGAGCAACAGTACAGTTGTTCCATGTGCTAACGGCCCTCCCAGCTCCAACACTCTGTGTTCTAAGGACCCCCCCCAGTCCTGCCACTCTGTGTTCTAAGGGCCCTCCCAGCTCTGACATCTTGGGGTCTAAAGGCCCTCCAGCTCTGACATTCTGTATTCTAAGGGCCCTCCCAGCTCCAACATTCTGGGTTCTAAGGGCCCTCTAGCTCTGACATCTTGGGTTCCTGTATTCTAAAGGTCCTCCCAGCTCTGACATTCCGTGTTCTAAGAGCCTTCCCAGCTCTGACATCCTAGATTCTAAGGGCCCTCTAGCTCTGACATCCTGAGTTCTAAGGGTCCTCCCAGTTCTGACATCTTCTGGCCCTGCAAAGCCATCCCAGACAATGAGGATCCATTACCGGGTAGATCGGGCTTGGGAAGAGCTAACTTGAGGGGCCAGACCTGGCAGATAAATAGGAATATCAGTGAGATAATGAGAAAAAGTCCTCCTTCTCCTCCTTTCTCCTCCTTCCTCTTCCTCCGCCTCCTCTCTCCTCTCTTTAAGCCTGGTTAATAGCTAGTGTTTTCTGGTTAGGCCTGAATGACATTTCCCGAGTTATAATAACGGACCTATTACTCGCTGTATCGATGCATTCTCCCTGCCGGCGGCGGCTCATCCCGGCCGGCCCCAAGCAGCCGGTTAAAGCTGCTCTCGTCAATATCAGTTCTATTTTTCATTACTCCCTGGAAATGTGGCTCTTGGAAGCTCATCCGTCATTCAATTATGCCCTGGTTCAGGCCTATCATACACGTGTCATAAAGTTCCTTAGATCTGAACTGCTGTTAATTCTCTGTGCCCTCCCGAGGGGGTGGCCCAGACGTGACTGGAAAGGAACCAGGCTGAGCCGAGGGCATGCTGGGTACCCCGACACCACATGGGGGTGGGGGGAGAGGGCAGAGGAAAGGGAGAAGCCAGGGTCAGACAGCAGCATGAAGGGGAAGGCGAGAGGGAAAAGAGGGAGGCCTCCATTCCCAACCCTAGCCCAGTCCTGGGCCACACACGCACTCTCTCCTCTTCTGCCCTTGCATCCGGACTTGAGAACATCAACAATGGCAGGGGTCTTCAGGACCCTCTAACCTTACCTCCTCTTCTTTTCACAAGAGGAAAACCTCAGAGAGGGTGTAAGGTCATACATCAAGATAGCACCTACCTCCTCCCAGCACTGTTGTGAGAATCAAATAAGAGAATGTATAAAAAGCACTTTGCAAACCTCAAAGGGCTCTAAGAAGAAAGCTGCTATTGTGGTGGTGGCGGACGTTACTATTATTGTTAATAAGTATTATTATTAGAGTTTCTTTCTGAGGCAGAGTGGTACAGTGGTTAGAGTAGGATATGACATCAGGAAGACCTGGGTTCAACCCTCAACACAAACACTGATTAGCAGTGTGACCCTGGGCAAGTCACTTAACCTTCTCTCAGCCTCTGTTCCATCAGCTGGAGATAATTAATAGCATCGGGAAAATCTGGGGAGAGAGTAGATACAAAGTTCTTTGCATACCAGAAAGCAACATATAAGTGCCTTCCTCCTGAGAATTTATACCGTACAAAGGCAGTCATTTGCATCCATCAATTAGACTGGGAGCACCCTGAGAGCAGGGACTTTGTTTCTGCCTTTTTCTGCATAACCAGCACTCAGGATAGAGATTATCACATTAAAGGCTTAATAGAGCCTTGTTAAACGGGAGTTGTTATTGCTACTACTACCACCACCGCTACTACTACTGCTACTACTACCACCACTACTACTGCTACTACTACTACTACTACCACCACTACTACTACTGCTACTACTACCACCACTACTACTGCTACTACTACCACCACTACTACTGCTACTACTACTACTACTACTACTACAATTATTGTATTCTGTGCTTTAAGGTACCACCCCTGACCCTAGGTATGACAGTCTGGGTCTAAGCTCTGACAATCTGTGTTCTAAGGGGCACCCCCAGCTCTGCCATTCTGTGTTCTAAAGGCCCTCCCACCTCTAATATCATGTTCTCTAAGGGCCCTTCCCTCCCAGTTCTGATATTCTCCATTCTAAGGACCCTCTAAGCTCTGATATTCCATTCCATTCAGGCCCTCCTGGTCTTCATATTCTATGTTCTAAGGGACTTCCCAGTTCTGACATTCTATGTCCTAAGGGCCCTCTCAAGTTCTGACATTCCATGTTACATGACCTCCCATCCTAGTCATCATATTCTGTGTTGTAAGGGACTTCCCAGTTGATATTATACTCTAAGGACTCTCCCAGTCCTGACATTCTGTGTTCTAAGGGCCCTCCAAGCCCTGACATTTTGTGTTTCAAGGGCCCACCTAGTTCCGACATCCTGTGTTCTAAGGCAGAAGCCTATGGACCACACTACCCACCACAGCTAGAGCATCAGGTATCAGATTAAAATATGACTGGAAAATGTTGAACAACAAAAAAAATACAATTGAATGTAGGCAATGTTAATATGTTGTTTTTCTGAGTCCAAACTTGCCTGCAGGGATTCTTGGATATTCTTCAGCAGTCCCTGTTTCTATTTAGGTTTGACACCCCTATTCTAAGGGCCCTCCCATCTCTGATATTCTATGCCTAAATTCCCTCCACGCTTTGACATTCTATGTCTAAGTCAATTTAACAACCACTTATCAAGCACCTACTATGTGTATATGCTACTATGTACAGATAATTGCTCAGAACTGGGTGGAGGGATGAGATTCAAAATTTAGTTCCTACTGTTATAAAGCTTATCATACAGGAGGGCAGTAACACACACACACATACACACATAACTAGGATGATGAGGCTAATTATGAGAGCTGGCATTAATTGACCCAAGGCTCTAATGTTCACAGCACACTTCCCATTCATTATGTCATTTGAGTCTCACAATTACCCTGGGGGGGGGGGTGGAGGAGGAAGCACTATGGGTATTAGCTCTATTTCATAGATGAGGAAACTGGGGCTGGACAGGATTAAGTGACTTGACCCATTGCTAGTAAACATCAGAAGGAAGATTCATTCATATGACCATATATTTAAAATTGGTAAGACTCCAAGAGACATTGACTGGGAGTGAGGTAGGGGAACAGGAAGGAGAAGGGGCACTACCGAATGAAGAAAAGTCCTAGGTCAACAACTATGAAATGTAACTGCTGCAGAAAGGAAAGCTGAAAAGGCAGGGTTGTTACACCAGAGTGTGAAGAGCTCTGAATAGCAGTTGGCAGCTGGGAGCCATTAAAGATTGTTGAACAGTAAGTGCCACAAACAGACCTATGCCTAAAAGGGATAACTGTGGCATAAATAAGTTAATGGCCTATGTTCTAAAGTTCCATTTGGTTCTAATATTCTATGCCCCAAGAGCCCTCCCAGCTTAGACATTCTGTGTTCCTAGGGTCTTCCCAACTCCCTTATATTTTGTTCTAAAGTCCAACTCTGACATCCTTATGTTCTAAGGTCCATTCCAATATGAACACTTCATATTCTATGTTCTAAGGGTCCTTCAGTTCTAATCTAGAGGCCCTTTCATTTAACCATCTAAGGACTATGAGGTTCAGCTAAGATATTTCACATTCTGACGTTAATATTCTGTAGTCTCTGGTCGAAGGCCTTGGGAATTGGCATGGAATAGTGGATAGGGTGCTGGACTTGAGTTCAAATCCTACCTCAAGACACTAGTTGGGTGGCTCTAGTCAACCGCTTTCTGTAAGGTTCAGTTTTCTCATCCTCAAAATGAGGAGTTTGGAGTCCAGTCCCCTCCCAGGTCTAAAGCTAAGCTGGAGACTCACATTCTTGGTTCCCCGGTTCTCAGGTCCCTTCCAAGCGTCTAACGCTCCAACACATCTGAAACAGTATAGCTGACATACTTCTTGACACAAAAGAATGGAGCATTTTCCCCCCTTCCCTCTTCCCCACCTCAGGATCCAAGGAAGATGAGAGTCAAGCCTACAGTGGAGGAGGGATAAACCCCCAAGGGTCTCAGACCCAAGGCTCTCTCCCATCATCCTCCAACCAGGTCCCTTTCCTTCCCTTTTGGAAAACACAAACAAGACCTCAGCGCCTCCATTTGGGGCTCACTAATGACTGGCCTAATTGATTTCCTAGTCTGTCCTCCTTCCCCCACCCCCCACCCCTCCCATCCACCTCCTCTTGATCGATGTTGGAATTGTTTCAAGGCTTTCTGAAAAGTCATTTTCGCTCTCTCCCCTCTGGCCCTCCCCCATTCCCCGGCCAAATAGAAAGGCCCATTGATCAGGGCCAAATCGATGGATAGAAAACAATTAAACCTAGCGGGGGCACTTGTGTGCTGAAGTTTAAACATGGGATGGAAGGAGGATGGAGTTGGTGGAGAAAAAGGGAGGGAGGGACAGGAGAGGGGGCTCCCCTGGAGACCTGCCCCAAGGCAAGAAGGCCCACAGACACCCGGATTTAATTTGGGAAGCGTTAGGTTCCACTTTGCCATTTAAACTACATTCTAGAAAGAGCCAGAGCTGGGAGTTAGGAGACCTATATACTAGTCTCAGGTTTTTAAAATAAAAATTGGGGATTGGCTTGGATGATCTCTACGGCACCATCCAGCATTAATATTCTATATCCTAAGGTCCCTTTCAGGTCTGACATCCTATGATTTTAGGAGCAGTCCCAGTCCTACTACATGTACCGTGTGAACTAGGGGAAGTTCTCTGTCTGAGCCTCAGTTTCCCCATCTGTAAAATTTGAGGATGTAATAGGTATCCTTTGTAATCCTGTATATTGGATTTTATATATTTAAAAACATTTCCTTTTTCACCCCCTCAACACTGGATTTTCCTATCTCCCCCAGGCTAAAAGCATACTGGCTACTCACCGACCTGATCCCTCTCCATTTTCAACTTGAAAATGTCGCCTATCTCCTTAAGCAATCCCATGAACTTACCATATGGGGACAGACTTAGAAAAGACATCTGATCAACTTCAGCCTTACAGCAGCTCAGAACACCCAGACTCAATGATCCCCCAGCTCCAGGGTTGCAGGGATCCTAGGGGACCAACCACTGGCTAAAAATACTGTTCTGACAAAGGGTCCATAAGGCTTTACCGGACTATCAATGGGGTCCAAGAGACAAAAAAAAATAAAAAGATTAAGAACTCCTTGACTCCATGAACTTGGTTTCTGTCCAGCTTTGACATTCTACGATCTAAGGACAGCTCCTGCCCCGACTCTGTGGTAGGCATTGGACCAGGTACAAAGACAAAGGAGAAACAGTTCTTATCCTCATGGAGCTGATACTCTATAGGGAGAAATAATCTCCTCATCTATAGGTATATACAAAAGAGATTGCTGATGATTTTTGTAGGAGAGGGTACTGGTAGCTGAGGGACCAGGAAATGTCTCTTTTAGAAGCTGGTCCTTGGGTTAAGTCTTGAAGGCAACTCCAGAGGGCATAAAGTAGAAGCCAAGAGGAAGTAGTAGGCTCCCAGAATGGGGACTTGCAAAGGGATGATGGATGATGGAAGGACAATGAGAAGGCTGCTTTGCCTGAGCCACCACGCATGAAGGAGAAGCATGTCTCAGAGGGTCCCTCAGCTGACATTCTATACCCAGAGGGTCACTTCCAGCTCTCACTTAGCATGATGAAGGGAGCCTTATTAAGCAGGTACCACATGCAAGGGAGTCTTGGGTTTAACAACCTGCTTGGTTTAGTCCTGGCTCTACAACTGACCAGCTGTGTGGTCTTGGATGAATCCTTTCCCTTTTCTGGATAGGACTGTTTTCTGTCAAATGAAAGCATATAGGTTCAGTGACTCCTTCCCTTTTACTCCTAATGTTCTGTAACTTAGCATTGAGATGGCAATCTCCCATTGTCTGGAACAAGATCCCATTTCTGAAACGACATTGCAAATTTGTACCAACCAGTTCTCCCCTTAGGAATAAAATGAGGGCTTAAAAAACATTTTTTTTTTGGTTGCCATGGCCCAGAATATAGTGATTTGCAAGGCAGGCAAGTATTTTGGTGGTGGATACAGAAGCTTTTATTGGCTCATAGAATGTCAGAGCTGGAAGGGCCCTTAGAATATAGAACATAAAATCTGAAAGTTGGAAGGGCCCTAAAAACAGAATGTTAGAGCTGGAAGAACCTTAAGAACACAGAACTTAAGAGCTAGAAGACCCTCAGAACAGAATGTTAGAGCTTGGAGGACCTTAGAACCCAGATTATCAGAGCTGGGAGGGCCCTTAGAACACAGGATATCAGAGTTGGGAGAGCTCTTAGAACACAGGATGTTGGAGCTGGGAGGGCCTTTAAAAATTATCTCTTGTTTTAAAGAGGAGACTTGGGCCTATTTGGTAGGCAAAGTCAGGATTAGAACCCAGACCTTATGACTCTGTTTGGTGTTCATTCCTGCTCTACCACCCTGATCCCCAGAGTAGTCTGCTGAATTACTGACACTACACTGGAAACACTGAGGCAAAACACAGAGACAATTCCCATCCCAAGACCAGTTGGGGAGCCTAGAGATCTCCAGGTTTGTCAAGCCAAAAAGTGGGCCTTTTTTCCTACTAAACCTGTGAGAATTGAAAAGGACCTTGGAGATTTTCTAAGTTGACCTTCACCTGAGCAGGAATCCACAGAGAAGTGACCTTCCATCTTCCCAGTTACCTGAGAGTAAGTAGGAAAGCCTAGGGTATGGAACAAAGTACTGGACAGCTTGGAATCAGAACACCCGCAATCAAGTTTTGGCTCTTCCAAACCTACATGTGACCTCCCTTCCTTGGGCCTCAGTTTCTCCACTAATAAAACGTGACCTTACAAATTGATAGTCTCTCAAGTTTGTTCCAGCTCTTACACTCCCTAATTCCCACCTAAGGCTGGGTCAGAGTCTTAACTCGGATTGGACCATTGATGTGATCTTTATTGCCTCCCTCTCTCTGAGCCCAGTTTCCAGAAAAGCTGGCCTCGGTGCCGACAGGTCTAGGAAACTGTCCTCCTAGGGCTTCAGCCTTTCTCCTGCCACAAGGTTCTGACCACAGCCCTTTTCAACCGGCCCCTTTCTCTCAGTCATCCTAGGACTTCTCCTACATGCTAGAAAACACAGCCCCAAAGCTCCCATAATGTTCAAGCACCCACTGGACCAGGAGCCAACAGACTTGGGATTTAGTCTGACCTCTCTCTACAAGGGACTCCCTCTGTGATCTGAAGCAAGCCCCTTCCTTTTTCTAGGCCTCAGCTTGCCCCTCCATCACTACCTCCACCTTTAAAGGATCCTGCAGGCCCCTCCCAACCCATGACATTCTGCCTTGTATAAAAAGGGTAACCTGAGAGAATCACTCTGGAGGGTCTGTTAGGAACAAACCACTGCTCTCATTAAATCCTGGAAACTTGAGAGAGAGAGAGAGAGAGAGAGAGAGAGAGAGAGAGACAGAGAGAGAGGGAGAGAGAGAGTGTGTGTGTGTGTGTGTGTGTGTGTGGGCACGCGCACGCACATACAGATATGGAAAAAAAAGTTAGTAGTGTCAGTGACTCCCTGACTCGGGGCTCTCCTCCGGACAGGACGGGTGGAGCTCTGTCTCCCCTGCCTCAGTCTTCCCTCCTCATCATCATCCCAGCCTGCCTGCTGATCTGCCTGCCCGCCCGCCCATCTGGTTACACCTGCTTAGCTCACTGACAGCCTTGGCCTCTCACAAGCCTTGTTGGCTGCCGTCCAGCCACAGACTTATGTCTCCTCATCACACTTGGTTTCCTTCCACACCCTTCTGTACCACCCCATTCCCCCCCTCCACTCCCAACCCAGGCAGGTATTGGTCTGGGGGACCACGAGCACTCCCCTGGGGCCCCTCCCGGCCTAAAGCCAAGGAGCAGGGAGATGAAGAGACAGCTCCCGTCAGATTTCCCAGCCCTTCACTCATGGACTCCTAAACTGTCAGAGGCAAAAAAAAAAAAAAAAAAAAAAAAACTTTAACATATGGGTGAGTCCAAACTTCTTTTCTAAGAAGAAAACTGAAGCCAAGACAGGGGACTTGCTCAAGGTCACGCAGCCAGGTAGGGACAGAGCCAGGATTAGGCCGTGGGTCTCCCTGAGTCCCAGCTTTTGTCTCATCAAGTTCAGCTAAAAGAATCAGTGTATTCCTCTTTTTTTTCCCCTTCCCTCCCAATTTTAAAATAGGCCCATCCACATCCCTGGCTTCCAGGTGCTGTGTTGGCATTTAGGGATCCAATCTGGCCCTGGGAACCAAACTGCCAACGCACTGATGTCTTCCCATGAATCACAACCAAATCGTTACCCAAGGACTCAGCAAAAGACAGGGCCCCCCCCAACAGCAGAGGCACCCATCCCTCCCTGCTGTCTAGGCCTCTGCCTAAGCCCCCAGGTAGGCTGGGGAAATGACCCAGAGTGTAAACCGTACAATTAGAAGGAGGCCTGACAGGAGGAGCCTGAACCTGAAGACCTGGGAGGGAGGGACTCAAAGACAGAATACTCAGGCAAGCACTCATCTCTGGGTCTGAACTTTGACTTCATCGGTGTAAGGTAGAGGTGGGGGAACCTTCAGCCTTAAGGCCACCTGTGGCCCTCTAGGTCCTCAAATACAGCCCAAATGGCCTCAAGGTCAAAGATTCCCTCACCCCTGGTGTAAGGAATTCCTGATGGGGTATGCCCTTCTACTATGCAGGTCAACTTCTGCTCTGCTGCCTGAAATCTTAGAGAAATGTTGGGGTGGGGGGAGGGCGCTGAAAAGTTAAGTGACTTGTCCAAGGTCACACATCAGATTCTATGTCAGAGGCAAAGCTTCAACCCAGGGTCCTGAGGATGCCACCAGTTCTCTAAATGCCTAAACAACAACAGTGATAGTAATTATAGTAAGAGATTACATTTAAGGTTTGTAAAGCAGTGTGTGTGTGTGTGTGTGTGTGTGTGTGTGTGTGTAAAATCTCTTGTGAATTTGATTATGTTGAAGACGACTGGAAGGGCCCTCTAAGAATGTAGAAGGTCTTATGTCAGAACTTGGAGGGAGCTTAAAACAGAGACTATCAGAGCTGGAAAGAAACATCTATCACGAGAGGTCAGGGCTGGGATGGCCCTTAGAACATGGAATATCAGAGCTGGGAGGACCCTCAGAACACGGAATGTCAGAGCTGGGAGGCCCTTAGAACACAGGAGTTCAGAAATCTGAAACCCAGAAGACAAGGGTGGTGTCCAAGAACAGGCATAGCAATGAGCCCTGGGAAAGAAGGTCAATAAATTGGCAGAATCCTAACCTAAGAAGTCAGACCAGGAGGTAAAGGAGGTTAGGGCTAAGAGCAAAGAAAAAAAGAGGAAAGCAAGAGAGGAATTGGGCTCCCAGGATGCTTCCTGGGACTGATACTGAGGGCCCTGCCAACTCTGATATCCCGTGTTCTGAGGACCCTCTCAGCTCTGACATCCTGGGTTTTGAGGGCTCTCCCAGCTCTGACATTTTAGGATTCTGTGTTTCACAGTATGCTCTAATGATCTTGGTTTTATGTTTTGGGTAAGAATAGTAATTAGCTATTTACTATTAGTGAGCTAATGACTTAGCAATTAGTACTTACTATAATCTAATTAGCATCAAGCAGGGTTGAATGGGAGGGAAAGTTTTCTGGAGGGGGAAACTGAGACCCAAAGATATCTAGCCCCCAGTATCATGGTAAACCAGGGACCAATCCCACAAATACAACTTTCTGCCATGGTTCTGTCAGTCCCCATCATTGTCAGTGGGTTCTAAGCTCAGCCTCTTACTGAGGCCTGGGTCCCATTCCCCTCCTTTCCACCCTGATCCCTTGTATCTATATATACATATATCGATATCTATGTCAGAGCTGGAAGGGCCCTCAGAACCCAGAATGTCAGAACTTGGAGGGCCCTTAGAATCCAGAATGTCAGAGCTGGGAGGGCCCTCAGAACCCAGAATGTCAGAACTTGGAGGGCCCTTAGAATCCAGAATGTCAGAGCTGGGAGGGCCCTCAGAACCCAGAATGTCAGAGCTGGGAGGGCCCTCAGAACCCAGGATGTCAGAACTTGGAGGGCCCTTAGAATCCAGAATGTCAGAGCTGGGAGGGCCCTCAGAACCCAGGATGTCAGAGCTGGGAGGGCCCTCAGAACCCAGGATGTCAGAGCTGGGAGGGCCCTCAGAACCCAGAATGTCAGAGCTGGGAGATACCTAATCCACTGCCCATAGTCACTTGGCAAGTTCAGTACAGAATCAGGGCTGTTTCTCTCAATATTGCTCCACAAAATGTTGGGGTTTTTGTTTTATTACCATTACTATCAAGTTTTTCAGGAAATCCATCCAACACACAAGTTCCAAGAAGCAGCAGGGCCATGAGGGTTCAAGGTCAGGCGCTTCTGTGTCTCACTAGGCCTCTCCCTCCTTCACTTTGTGGGATAGGAGGGAGGCAGCCTCATCTCTCCCCTTTCCAAAAAAAAAAGAAGCTCAAACTAAGAAAAAAAAAGGATTGAAAATGCAATTGGGCCTATCAGAGTTCACAAATGCATTCGACACGGGGGCTGAGGGGGCTTCTCCCTGGCAGAGGGGAGGCAGAGGAAGCTGGGACCCCATGAATAATTCATCGGAGGCTGTCTCACAGAATTTCACTGTGGAAAAATGAATTGGGAACTCTATAAAATAGGGGGGAGAGAGGAGAGGGCGGGAAACTTCAGCGAGGCCTGGGGAGGCCATGAAAGGGACCAACCATTTTGGGGGAGGGTGGACCCAGGCAGGGATCAGCTATGAAAGCTAAGGAAAAAATGTGCCTCACACTTTCTGGGCTTTGTTCACTGTTTTAAGGAGGCATGGCCAGACTTTTTGATGACAGGCACCCATCCGTTGGCTAGGATGCATGAATTCAAGGTACCCGGGGGGAGGAGGGGTGAAGGGAGAGAAAGGAGAAAGACTGTCTGTCTGGGGCCGTTCATAGAGCTGACAGTGACCCTGACTCCCAGCCCCTACCTTCTCAGCAAGCCCCCTCCTTCAAATCAGCCAGTCTCATTTGGGAGGGCCCCATGCTCCAGCCGATGCCTGCCTGCCTGGCTCTGGGGCTGCCCCAACTTACAAGGTTCACAGATATCTCAGTCTGGGATCCCAGAAATGAACTTCGAGCATGTAGTAAAATGAGACTTTTTGTTTTAAAGAGAGGGAAACTGAGGCAGAAGGAAAAATGGACTTGTCTAATGTCCCATAACCACTGAGTGAACCTTCCAAAGCTAACATTTTACATTCTAAAGTCTTTTCCCACTGGAATATTCTCCATCCTAAGGATCCACACTGTATCCTTACCACTGTGAATGACAGTCATATCCTGCCCCCAATCTCCTGAAGTCTCATGGAAAAGACATCAGGGCCAGCAAGGCCTCCACAGACCATTTTTGAAGAGGAGGGAACTGAAGCCCAGAGAGGGCAGGGGCGCTTGCCGGGAGCCACCCAGCTGGGATGTGGAAGGATGCAAAATCAGGTTTCCAACCTGAGTTTCCTGCCTCTTCATTCCAGGCAAGGCTCTTTCTATTATAGCCAGGTTGTCTCCCTTCCCCTCTCCCAGGGTTCCTTGAATAATGCCAGGCCCTGGGACCCCAGAAAAGGGGGGGGGGTCTTCCCTCCTTCTCAACCTCTCCAGCAGGGAGGGGCAGGGCAGGGGACAGAGGACAGGGAACAGGGGACAGGGAAGGGAGGGGGTTGACTGGGGGAGCTAGCGAGAGGGGGAGCCTCAGTTCCCTTTAACTCGGCCACTTAAAAATAAAAATGAAAGGGGGCTTTTGAAAGGCGCGGGCAGGCCCCCCAGAGAAGACCTTTTCTGTGCTATCAAAGGCGGCTGGAGCGGCTGCTTCTCACTGCACAGCAGCTCCGAGGGGCCCGGCCCGGTTGCTTTGGTCTCCACGGAAAGACCTTCTTAATTGGCTCCAGGCACAAGGTTAGAAGCCTCCTGCCTTCCCAGCCTGGGCCTGGGCTCCTGGAAACCGATCTTAGAGTGGGAGGGCGGTGGGGGCCTCCACGCCCCATCCCAAGAATGCCAACCTAAGGTCCAAAGGCTGGGATGGGCCCAGAAAGAACCAGGGGGAAACAAATAGCTTTGGGGGAGAAACCACTGGTAGAAAAAGCCAAAAGGAAAAAAGGAGGCTCCTTTCCCTCATTTTTTGGTTTTCCCCCCAAACATCTGTCCCATTTAATAAAACATGGAAGACAACTTTCTTAATAAACTGCACATATTTTGGGGTTCTGTAAGTCCCAATTCCCCAGTACAAAACCAAAATCTTTGTCTTAGAACAAGTCTTGGAGGTAGGATTATTAGCCCCATTCTATAAATGGGGAAACTGAGGCACAGAGAGGCGATCACAAGAGTAATAGGAACCTAAAACTCTGTTCTCTCAGAGCTAGGAGGGTCCTTAGAGACCATCCAATCCAGTGCCCCCATTGTACAGAGAAGGAAACTGAGTTTCAGTGATGAAAAAAGCACTAGCAAAGGTCATACACTGAGTTAGTGGTGGTACTAGGAGGTATCTGACCCCTTGTCTGGTTCCTCCTCCCCAAGTCCATGATACTTCCTTGACCCACTTCTGTGAGTAGGAAATTTTGAAATGTAAGAAGATCATTTACTGGCTAAAGGGCCTTCGCTTCCTTGATCTTCCCCTCGTCCAACCACAATGCCAGATCCCTACAGGTAACGTCCTATGGTATCTCAATCATCCAAAATGAGTCAGAGGTCACTCACAGAGCTGACCAGGGAGCAAGGAATGACAGGAACAGGAAACTAACGGCCATCTACAGCCAGCCCTTCTTCTTACCTCCCCCAGCCCCCTAATCAACATGATTCAACCTGCCCTGCCTTACAGCACTTCTAACACTTAGGGGACAAGTCATAATTTAACTATGGCCACACATCTGGCATCAGAGACAGGATCTGAACACATTCCCGATGACCAGTCTAGCATTCTCAGCACTAGGTCACAATGCCTTGCTACACTTGATATTTTGTCCAAATGCCACTCTCCTCCATGAAGCCCTCCCTGATTTCTTGCCCAACCTCCTCCCTTCCCCTAGTGTGAGTGATGTCTCATCCTTCAAGGTCTGGGAGCCTTACTCGTATCTATACTTTTCATTCCATTCTCAGCACATCCTTCTTTGTATACTGGGCATTGTCTGGGTTTCATCCCCCATCACCATGGCTGTGGGCACCCTAGAGACATGACCACCCCACCCCTGCCTCATCCCTAACTCATCTCCCTACAGTGGGCAGCATGCCCGCCCTCTTGGTTTCCAATGGGTCAAGTAAACTTTGGATGGGTGGGCATCAGGGGAAGCCAAGGGCTCCAGACTCCAAAGCTATACACATACAGGACCACAACGAGAAACCAGCATTAGAAACAGCCAGACATGTCCTGCCCCATCAGAGACGAAACACAGGTGCACAAAGACCCCCACACAGAAACGAAAGCACCAATCCACATCACACAGAGACCCTTGTCGGTGTGAAAAAAGAAAGCTTCCTCACATACACTAGTGAGTTAAACAGCCTTCTGACCCCTACACCCTTTCACAGATACACGGAGATCCACTCACAGACTAATGCAGGTACACACACTCAGAGACAGTCCTGACCAGGCCACACAGAGTAACACACATGCCTGGATTCACAGAACATGCAACCAATCGGTTGATCACTAAGTATTTGTTAAGCATCTACCAATGGCCAGGCATGGTGCTAAGCACTTGGCAGACAAAGAATGAAACAACCACCTCCTACACACACACACACACACACACACACACACACACACACACACACTACCAGACTCAGAAACACAGGGAGCCACACTCACCAGCTAAAAGTTCCTCACACACAACGATGCACACAGCCCCTGGGCCCAGGAGCTCCCAGGGGGCCATGAGAACAGGGGAAGGAGTTTTCCCAGCACAGAGCCCGGAACTGGCTCTCCTCACATCCTACTGGCCCCCCTTAGGGGCCCTTTCACCCCTGGTATCCGACAGGCCCCTTGTACAGGCTATGCTTCATGTCCAACAGCATCCCTGGGGGCCCAGGCTCAGGCAGCCCCTCCCCTCCACTGGCCTCCCTTGCCTTGGTTCCTCCTCAGACTTGATTGGAACCAGACCCTCCGTGGGAGCGCCACATGGAGTAAGGCTGGGAGAGAAGGGGAGGCTGACAAGAGGGGCCAGACCGGGGAGTCAGGGTAAGCAGGGACTGGCCTCCTCACTCTTTTCCAGAGACCTTTGCAGCACAGCAGTGATTGTCCCCTTACACATACACGCAAACACACACATTCTGCTGATCCCCCAAGATTCAGAACCTGGCACCTCACAATAGCTGAGACACTCAGGGCTCCCATTTCAGAACTGGTCATGGCATGAAGATCATAGAGTACCCAAATTCTTAGCCTTGTTTGTGGCTCGGGCCCCTGTGACAGGCAGTCTGGCAAAGTCCGTGGACCCTCTTCTCAGAATCATAATGGCAGATAACTGCAGGAAATGTTACATTCCAGTTAGAGGTTAGCGGAAAGTGAAGATGTCCTTTTTCATTTTCCTACTAAGGTTGGTTCAAGGACCTCTGAAACCCGTCTCTGAAGCTCAGGTTAACAACCCCTGACCTAATCAATTCAACCATTTTTCAGATAGAGACACTAAGACCCAGAAAAGGACCAGGATTTGCCCTGTGATAACACAGCCAGTGGCTGATTTAGCATGAGAACCCAGGTCTTGGCCTAGGATAATGAGGTTTACTCTTTTCCTTATATCACCCCATGACTCAGTTTCCAATTTCTTGGCACCTGGCCCCTTACAGACAGACTTTTAAAGGAGAAAGCCTAGCTCCTTTTTTGAAAAACCCATAGGATCAATCTGCTTTCCTCCACTCTCCTCATTCACACAGCCTCAGAAATGGGTCATCCTGATGACACAGCCCAGACCCCTCCTTCAAGAAGGGAAATGTCTTTTCCTTGGACTCAGGATTCCCCGAACCAAGCTTCTGACACGCCCAACCTCAGATCAAGCCAGAGGGATCAGGCCAGACAGATCAGGCCTCTCCTTCCCCTCCCAATGCCTCCTCCCATCTCTCCCCACCCCCTTTCAGTTCTCCTTCCATCTCTAGCTTGGGAACTTTCCCTACTGGGAAGGCTCAAGCATCTAGGAAGAACTCAAGCACACTATAGTGGAAAGCCTTGAGTGGGAGTCAGCAGATCTGGGTATATAAGTCCCATTCTGCCCCAGATTCACTGACTGACCTTGGATGATGAAGGAAGGAAGGAAGGAATGAAGGAAGGAAGGAAGAAATGAAGGCACATTCCTTCCTCTCTCTAGGTTGTGGCCTCCTCTTTAAAATAAGGGGGCTGAATTCAATGAGCTCTAAGTTCTTCTAGGTTCTGACATCCTAAGGGTCCTCCTAGTTCTAACATTCTCTGTTCTAAGGTCTAAAGATCCTCCTAGCTCTGACATTCTCTCTGTTCTATCTTCTAAGGTCCCATTCAGTGCTAAGGAATTCTTATGACCCACAGGAGCACTGGGAAGGAGAGAAAAGGGGAACAGGGAGAAAGAAATCCCGGACTGGCCATATGTAGATAAGCCTCAGGTTTAGCTGGGTCCTGGCCCAAGGAGCCCCCTCCTTCCCCAGCCCACCCCCAGTGCCCTAAGATCAGCACAAGGGGAGGATGGAAGAGTTCAGGCCCCACCCCACCACAGCCCCCAGGGAAGGACTATCCTGTTGTCTTGGGATAAGAGCTGGACAGTGGAAGCAGTGAAGCGAGACCAGCAGCTCAGCCCCTTGCCCCAAGGATCAAGCGCGTTCCACCCTTGAGGTCAAAGGAATAGAAGCTGCCTGCCATCAGTGGGACAGGGGGAGAGGCCCTCTTGCTCTCCAGCAGGGCCAGGATAAGCAGCTTTGGGCCCCAGAGAACAAAGGGCCTTCCCATTCCCCCCCACTCCCACCTCTGGGGAGCTGGGGAAGGACTGAGGGTTCAGCCACTAGGCCAGAAGGAGAGAGATGCCCAAAGTTGCGTGAAGATAGAGAGCGTTTAAGTCAATTCCATAGATTTATTGTATCTGCTGCATTTCAGGCTCCATGTTCAGGGCAGGGTATGCAAAAGAGAGTTGGGGGACAGGGAAATGGGGTACAAGTACACAAATAACACTCATCCAAGGAAACACAAAATTAACCCAAAGATACTCAAGCAAAAATATCTATGTGGAGTGCTGGAGAGAACACTAGTCTTAGGAGTCAAGAAGGACTCAGAGTTCACATCCTGCCTCAGATACATATGTGTCCCTGGGCTTAACCGCCATCTGCCTCAGTTTCCCCATTTGTGAAATGGTGAAACTCAATAGCCTCCCAGATCCCTTGCAGTTCTTATGAAAATGGGGGTTGGAGCAAGTGATTACTTCTAGCTGGGGGAATCAGAAAGGCATTGTGGTTCTCAGAACTGTCCAACCCCTTCATTTTACAGGAGAGGAAACTGAAATATGGTGACGGAAAAGGACCTGATCAATGTCACATGGGGTAGACATAACATCAGAGATACAGAGCCCTTTCCAAGAATCTTTAAGCAGCAGCATCAAGAGACTCCAAATACTCACCCTTCTGAGGACCTTGCACATCTTCCTCACCCCAGCCCAGGGAAGCTGTGGAAAAGTAGACCAGAAAGGAGAAGAAATCTACCATCCCACTAGGGACAGAATAGGACAAAGAAGTTAAGAGACTCATGGGTAACCAGGGAGATCTGGCTGAATAGGTGAAAAAGATCTGAGAGTTATAGTGGACCACTAGTCCCTAGATCATAGATTACAAATCACAGAAAAGTTAGAATGAGAAGAGACTTATCCATTGAAGAGGTCTAGTCTATTGATAGAAGAGACAACCTTTGGCAGTAATGGGCTTCCCATCTTTGTCCTTCATGCTTGAAGACAGCCAAAATAATGTCACTTGGTTAGAGCCAAGGTACTGTGGCTAACCAGACTCATACAAGTTCAGATGTAGAGTCTGGATGACCCCAACTAGGGAGGGATCTGTCTCCTGGATGGGAAGTAAATGAGGTGAACTCTACCCCTACTGAGTACTGAATCTAAAGACTCCAGACCAGCTCCAGAGTTGGAGACTCCAGATACCTTGCAGGGCACGAAAAAGGGTTGCCTAGGATGCATGGGAGCATGAAGCCTGGGCATTGCCCTGCCCCCCTCCCTTCACTATCTGCCTTGTCTTAGGGGCACTGAGAGGTTAACTCTATAAAGTTACTACCCAAGGTCACACAGCCAACACTGTTAAAGGAAGGATTTGATCTGGGGATCCTCCTAGCTTCAAGGCCAGCTTTCTGCTCTGCTTCAATATCATTCTCACAGACAATGAAAACATGGTGCCTGAAGACGGGCACTGTTTACTGTTTTATTTCTGTATCTCCAGCACCTAGTCAAGTCTTGAGCTTAGTGGGTCAGCAGCTTAACAAATGCTGACTAGGCTGGATTCGTAGAAAGAGGGCAGGATGGAGAACTCGGCTCTGCCACAGGGAAGGGGGAGGAGGCACAAATTCACAGACTGGTAGGTGTGGAATACAGCAGACGTAGTTCATGCATTGGTTTGGTTTGCAGAACTATTTTTCTCTCCCATCTTCCCTTTTTAAAAATTTTTTGTTACAAGGGAAAGGAACAGGAGGTTTATAGTTGGAAATGAAACTGATGCAAAAACAAGACATCATTAAAAACAAATTTTCAATGAGGGAGAAGCCATCTGACAGGGTCTTGAAGGTCCTTTCCAGGTCTAAATTTCTCTAACTCCCTTTGGGATCTACCCCTCCCAGATCAGAAGTCAGCCCTGCTCCCCCTGAGTCACCAGCACTCTGCCCCCTCCCAGGGCGGCCCCAGAAGGGGAGGATTCAGTACACTCATTCTCCTGTTGAAACTGCTAATATCTTATCTTCATCTCTTCAGGGAGAGAGCCAAACACCAGGTGGCCCCGACAGTCTTGGGGCCAAGAATGTCCCCGGTGAAAACTCTTCCTTCCTCCTTCCCGCCCCAGGGTGTGGTGGATAGAATCCCTGACTTGACATTCTAACAGCTGAGCTGGAGCCACACCTCTCCCAGGACACCAGGTGCCTTTACTACCCGTAGGACCTCAGACAAGTCACTTAAGCCTCTTGGGACCAAGGTTTCCTTAGCTACAAAATGAAGACTTCCCTTCAGCTCTTAACTGATGAATTTAACCCATGGTCTTGAGTTCTCCCTAGCTCACAATGCAACCTTCTTCCACTGGTGGTGAAATGAAGAGTGAGCTAGGCTTGAGATCTGGGAGTCTTAAGGTCAAACCCCACCTCTGACACTTACTAGATGTATGACCTTGGGCAAGTCAATTAATTTCTCTAAACTTCAGTTTCTTCATCTCTAAAATGAGAATAAAAATAGTACTTACCACACAATGTTGTTGTGACAAACAAAAGAGAAAACCTGTGCAGAGCACTCTGTAAACCTTAAACACTGTATAAAAGCTTTGTTGTTCTACACTTTCCTAGCAAAGATAATTGGAGTGGTTTGCCATTTCCTTCTCCAGCTCATTTTACAGATGAGGAAACTAAGGCACACAGAATGAAGTGACTTGCCCAAGGTCACACAGCTAGTAAGTGTCCGAGGTTGGATTTGAACTCAGAAAGATGAGTCTGCCTTCCTCCACGCCCAGCAGTCTATCCATTGCCCTACAGAAAAGTCAACTCTCATTATTACTTGATATTTTGAGATTTGGGGCCAGTCATTTTCCCCTCTGAGCCTCAGTTGCCCCATCTGAAAGATGAGAGTTAAAGGACTTAGTGCAGAAAGCATTCTTCAATGCAGCCCAACCCCACATTTTACAAATAGGGAAACTGAAGTCCACATTATCTGGGTCAATTTCCTCATCTTTAAAATGAAGAGAGGAAAAAAAAGAAAAAGAAAATGAAGGGGATCCCAAGAGATTAGAAGAGATCTCAGATCTCTTACCCTCCCCGGTCCTGTGGCTATCTGTCTTACAGCCTCTCCTTCCCCACCTTGGATTCTGGAGGCATCTCCTCACCCCTCACCAGGCTTTGATGCTAGAATGTGAAGGCAAGGAGCAAACCTAACCCAGCTCTTGAGTTGGGGCTGGAAGGGTGGGAGGATGCCACAGGACAAAGGCAGGAGAGAACATTCCAGGCAGGGGGCACGTTATGAGTGAGAAACAATGAAAGACAAAGAAGGGAGAGAGAAAGACAACTGACTAGACAGATGCACAGTACTGGAGCGGGGGCAGTGTTGAGAAGGGTGGATACCGCCTCTTTGGCTAGAGTAATAAAGGAAGCCAGGTAAGACAGTGGATAGAGCTGCCAGGCCTGGAGTCAGGAAGACTCATCTTCCTGAGTTCAAATTCAGCCTCAGACACTTACCAGCTGTATGACTCTGGGCAAGTTACTTCACCCTCTTAGCCTCAGTTTCCTCATCTGTAAAATGAGCTAGAGAAGAAAATGGCAAACCCTTCCAGTATCTTTGTCACGAAGAGTTGGACATTACTGAAATGATTGAACAACCAAAAATATAAAGGAATAAAGGGCAGAATGAATTGAATGAATTCCAATTCAAATTCTGCCTCTGATAGTCAGTTTCCTTGTCAGTGACATAGAGAGAACACTTGTATCTCCAGATCCGCCTTCAAAGTCGCCTAAGTCTTATGTACACCTTGGGCAGGCTCTAGGAAAGGATGGGGAGTGCAGTCTGACCATAAGGAGGAGAATGGATGGAGCCAGACTGAGACCAGAGAGGGATGTGGGCCTTCTAGCGAGGTCCCCTCCGTTTACAGAAAAGAGAATGAAGACCGTAGGAGGCTCCATCAGTGACATCTCCAAGGGCAGAGGCAGGACTCTGGTCCAGATCTTTTCCCTCGTGTCTAAGCCAGCGACTTTTCCATTACACCTAGAACAGGCAGACTGGGGGAGAGAGGGGGATGTGGACTGGGCTGAGACTCAGGGACCTGACTCTGCCACTAAGGCTCTTTGTGACTTGGGGGATCGTTTAAATGCAATTCAAATATTTATTAAGTGCCTACTAAGTGCAAAGTCCAGGAGTGGGGACTAAGGGAGATCCAGAAATGAGCTCAGACTCATATGAATGTGTTTTACATGATTGCACATACATATCCTATATCTGATGGCTTGCTGTCTTGGGGAAGGGGATGGTGAGAGGGGGAGGGAGATAATTTGGAATTCAATTTTTTTAATAAATATTGAAAATTGTCTTTACATGTAATTGGAGAAAATGAAATCCTACTAGTAGAATTTTCTTATTTAAAATACAATTATTTATTAATATTATTACTTAATACTAATATTATTTAAAATCCTATTCAGGATTTTTTTCAATTACAAGTAAAAACAATTTTTAACATTAATTTTTTATAAGATTTTGAGTTCCAAAAATTTCTCCCTCACTCCCTCCTCTCTTGGCTCCCCAAGATGCACGCAATCTGATAAAGGTTATCCACGCACAATCATGTAAAACCAAAAATGAAATATGAGAGAGAGAGGAGAGAGAGAAAGGAAAAGAGAGAGAGAAGAGATAAAGAAAGGAAGAGAGAGAGATAGAAGAGAGAGAGAAAGCACAGTTGTGGGAGAGGAGAGAAAGGAGGGAAAGAGAGAGAGAGAGAGAGAGAGAGAGAGAGAGAGAGAGAGAGAGAGAGAGAGAAATGAGGTCCAAGATGTTCCCTAGCCTCAAGGAGTTTACAGACTGCCAGATACCCAAGATCACATGGTAAGTGACTTCTCTACAGGAACTCCATAAATTCTCCTCCTTCCCATCACAGTAGCCACCCAGAGAATCTTCTAGCCCATGGTCTTCCATCCTTGCCAGTGGTTCCCAGCCCACCATTTCAGGAAGGGCCTTCTGTCCCCCTGCAATCGTCTCCCTTGTCTCTTCCATCATCCCAGCCTAGGCCCCCTTTCTCTCCCCGCAACCATAACATCTCCTCTTTCTTTGTTGTCTTTCCCCAGCTTAGAACATCAGATTCTTGAGGGCAAGAACTGTCCAACTTTATTATCTACTATCCTTAGCTTTGTGTCTGGCACTTAATTCTGGATCTATCTGCATCAGAGGTGTAAAGTGCTCTGAGAGGTTCCATGGGAAAGAAAGCTTGGGGTGGGGGTGGGAAGTCTGGGAAACAGGACTGGGGAACACAGGGAGGCTTCCCAGAAGCAGCAAGTAAGAATCTGTCCAAGCACAAAGACTGAAAACCCCTAGTTTGGCTATAGCGATAAGAGGCAAGGGGCCTGAGAGAAGGATGAAGAGTGAGATGTGTCCAGGACCTGGAACTCTCCAGGCCTCAATATGTGTGAGTTTATCCCTCACTGTCGAAGAAGACCGTGCCATCAGAGAAATGATGACATGACTTGCACTTGGCTTTGTTTAGAGTGAGGGAGGGCTGTGCAGGTCACCAGCCTCACTTCTCCTCCAGAGCCATCTGAATCCAGTGACCAGATATTCATCAGGATATCTGGAGATGACCCAAGATGAGGCAGTTGGGGTTAAGTGACTTGCCCAAGGTCACACACAGCTGGTGTGTGTCAAGTGTCTGAGGTGAGATCTGAACTTAGGTCCTCCTGACTTCTGCACTTGTGCTCTATCCACTGCACCACCTAGCTGCCCCAAGGCCTCAGTATACCTTTCTGTAAAATGTGGAGGCTCATCAAGGCAATTCTCCTGCTCTGACATTCTAAGTTCCCAGTTCCAAACAGAGGTCTCTCTCCAGCCCTTTCACTGGTTCACACTCATGTATGGAGTTATGTCTTGGGGGACAGGGAAATGGGGGAGGAAAGGAAGAGAGGGGAAAGGTGAAGGGAGAAGGACACAGAGAGAAAAAAGGAAAGTGAGAGCAGAGAAGAGGGAGAGGGGGAAAAAAGAGCAAGAGAGGAGAGGAAGAAAGGAGAGGAAAAAAAGAGGAAAGAGGGGGAGAGACAGAAGATGGGAAGGGGAAAGAGAAAGGGGGAAAGGAGAGAGAAGACTGAGCAAGACGAGGAAGGGGAGAAAGAGAAAAGAAAGGAGAGAAAAGGAGAGAGAGAAAAGGAAGGAAAGAGAGAAGTTACATTCTTGCCAGCCTCCTCCCATCATGGCATAACCTGGCTCGGCCTCCCTTGACATCCTTCCACCTCCAGGGAGTTGTGGGAGCACCCCACAGGGCTGGGGTCGAGGGTCAGAGGATCAGAGGCAGCTGCTGCTGCCCCAGCCTCCCATCAGCCAGGAGGGTCCCGTATTGCAAATGGCAGGATCCCCTCCCAGAGGCAGCAGGGCCTCCCTCCTCCACGCCCCCTGCCTCCCATGATGCCTGGGGGCCCAGGCGGGAAACATGTACAAGCATGCAGGGGTCAGTGACCCCAAGGCTGGGGCCGGGTGGTCCCACAGCTGTTTGAGGCTGTGACCTCAACTCGGAGAGGGGGCAGGGGGGCCGGGCAGGATAAGGGAGGCAGGACTAGTTCTCTGTCTCAGAGGCAGCTCCCAGCAACGTCTGGCAATTCCAGTTCCTGAGGGTCCTTCCTCTCCCTTCCCATCAGCCATGAGAAGCCAGGTCCAGAGAGAGATTTAAGGCAGAGAATATCCCTGCCATGGAATGTCAGAGGAGCAGGAGGACACAAATAAGGAGGCTGAGAGGAACCTTCGGACAGAGTGTCAGACTTGGAAGGGCCTTAGAAAATGGAACGGGGGAGCCATGAGGGGCACAGAATGCCAGGACTTAGAGAAATCTTACAACATGAGAGGGCACTGAGAACAGAGCGTGTCAGGGTTGAGAGGGAGGGCCCTTAGAACCCAGGATATAGAATAGTTACTAATAGTTCTCTGTCACTATGGAAGGTCTCCAGTGGAGTGCCACAGGGATTACTACTAGTCTTAATATTTTTATCAAGAATTCTGATAAAGGAATAACTAACCACATAATCACATTTGCCAATGAAACAAAGCTAGGAGGGATCCAAGGAGATTCTTAAAGGCTAAAGGGTTGGATCAAAATGGAATAGGGGTATGTGCAAAGCTTTATCCTTGGGTTCAAGAAACTAACTTCACAAATAAAGATTGAAAAGACATAGCTAGCTAGACAGCAATTCCTTTAAAAATGATATGGGAGTTTTGTGGACTGTGGTATGAATAGGAGTCAACAGTCTTGACAGGTTCCCCAATCTCTAGTCTCACATCGTCAAGAGAGCCTGCTGCATCTTAAGCTCAACATGTCCAAAACAGAACTCATCGTCTTTCTCCATCTTCCCTATTTCTCTCAAAGGCACTACCAATCCTTCACTCACAGATCACTCACAGGTTGGTAGCCTTGGCATAATCCTTTACCCCTCACTCCACAACAACCAAGGCCTCACAGCTTCCAGGAATAGGAAGGGGACTGTACCATTGTCCTCTGCCCTCATCTGACCTCCTCTGGAGTATCGTGCTCATTCTGGGCACTATCGTTTAAGCAAGACATGGATTAGAGTGGGTCCATAAAAGAGAGCCCCCCCCCCCCGCCTTGTAAAGGGGCCGAAGACCACAGCTGATGTGAATTGGCTGAAGGAACTGAAGGAACTTGGAGAACAGAAGGTTTGGGAAGGAACAGAGAAGGGTGTGAAGACAGCTGCTTTGAGAGTGTTTGAAAGGTAGACGAGGGAGACAACTAGATCATGTTTGAAGGCAAATCTAGCAGCAATGGGTGGAAATGGCAAATAGAAAAATTTAAGCCTGATATCAGGGAAAACTCTGACAGAAACAGAGCCATCAAAAAGAAAAATGGGCCACCTCTGGAGGCCGTGGGCTCCCTCTTCTTGGAAGTCTTCGAACAGAGGTTAACTGGCCACTTGTTGGTTATATCATCATGGGAATTATTTTTCCATCATGGGTTGGACTAGATGAACATGGAGAATCTTTTTAATTTCAGAGCTGGGAGGGACCTTGGAACGCAGGATGTCATTCACAAAGAGATCTCAAAACAAAGAATGTTAGTGCTGGGGAACCCAGAATTAGAATGTAGAATCAAATGGGTAGAACTTTAGAAGTTGACCAATTCAATGATCATTTTACAGATGGAGAAACTGAGACCCAGAAGGGCAGGGTTCCATATAGGGAATCATTGTGAAAGCCAAGAGCAGGGCCCAGGTCTCATGACCCCAAGGCCAGGCTGGCGGGCACAGCCATAAAGGATGCTAAGTCAATGTTTCTCCCAGCTGTGGGCCATGGATTGCTAGGAGTGAGGGGGTTCAGAAGGGAGACGTATATCACATGGGATCCCTGACTCTATATGCATACCAAGTGCTGTCATTGTGACCTTTATTCTGTTCCAACAAAATATGCAGCACAACTCAGTATAACAAATAAGCAAACATCTCTTCTGTAGATGGAATAAAATAATGTCTTGCATATATAGATGACTATTTTTCAAATATATGTAGATGCTTCTGTGATTAACAAAATGCAAATTCATTTAAAAGCCATACGGAATTCAGAGTTGCTTTTTTCTCCATCGTATGTTTCCATAATCAGTGGCTGTTTGGACATTCAAAAGGGAGTGAAAAGGTGGAGAAATCATCCCAAAAGGCTGTAAACTGTTCCAGACTCTTGAACTCAAACAGATCCTGGAGTCCTAGGAGAACCCCAGAAACAAAGAGAAAACGGATTCTCACCTCCTGGCCTGGGAGGAAGGCCAGCAATCATGCGCCAGCAAGACAGCAAAGAACGGGAACTCCAAAGACCCAGGGTCAAGCCTCCTCTTGGACACTGGCTCACTGTGTCTCCTCCCTCCTGTGGGCCTCAATGGGCCCATCCCTACCATGAGTCCCTTAGAGAAGGGGTTCTAAGGATCAAAGGGGAAGGCAGCTGAGAGGAACTGTAAAAGTCAGCACAAACTCAGATGGAGGGCTCAGCACCAGATGGGCTGCCTTTCTACTGGTGAGGACGCAGTATGGAACAGTAGAAAGAAGGCTAGAAAGGAAAGACAAATTGAGATTCCAGACCTAACATGTACTACCTATGTGACATCCACACAACTCACGTTCTTCAGGCCTCAGTTTTCTCTGCTATAAAATGAAAAAATGGTTCCCCTTCCCTCTAACATTCCAAGATCCCCTCAACTCTGAAATTCCAAGCTCTAACGTCTCTCAGAGTTGCATCATATTATGCTCTAAGGGCCCTCCCAGCCCTGACATTGCTTGTTCTAAAGGACCTCCCAGCCCTGACATTCTAGGTTCTAAGGGCTCTTCCAGCCCTGATATTCCTTGTTCTAAAGGACCTCTCAGCTCTGACATTCTCTGTTCTAAGGGCCCTCCCAGCTCTGACATCCTGAGTTCTAAGGACCATACATGCCCTGACATTCTGGGTTTTAAGGGTCCTCCCCAGCACTGATATTCCCTGTTCTAAGGGCCCTCCTAGCTCTAAATCCATGGATTGTATGATAAATCCCTGCTGGGTCCCAGAGGGAAGGCTGAGCTCATCAAAGAGAAAAGGCACCTTGGCCAGGCAGGCAGCTGACAGACTAGCACGGGCCACGCTCTACAGGAAATGCCCTTCATCTTTCTCGGGCCACTCCCATCCCAGGCCAATGGAGATGGGCCCTTGCCTGCTCCAAGACCTTCCTGCCAGGATAAGGTGTGGCAGATGGGGCCAGAGGAAACACTCGGATGCCAGGGCCTCCCCCTCATAACCTCATTTAGCTGACACAGTACTTTGCCCCTCTCTAATGTAAGAGTACATATTGTAGTGAGCCCCATCTGTCTCATCCCCTTAGGATGCTGTGGGCTCCATGTGGACAAGGGCATAACGTCATCTAAACTTTGCACCTCCTCAAAGACCCAGCACCAGGCTCTACACAGAGCAGGCACAGCGCAGCAGAGCAGGCAGGGACCGGGATTTAGAGTCCAAAGGAACTCAAGCCCCACCCCTGGCAGCAGCGGGAGCCTCGGCAAGTCAGCCAACTGTTTTTATCCTCAGTTTCCTCATCTGTAAAATCAGAACCTCACAGAATCGTTACACGGATCAAATGAGATGATGGCTGTAAAATGATTTGCAAACATAAAAATACTGCCGAAATGGCAGTTACTGTGATTATCTGTTGGATGAATAAACAAATGGAAGAAAATAGCAGTCCTCAGTCCTAACAGACAAAGCTCTGTGTCTCTCCAGCCCACAGCACCTTAGGACAGGTGTCACATTCCCAGGAATGATATTTTAAAATATATATATAGCAATAAATGTATATTATCGCTAGCATATACTGCATTTATATATTCTAAAGCTAAGTATAATGCACGCTGTGGTTGCCAGGACAAAGCAAGCAAAGTGGGAAGCTGACCTCAGAAGATCCTCCAATCTCTGGGGCACAGCAATGGGGAGACTTCTGGCTGAGCTGTGGATCAGACCCCCAGGTCCCGAATCTTCCCCTCCCTGCCCCGTTACTGGCTGACTTTGGACAACTCCTTTGTCTACTCTAGATCTCAGATCTTCTGTACAAGAGGGGAGGGGTCTGAACCATAATATCTGAAAGCCCCACCCCATCCCATTTCTGACATTCAGCGCTCCAAGGGCCCTACCAGTACTGGCATTCTGGGTTCTAAGGAATCACCCAGTTCTGACATTCTGGGTTCTAAAGGTCCTCCCAGTTCTGACATCCTGGGGTTCTAAGGGTCCTCTCAGCTCTGACATTCTCTGTTTTAAGTACTCTCCCAGCTCTGACATTCTCTATTCTCAGGGCCCTCATAGTTCTGACACTCTGGGTTCTAAGAACCTTCCCAGCTATGACATTCTAGGTTCTAAGGACTCTTTCAGCTTGCACATTCTCTGTTCTAACATGATCTAAAGGCCACCCTCCTCATTTCCCCCAGCTCTCTTACACCCTGCTCCTCCAAAGTTCTGACATTCCCTGTGGATCTCTTGGTATGTGCCCAAGGTGGGGCAAGAGGTGTGGATGCCCAGGGTGGGGCCCTGAAGCCCTGGGCACAGCAGGCTCAGGTCCAAGTTCCATTTGGCTCCGTTTCTCTCCTCTCCTGTTCACTGTTCCTCCAAATCTTCAGCATGGTTTCCTCTCCAAAGTTTCAATAGCAAGGTTTCTTCCTCTTTCTCCAAATTCTTTGTGGGTAGGATTAAGGAGGAGAACTGGCTCAGTCCAAATCTACAGACATAAACTGCCCTCTTTCCCTCTCACTGGTCCAGTCAGAATGTTGACCACATCAGACTCCGCTGCCCTGGGTCTCCCTAGAAGGCTAGCTGCCCCACTCCACTGCCCTCTGTTGGGATATTCAGCTGAGCTGGGGGCAGACAGAATGGGAGAGTTACCTCCCAGCCGAGAAGCCGGAAGCTCCCAAGGCTGAACGTTACATATGTCATAAGACATAGTTACCCAAACAGTAGTTTTTTAAAAAAAACTGTTTTTCTTTTTCATAAATAAAGATTTCATTCTAGGTGACTCAGTGTAATACAGCGCTGGGCCTGGAATCAGGAAGACCTGAGTTCAAATCTGGCCTCAGACACTTCCTAGCTGTGTGACCCTGGTCAAGTCACTTTACCTCTGTCAGACTCAGTTTTCTCATCTATAAAATGGGAATAGTAACCGTACCACCTGCCTCCTGCTGCTGTTATGGGGACCAAACGAGGAAAAAGTGTAAAGCACTCAGCACAGGGTCTAGCATATGGTGAGCGTTTTATCAATGTTAGCTATGATTAGTATTCTGAAATAGGCTGGAGAAAGGGTGTTTTATCCATAAATTCCTGGGATATAAAAAACAAATGACGCCAATAAAAAAGTGTTTTTAAAGAAAAGACCAGTAGAGTTACCCAAAACCAATGGTGACAAAAGATCCTTTTCTAGAGCTCTCCACAGATCCCTTTTCTCTAAGGTGTTAAAAGTTTCCAATCACTTTACTCACCACGGAGAGCAGTTACTATCATCACTTTTACCTAAGAAGGAAACTGGAAATCCCAAGAGACTGGCCCTGGGTCTACTGCTAACAAGAGTCAGCGCTAGGATCTGAACCTGGATGCCCTGACTCCAAGTCTACAGCTCCGTCCATTGTACCGTACTGTCTCCCGATGGCCAAGGCCAGGAGATGGAACAGGAGGGATATGAGGGGTCATTCCTCAAGGACAGCCCCAGTCCAGCCCTCTTCCAGAACATTCCCCAGAGATGGGCTCCTAGAAGGGTAGGGGGCAGTATCCCCTGTCCTGAGATGTAGGATGATTAGGAGCACCATGGGCTACTGAGGTCAGCCTGATCCCTTACCATCTTGGCCCTGGTTCTGGAGTCAGAGGTCCTGGATTTCAATTCCATTATTGAAGTTTATGAGTGCTGGGCAAAGCCTTAATCTCTCTTGGTGTCCATTTCCTCTTTCTAAAATGGGGAAGGTGGATTAAAAGGCCTGTGAGGTCCCCTTCAGTGTTAGAGCCATGTTACTATGATCTTGGGTTCAGATCTCAAATTCCAGGTTCATGGGCGGGTCCGTTTCCTTTTCTGGGCCTGTTTCTTCATCTATAAAATGAAAGGGTTGGTCCAGATAAGTCCTGACGGTCCCTTCTAGCTCCAAAACCTCAACAACACCCAGTACCACCCCATCATCCTTCAAGGGCCAGGTTTCATCTTGCCACAGCGACCCATCCCATAAAGGGAGGATAGGTCAGTTTACAAGCACACATGGGCTGGAACATTTTACAGGACCGATGATTAGGCCTTGGGAGTAGCTGTGCCATGCCCCAGATGAGGATCTCCCTCCAGCCAAGCTTGGTGACACGCCCATGGTGACGCTTCCAAAGCAGGGAGCCAGCATCTTCAAGCCTCTGCTCAGTATGACTCTGGCAGAAGCAGCCAGGTGGCTCAATGGATAGATCACTGGGCCTGCAGTTAGGGAGGCCTAGGTTCAAATTCGAACTCAGACTCTTACTAGCTGTATGACCCTGGGCAAGTCACTTCACCCTGTTTGCCTCAGTTTCCTCATCTGTAAAATAAGCTGGAGAAGGAAATAGCAAACTACTCCAGTATCTTTGCCTGGAAAACCCCAAAAGAGATCAGGAAGAGTTGGACATCACTGAAAACGATAAAACAACAAGACTGATGGAAGTATGAGTTGGGAGCTATGCCAGAGAGAGCCCAGCCTGGTAGAAAGACCCCTGGCCTAGGTCCCTTCCAGCTCCTGTCAGCCTGCATTCTATAGTTTCCCTCAACTTCAATATTCTGTGTTCTAAGATCCTTTCCTTTGTTACATTTTTCTCCAAACCTCAGTTTTCCAATCTGTAAAATGAAAGGCCTGACCCAGATAATAGTTAAAATTCCTTCTATTTCTTATAGACTCTGGGTCACCCTGAGCAGAGCCAGTCATATTTTGTGATGAGGCTGGGGCCCAGGGGGACCATCCCCCTCCTCTAGCCTGCCTGTGACCCACCCCCCACCCCCTGTGGGTCATCCCCCAACTGACTGGACCAGCCGTTCAGCTCCAGAAAGAATCTTGAGGAGCAAATAACCATGGGTCCTCTAAGACAGGATGGTGGACCCAATAGAGTACAAAAGACTTCCTTTCAAATGAGGTATAAGAGGAAAAAAAAACCTGCTGCGCTGCTCTTCTCTTCTTTCTTTCTCTCTCTCTCTCTCTCTCTCTCTCTCTCTCTCTCTCTCTCTCTCTCTCTCTCTCTCTCCCCCCCCCCCCCATCCTTCTCATTTATCTATAATAAAAGCATCCTCATTCCTGGCAAGCAGACCCAGAAGGTTCCAGAAAGTCTCTCCTTTCGTCCTTTCTACTTCTCCTTTCCATCAAAAAGAGAAATCAAAACTATCCTTTTGGGGAAAAAAATAATAATAAAATGGTGACAAAATTTCTAGTTCTCTCTCTCCCTCCCCATTTTTTTGGAGAAGAGGGGGAGGGGAGAGCCTTCCTTAAAAGATAAAACTTTGAAGGTCACTGAGAATCAACTCGGGGGAGGAGGGAATGCACTACAATCCAATGAAGAAGAACTCAGATGAATAAATAATTTTTTATAAAATACAGTTTAGAAATAGAATCCAGATTTTCTCCCGAGAGTAGCCTGGCCCCAAGGGAGCCTGGTTGGAAAGGGAGGGGGGCCAGAGTACCTACAGAAGGTCCCCTTCCCAACATTCTCCCCATCCTCTTCTATGATAAGACACTGTCAAACCGAAAAGGGCTACCCTGTGGATTGGGATGCCAGGGCGAGGGGAGCCCAGCAAAGGGAAGGTGGGAAGTCTAGGCTGCATGGGCCATTGATTTATTATTGATCTGTGGGTGCAGAATGATGTTATCGAAGGACAGATCTCTCTCTCCCCTCTATTAAAGAAAGCAGCCCGGGCAGTATGATGAAAAGAACACTGGATTCAGAGGCTTTGTGACTTTGGGCATGTAACAACCTCAACGGATTACAGCTTCCTGCTCTACTAAAATGAGGGAGAGTGGACTAGAACAGAGGTGTCAAACTGGAATGCCCCAACCAGTCTCCTCACTAATGACTTAATTAATTAATTGGGTAATTGGGAAATGTTTAACAAAATAAATAAAAATACAACACCACACAGATAACATTAATTTGTGGTTTTCTAAGTCAATATGAGCTGAGTAAAGAGGCACCTGCGCTATCCCTTCAAATCTCAGTTCCATCTAAGGTTACCTTGTATCTACTTTGTAAACATTCTATCTATTACAGGGGTAGGGAAGCTGCTGCCTCCAGGCCACCTGTCACCCTCTAGGTCCTCAAGTGCAGCCCTCTGACTGAATTGAAACTTCACAGAACAAATCTGTTCTATAAAACTTGGGACTTTGTCAAAAGGCCACACCTGAGGACCCAGAAGGCCACAGTTAACCTCCAGGCTACAGATTCCCAACTCCAGAACTATACCCATATATGTACAGGTTATATCCACCTTTAGATGGTGGCAGCACCTTGAGGGCAGAAGTCTTCCTTTTGTCTCTGTAACCCCAGCATCTAGCACAGTTCCTGGAACCCTTGAGGCACTAAGGCTTACTTTCCTTTTCTCATTTATGAATTTCTAATCTGACTTTAACAGGCCTTGACCGATTTTTTTTCCCCAGAGGAAGACATGGAGGCTGGGAGCAAGGCCCAAGGTGATGGATGACGCAGCAGGGAGAGGCCCAGTGGGGATATGAACCAGGTGGTAGGCCCCTAAATCCATGGCTCCTTCCACTATGCCATGCTGTTTTGGCATGCTTTCACCACATTTTCATCCTAGATTTAGAAAAAAAAGGAATATTATGCATCACCTTCTAGGTCAGCCCCTGCCCATCCTCTCCCATTATATAGATGCAGAAACTAAGGCCTGGACAGGGCAGCCATCTTGCCCAAGATCGCACTGGTAATGAGTGGCAAATTCAAAGGAACATCTGAATGTTAGGATTCTTCTTTCCAAGATGCCCCCAAACATCTCATCCTTCCATGAGGTTACTCTTCTCCAAACTCTCTCTTGGGAATGCTATATATGCAATAATAAAATTAATGACAGTTCCTGCTCATATCTATAATAAGGCTTCTCTGAGGACAAGAAAGCCATGGTATGATCCAATCCTCTCAGAGTTCTGGAGAGGGGCCTGCCCCCAACCTAGAAGGAAAATGTCAGACACCAAGCAGCTATGGGGACGGGAGAAGAGGCCTGGGACATCTCTCCCCTTTCCCCTGACATCTAGCACATCTCAGGCCTTGGGGGTGGAGGAGGGCCAGGGACTAAGTACACTGGTATCAGGGAGCAAGAGGAAGGAGGCCCCTACCATGGGGAGGGAAGGATGGGATTACAGACCCCAGGAGAAAATGGGACTGGAGGGAGAGGCAGTCCCTAGTGCTGAGGACCAGGGAACAAAGCCCGGACAACAGGGTGGATTAAACCTCTCTACTCCTGCGCTTCCCAACGGTAAAGAGGAAAGAGAAGAAATGTTCTAGACACAAAGGCGGGGGGGGGGGGGGGGTCATTTGTGCAAAGGAGCGGAGAACAGAAAGGAATGGGAGAGAGAAAGGAGATAGTTTTTTTTTCCTTCTGCTCTGTTCCCAGATCAAAAAAAAAGAGAGTCCTTTCAAAAGGGGAGATTTCAAGGTGGGAAGCAGGCAGGGTCTGGCCCCTGGCTTTCCTCTTCTCCCTCCTCAGGCCCCTCCACACCCACAAGGCCAAGCCCCAGAATCAGGAAGCACCAACTAAAAGCAGGGTGGGGTGTGTCCCTTAGAATTGGGACTGCGACTTCGAAGGGAGAGATGGAGGGTAGGGAGCAGGGAGGAATGGGGCAGGGGGTGGGGAGAGATGGGGGCAGGGGGCAGGGAGAATGCTAACTGCAGGCTCTCTGAGCCTTAACTGATCAGATCTGAATGAGCACCATGCCCGCCCACCTCTCATCAACGTGCAGTTTTCCTAAGTCTAGACCCCTCCCCAACCAAGGAGAAACTCAGGGGAAGGGGGCACAAAATGAGGGATCTCTCATGTCTTCTCGGGGTCTCTCAGTCCAAAAACTGTCTCCTCCTCAGCCCAGGCAATGTCACCACCCAGGATGGGATAGGCACGATGACTTCAGAAACCCACCTTAACCCATCCATCCCATTCTTCCTTCTCCCCAGGTTGAAAAGCTGGGCGAGGTCACAGCCTCAGGGCCTACAAGATCATTTTGGAGCCAGGACTGAGAAAAGGGAGAAGAGAATCCTAATTCTTTGTCAATACATGATACAACGGCTCCCTTGTGCTCAGGATCCAAACATACACAGTGAGTTCAGAGGGTGTCACGCCAAGCCCAAACTCTGCCTAGTAACAGCCTGAAGTGTCAGTCCTGGGCAAGACATTCTGTATAATAGTCTGGAGCCTTGGGAGACAAGGTATGCTACCTGTTCATATCTTTTGACTCAGCACTCCCACTATCCACTTATCCCCAGGATGTCCCATACACATCGAGACATCCAGGTCAGCCCCTTTTGTGGTACCAAGTGCGTGCCTATGACAGGACCAGCTGAACAAACTATGGTACTGAAGCACATCGGCAGGCCGTAACTGTGGGGGATTCAGAAAAAACGCAGGCAGACTCATACAAATGGACGCAGAGCAGGGAGCGTGATCAACATGGGGGACCTAACGACATCAGTGAGAGGAGAACATGAAAAGGTAGTCAAAAGCTGAGTAATCTTGGTTCAGGAGAACAGACAAAACACCCAGTCCTGGAATCTGGAGAGAGGGTGCCTACAGGGACAGAATGCTGCATGCATGACCACCTAGACCAGGTCACTTGTCAATTGTTCTTATAGAACCGTTCTGTTTTTTGTTGAAAGGGAGGTGGCTGGGAGAAAGGGGGGACATTATCCAGAAATAATAACAAAAGGCACCGATAAAATGTTTTCTTAAAAAAATAGTAACAATCCCTAGAATTGGCAACTCTTGCTCCAAGGAAGAAATTCCCTGATTCTGACTAAGAATGGCGGTTCTCACCTACCTCTTCAGAGCGCCACCTGCATCCCTGGCCCCACTCAGTCCAGAAGCCACTGCACCCAGAGCTGACTCCCTACCGCAGTAGGCCAGTACCACCCCAAATATAGGGCCAGGGCCCTTAGATGTGCATACACAGACACACACACACATGCATACTACACATATATATGTACATGTGTGCAAAGCTCTAGCATCCCTGTACCTTTGGCTGAGCTCAAGGAACCCCAGGCATCATTTCCTCTCTTTGGGTCTGTTTTCTCATCTTTAAAATAAGGAAGCTGCAAGATTGGCCCTTAAGATGAGATATGTAAACATACTTCTCCACTCCTTTGCAGAGGTAGGAGACTATGAGAGTGGAATATTATAAAAATTCATGTTGGTTTGATTTGTTGAACTGCTTTTCTCCCTTTTTTTAGTTCTTCTCTTTATTTCTCTCTATTAATTATTTTCCCTTTTAAATTTTATTCCAAGACAGGTCTTGGGATGATGTAAAAATTATTTCTATCCAATTTAAATATACGCATGGATCCATACCCACAAGAGTTAGAACTGGCATCTCAGAGGCAGCATCCAACTCTAGGGATCCATGATATGCATAGATCCCAGACAGAAGCAGCCCCACAACTGAAGGCGGGAGCATGGCAGGTGTTCCAGGACAGTTTAGGAGCTGGCCAAAGCAAGGCTAGGACAAGGGAGCCAAGCTGCCTCCCATGCCTAGCGGCACCAGAGAAGGAAAGGAGAGCAGCCTGGCCAGGACCCAGCCTCTTCCAGACTCCATCCCACTTCCTCACAGCCTTTGGGGCAGGGGAGTATGAATGATGCGCTGGATTCCTCAAAGTGGCAGTGAAGGAGAAACAAACTGTTCCCACATTTCAGGCCCAGGCTTCCCCCATAGAGTAAGAGATGGTACGCTGAACTACCTCACAAAGACGGTGTACACACAGATGCTGATCACCAGTAGCCCAGGTCCAGCCCAGTGATGGGAAGGACAGGCCAAGGAGCTCCCCAGTAACTCAAGAGCCAACACTACACACACACATACACACACATATGCACGCGCACACACACACGAGCACACAAGCGGTACTCACAAGCGCTTGTACAAACACACACATACAACTTCACACATTCCATCACATACATACCCTCACATGCATGCTTGCACATACACTCCCTCCCACACATAATGCTTCACAAACACACACATCAGAGTAGCTGGTATTTCCTGGGAAGCCACTGCCCAATGTCAAGCCAGGAAGCTACCAATCTGCTCTCCTCCATTTACAAAGGGGTGATGGCTGCCGTGGTGGCCCAGAGTAGACAAACCACCTGCCTCCAGTCACACAGCATATTGGCAGCAGAGAAGTCAGAATGGGTAGGGTATAAGGGGATTCATACACGGGCCCCTGCCCACCCCTAATTCCCTTCCTCAAACAGAAGGCTCATTCCTTTAAAGAGGGGACCCACCCCAATCACAGGCAGGGCAGAAAACTCAACCACTGAGCTCCCTGCCTATTTGAGGGGATAAGACTATCCCCAAGAACTTCATTCTCACAACTGTGTAACAAACCACCTGAGATCAGGTGGAAGAAATTTGAGGAGGAACATAAGTCCACTTGGGACCCACGGTCCATCCTGCTAGCTGCCTCTTCTCACTCCTCGGCCAATGTCCTACTCCTTCGAAATCCACAGCTCCAGCTCAGTTAAGGACCCCTTTTAAAGCCAGCCTCCCCTCCCTGGGCCTGTCTGATCTGAAAGTCAGAATGTCTCATGGTGCTGCCTCAGAATGAGACCCTAAAAGACACTTCCCTAGCCCGAGATCCCTACCCCCTCACCACGGGCCCTTCTGGAGACCCAAGGCATCTCTGTTCTCCCATGAATCTGACTTCTCTCTGATCCCCTAAACTCTCCTTCTTATCTCCATTTTTAAAAGGCATATAGGATTTATAAACATAAGGGACATTAGCAATCTCATACAACACCCCTACTGTACAAAGAAAGAAACTGGGGCCCAAGGAGACCACCAAACTACTAAATAGCCAGGTCAAGATTCAACCCGGGTCTCAGGACAGCAAATTCAGGGCTCCTTCTACCATACCATCCTTACCACTCTTCAAGGCCTTTTCTCTCAAGGAAAATCCCTCCCCAATGGGTAATGAGAAAACAAGATTTCAAAATACTTTAAACATTAGACTGTAGTAGTTTTTTAAAACCTTTTTTACATGTGAGTTTTTCATGCACAAAACTCAGTAAGAGCTCTCTCTCCGAAGGTGCCCATGTTGGTCAGAGAAGGACAGCTCAGGAACAAAAAAGCCATCCACGGTGGGAGGGGAATCTTCCCTGACATACGAATCCATCTTATTACTGCTTCCCTTCGGGGGTCTTCCTGGTGGAGACCCTCATTCACGGGACAGCTGCTAGCCACCGTCCACCTCAGCCACTGGGGACCCAGACCCGTTCTCCTGAAATCGTCTCACCATCCCAAAGGAAAGGCATGGCGCCCAGAGGCTCAGGAATGGATCGAAGCGGTCTGGTTGAGCAGAGAGAAGCAGCCGAGCCATGAGGGGTCAGCCCCATGGCCCAGGTGTGATCCAGGCACAGGCTGACCTGTCACAGAATCGAATCTCGGCATTGAATCTCTTTGCCCCCAGAGAAGAGAAGGGACAAACGGTACAACGCCGGATCCAATCAAGGATCATTAGAACCAGCAATCTGGAGGATCCCAGGGCTAAAAGGAAATCTGGAGGTCATCATCACCAGCCTCTGGCCAGCCCAGCACTTGCTTCTTGACAGCCTTCCCCATCACTGAGAACCTTTCTTTGTTGACAAGGTGACTCCTATATCAAAAGTATGATGGAAAGAGAGAGGACTGGAGTTAAAGGAGCTGGGAGCCAGAATCCCAGCTCTGAGAAGTACTCCCTGCATGACCTTGAGCAAAGGGTCAAGTTCTATGAGCTCTACCAGCCTCTCCAGCTAGAATAGTATGATTGCTGGTAACCTTTGGCCAAATGTCCAAAATCGGCTCTCCTTCCCTCAGAGACCTTCCACCCAGAAACAACCATAGGGTAACCTTGCTTGGGGGCACAGTGGCATGAAACTACAGGGTCTAGACAGAAGAGACCCAAATGCCAACATCTTCACATCAGAAAGAGTGGTATCAGGGAAGGCCAGGTCATCCTCTCCCTGGGGAAGATCCAGACACCCCTCTGCTGCTTCTCCTCTGAATCATTCATCATCCCTATGTCCACACATGCATGGCATCAGGCAAGATCCCCCTTCCTCCTCCTGGGAACTTGGGACCCTCAAGGGGCCAGGGAAGGAAAAGTAGGGGCCCTGGTCTAACAGAAGCTCTTCAGGAAAACGAGCTGAGGGTCCTAGAGAAGGGAGGAAACCAAAGACCCTGGCTGCTCCAAGGCCCTCATTTTACAAAAGAAGAAACCGAAGTTTGAAGAGAGGGAGAGATTTAGCCCACAGTCACACAACTAATAAACATAGCTGGGATTTGATCTCAGGCCCTAAATAATAGCAACACCGTAGTAGTCACGGATAACAACTTGTTCTCAGACCATTACAATCAGAACCCTTGTAAAAAAAAAAAAATCAGGAGATAATCAGAGTTGGCATTTAAAATTGGCAAAGGGTTTGATATTCATTATATAATTTAATTATTCAAAACAACCCTGTGAGGTAGATGCTATATTATTCCCATTTTACAGACAAGGAAACTGAGACTGAAAGAGAGGAAGTGACTTATCCAGGGTCACACACACAGTAAATGTCTGAGGTGGCATTCGAACTCATGCTCCAGTGCTCTCAGTCTGCTAAACCACACTGCCCCCCTCCTCACCGGCCCCTACCAGTGTATCTAACTATTTCCACCTGCCCCAGGCCCAGGTTCTGAGATAATAACGCCTAACATTTACATAGCTCTTACTATATGCTAGATACTGTACTAAGCCCTGATTATCTCCTTTGATCCCCTCCGCAACCCAGGGAGAGAAGTGCTGTTAAAATCTGCATTTTTACCAATAAGGAAACTGAGATGAACAATGGTTAGGTGACTGACTTGCCCAAGTTCAGTCAGTTGTCTGAATCCAGATTTGAATTCATATCTTCCAGACTCCAGACCCTGGTGGTCCATCCTCTGTGGCACCTCCCTGCCCCATTCCTGCCACTAACAGCTCCCACACAATCAACGTTCTTCTGAGTTTGATGTGCTCAAAAAGGTGCCAGCAGCCTATCTTTCCCTTTCTTTCTTATATGTGTGTGCATTATGTGTTGGAATATTTTAATATGTGTAATTGTTTATGCAGTGGTGGATGCCTACCTAGATGGAGCACCGTCAATTATAAAATGGTCTCTTCTATAGCAACATCAGACCAGAACCATTCTCAGGGCCAGAGCCCCCTCCCATAACTGGGGTTTGCCATTAGCTTTAGATTGGCACCCTGTGAATTTAAGTAGATCCCAGAGATTCCATGGTCCATGCTGCAGGCTCACAGCCTGAGGATTTGGAAGCAGAGGGAAAATCAGGTACCTACCAGCCACCTTTTTGAAAGAGACCACCTTTTATTCTCTTGAGCGTTCTATGTAAAACTGGACCCTGCCCAGCTAAGGAGTGTGGAGGTCTTCTCCATGGCGGCTGAACAGGGCGCAGACCCTCCAAAAGCAGGTAAGAGAGAGTGTCATGTCAAGCTCATTAATCCCCCCCACATTTCCAGAAGGCGGCAGGTGAAATTCAGTCTACCATGCACCCACCACCGTACATACAATTACACATATTAAAATACTGTAACATAACATACCCACATAGAGGTAAAAAGGGGAATCTGAAAGGATGTTGATTTCACAGAAGATGGGGGGCAAGAAGAGGGAATGTTGCCAACTGGCACCTGGTACCTCTGCCATCTTAGAGGAGAATCACAGTTTTGACTTCCGCCATTTTCCGAGAAACTGGGCCATGTCTTCCTTTGCAGAGTATAGTACCCCTACAGAATTCCTTTGGTACCACCATGGAGGAACACCCATCCCAACCCTGGCAAAGTTCAGCCTGGTTAGTGTGGCCACCACCAGTCAGTCCTTGCTCTATCTGACCCAAAGACCCACCACCATAAAGACCCTTTCTCTTTTCTTCCCAAATTCATATCTGCTTCCCTCCCTTTCTCCCAAAAAAAACCCCTAAATGTACTCCCTAAACACCCTCCCCCCCAAAATAAGCCTTTTTGTACCCAGCAGGTGAGAAGAAAGAGGGGAAGACAGTCTCGGTAGGGACAAGGAGCACAGCTCACCCTAAAAATGGCAACACTTTGCCCCCAGGGTCCTAGCCAGATGTCAGAATGATGTACAACCATCAGCCCACATCTGGATACTAAACATGCAGCTGTCAGGAATCTCTGAGAAGAGAACTTGAGCAGGAGAGGAGAAAGAGGAGAGGCAGTAAAAATCTAGTTAGAGGCATGAACCCTGTTTGCTTCTGGCCAGATGTTAACTAGGCCAGAAGACCCCCATCAAGGAGAACATGGAAGCTGGGAGGACATGGTGAGAAGGAAGGTAACAAATACACGAAGGACAGACCACGAGCCAATGTGGCAATGAGACCTCAGAGTGAAGGTAGCGGGGGTATTCTACATCCCAAGGCCAAGATGGACAAGGAGGTGAGAAATGGGTCATGCAGCCAGGCAGACACAGAGTGGAGAGACTCAGGGCCTGGAAGCTTCAGATGGGCTAAGATCACAAAAATCCTCAGCAAAAGCATCTTCCTACTTCCAAGCAGGAACTGACCATGACCAAAGAGGCTGGAGACCCTGGCCCGGGGACCCCTGAAAGATGTGGGTGCCAGGGTGCTTCTCCTTTGTAATGCCTTCTTCTTTGGTCCAAAAGCCAAAGAGCCTTGGCATGACACTCAGGGCTCTCCTGCCCACCTTTGACTATCAGTCCTCCCCCTCCCCTGGCCCAGCTCAGTTCTGGAGCCCCAGTCAAGGGCTGGCCCACCCAATGGGTGGCTCATGTGCCTCCCTGACTTGGGCTCATCCCTTGCCTTATGACAAACAACATGCACCATCATCCCTTACACCCCCACCCCGCAAATACACAAATACCCCTTTTATTTTTGGCCCCACACAGGAAGGGACATGGCAGGGCATAAACTACCAGCAGCCACCTGACTTCAATGTCAAGGCCATTGTGGGGGATAGGGAGGGCTCCAGACCCTTGCTCAGTGGACAGAGCAGAGCATCCTATTTTACAAAACTAGCTCTAAGGAAGAAAGAAAAAGGATGAAAAGCAGCTAGTAGCCCCTCAACCCTCTGCCCACATCACACAGCTACCATCCCATCCCTACAACCGCACAGCTCCCAGTACTAGGAACACAAATTTAGGACCTCAGAGGCCATCAGTCCAACTCCCTCATTTTCCAGAAGAGGAAACTGAGGCATGGAGCAGTTAAGGCATCTAGGTTCTAAGTGTGATCTAGTAGAAATAGTCCTAGATTTAAATGTAGACAATTTGGGTTCAAACCCAGCTTGGCTCCTTGCTAGCGATGAGACTTTGGACAAGCTATTTGATGTCTCTGGGCCTCAGTTTCCTCCTTCTGTAAAATGAGAGGGCTAGAGTAGATGGTTTCTATTTACCCTTTCAGTTTTAAGCTCTATTAGCCTAAAATCTGAACCCCCTGGGAATGGGATGTGGTAGGGACACTACACCTCATCTGCCTGCAGAGATACCATCCTTTGCCCTCTTCCACTTCACTCTTTCAAATGCTCCCTTTCTGCCAGCTCCCCACTAAGAGCCATCATTTGCCACTCCCAACGGGTCCCCCCTCTTTCACTCTGTCCCCACAGACCTCGGGGGGCAGGCAGCAGCTGGCGGCAGAGGGCAGCTATCATCCCCTCACACTGGGATGGAACAGGGGACAGAGGACACTGCAGCCGGGCCCTAGGAAACAGCACCCTGATATCTCTCATCGCTGCCACCGATCCCAGGCCAACCTAGAACTGAACTCCTAGCCCCTAAGGAGTGACTAAAGCAGGAAGGGAAGGGGAAATAGCGAGGGTGGGGAAGGAGATCAATTCAATTAGAAGCTAACCCTCCTGAGATAGCCAGCAAGTCCTCAGCAACATCCCAGACCCCTGAGCCACAAGCATCATTTGTGACCGGTCAGACCAAGCGAATTGTACCACGGGCACGTCCCTATCTTTGTCTAAATGCCAAATGGGTCTGTGTTCCCTCGGCTAGCCGGGCACGCACAGGAAATGCATTTCACAGCAGGCAAAAATGTAATTCAGGAAACACTGCCACATACTTATTACCTATATGCAGGTACAATGGAACACGGAAACCAGAAGAGAATATTTATTTCTCTCCCCTTGGCTTCCTCAGAGATTCTGGAGATGGGTTTGGCTGTTGGTCGGCCGGCCGGCTGGCTTCTTTCAAAATCCAGAGATGCCCAGGTGTTTACCTGTCCCATGGTCATGATCACCAATCCCCCCAACCCTTCTCCATGCCATCAGCCTCCTCTACCAGCCCACGAAGGGGACAGGTGGTGCTATTTGGCCTGGCACATCCCTGGCCTTCGTGTTATTCTCCAGATTGCTGGAGAGCAAAAGTCTCAGCCCACCAGTCAGCACCAGGGACTGGAGCAAGTTGTCCCTACCATCTCAATGAATGACCAGCAGGTTAAGCTAGGCCCAGAAGGCAGTGATAAGAGGGACAGTTTGGAAAATAAAAGGTGAAAGAGCAAAAGACCCCACCAAGAGACAGACTCCTGCTACAGCCGCAGCCATATGGGGCCTCTGTCAATAGGTTATTAGGGGACTACCTCTCTACTTCATAAGCCAAAATTACAATGATACCCTCCAAAATATTCAAAAGCCAACTACACCTCGCCCTCGTTCCACAGGGAGTCAGATTTGTCTGTGTCTCTTTTGTCTCAGGATTTCGAAGCCACAACTTCCCGTCGGCCTCCCCAGCGGATGGCCCGCAACCCCAAGTGGGACCACGGAAGTCCTGTCTCTTAGCTGCGGCTAGAGTGGGAGATGCAGAGAGAACCCATCACTGAGGGCTGCTAAAAGCTTCCAACAGCCCCCTGAGGACCCACCAGAGCCGCCAGAGCTCCCTAAAAAGATTGCCGAGCTCCGGACAAGCCAAACCCATGCCTCCAACCTGACAATTGATTTTTAATTTGGGTACAATTATCAAGCGTGGATTACTGTAACGAAGGCAAATTGCTCACACCGTACAATATTAGCTTGATCCCGCGAGCCAAGCCCACATGTTTTCAGGATTATATCTTTTTATTTCTAATTTGTCACAGCTGGAAAGCCTTCGCACACACATTTTAAAAGATCGAGGAAACTCAGCCCCCTGTTCCCCACACATACCCCCACCACCACTGGTTCTGCCCTTAGAAATATGGCGACCTCTTTTGCTCCTCAGTTGGAAAGAAGACAGCAGACCCCAAGAGGAGAAGAAAAGATGGGACCTTAGATGGCAAGAATAGAAAACCTCCCAAGAATCCATCTACTTAAAGATAACGGGGCCATACCGCAGCAGCTGGGGCTGGGGCTAAAAGCGACGTACAGCTCTGGGACTCCTTTTTCACACCAAGCCCCACTAGTTGCACCCCCAAAGGTCCCAGCACAGGGCCAGAGGTAGCATCATAGAATGCCATACCGCCAGGGCAGAGGCAAAAGTGGGGCGCACATCCTCAGGCAGGCAGCCCTGAAACAGCCAACGAGGGGAAACAGCAAGCACAGGGGACCCTATAGTCAGGAAGTCACCAAGAATTGGGGGGGCTGAACAGTATCATTCGGGGGCCATCTTCCAAATGGCTACTTGTCTCTCCTGTAACCCAAAGTGACCTGAAGCCCTGCAAACAACGTCCATGATTTCAGCAGCCCCTAATCCCCAAGTTTGATGTATCATGCGGCCGACAGAGAAGTCTTGTCCCTTCCTTACTTAAGGGTCTCAGCATATGTTTGGCATTTATGAGAACAAAAGGCCCAGCCACGCCAGCGAGCTGGGAAGGAATTGAAGCTGTAACCAAAAACTTCGGAAGACGGAGGGGAGGGAAAAAAATCCCCCTTCCTTCTCTGCTCCCCACAGCCCGCATCCCCCTCCCAACCACTACCACTAGAAAGAGAGAGAGAGAGATAATAAATTCCATACGCAACAGAATTCGACCCCTCGAGAAAGCTATCACTCTCAGTACTAGAGAGAGGGACAAAGCCAGGAGTCACCCCGGCTCCCAACTTCTGAGCACCCAGACGGTAGGCTCATAGCTCAGCCTGGGAAACAAGGCAAGGAAAGGTGGGAGAGATATTGATTCAAGCTAGGGGAAAGGGGTTTGAAGACTCCTTGAACGGGTACCTCTGATGGGGCTGGGGGTGGCAGGTCTGCCCTCCTAATGTCTCCAATGACACACTGGAGTCTCTGGTCCAGAAATCCCTAAAAGGGTTCAGGAAACTTTCCAATCAACTTCCACTAGAGATGTCTCCAGGAAGAAAAGGAGCTAGTCGACTGGCGGGAGACAAATGGGAATGATTTTTTAAAGACCCTCTCTCTAGCTTGAGTCTCCCAGCTAAGTGACCCAGAAGCAAGGGGGCTAATGGGGCAGAAGTGAGGTGTGTATGTACGATGGAGAGGAGTCCCAGAGGGCCCGGCAAACAGCTAGACTCACCTATATTTCTCACCCTCTGCCCATTCTTACTAATAGCCCATGTTCCTGCAAGCCAAGCAACTAGGATCCCGACGTAAGGAGGGGAACACCTCAGTGGATTTTGGGGGGAACTTGATATACCAGTACTGATCCTTAAACTCAAGGAGAGGGAGATGCAGTTGAGGAGCAGGGTGACAACATGGGTCCAAAATCTAATGGGGAGAGATCTGCACATACAATCCAACCCGCTTCACAGGCTTGCTGGGGCAGGAAATGTTTCCGATCCACAACCCTGGCCTCCCCTTCACCAAACCCCCCAACTTTCTTATAAGCCCCCCAGGCCCGGGGATTTTGAAGACCTCTCTCAGGTCAAGGCCAGCCATCTTCTCGGAGTATAGGATCCTCCAGAGAGATTTCAATCCCCTTTCACACACACACAAAAAAAACTCCAACTAAAAATTATTAAGAATAGGAAAGCAACTTTGATGGCTGCAGAGAAGAAATGGCCTCTGCGGCAGCAACTCCAGAACCTACCAAAGCCAGCGGAGGCCAGGAGGCCAGATGTCCACTATGCTGAATGGGAGGAGAAGGTAGGAGGGGAAAATCCAGAAAACAAGAGGGGAAAAAAAACTTTCTTGGAAACCTGGCGTTGACATTTATAACCCAGTGGCAGGAAGATGAGGCTTCCCAGCCCCGGGTTTATTGGACACAGAGAGCTGAAGAAAGAGAAGGGCTGGAAACAGATTGGGGGGTGCTGTCCAAGGCACTAGGAAGCCCAGAATTCAGATAACCCATTTTCCTGTCCCAAGGGGAAGATCTCCAGTAATCACATGGTGCTAATTGCCAACACAGAAAGCTTTCCTTCTGAGTTTTTGGGGGATGCCTCAGACTGCAGAGTCATGCCTCCCTGGAACTCTATGCCCATCCCCACCATTTACAGCTGAAGTCAGGGCCCCAAAAAGAAAGGATCCTAAAGGAATAAAAGTGACAAGTGGGGAAATTAAGATATAAAAATGGAGAGGCAAAGAGAAAGTCGGCACCAATCGGAAAAGGAAGGCTGAACTTGTCCCAAAGTTCAGACTGGTAGAGGAAGTCCCTTGACTCTGAACAGTTCAGTCCCCTGCTAATACAGGTAGCATACATTGAATCTGGAGCAAGACCTGAGTATGAATCTTGGCTTGGCTGCTTAATTGATACTTGACCTTGGCCAACTCATCTCTGTGTCTACCTCAGTTTCCTCACAGTTAAAATAAGGGGTACAGACACTAAGGACCCTTCTAGCTCTAAATTTTTTATTTCCCCCGACTTCCCCTCCTACCATGTTCCTTTTAGCCTGTAGGCCAAACCGCACCCCACCCCAACCCAAATCCCTGAATTGAAGCAAGACCAGGGTTTTTCTTTTCTTTCTTTCCCGCTAAGGGATCAGCCTGCTCCAGAAGAACCAAGGGGTGTGAAGAAGGGAAGGGGGGTACTGACACTCAGGATATCCCAAAGCCTAGGCAGGAAGATGCCTGGTAAAGGCCTTCTAACTCAGACTGTCATAGGGAGCTTCACCTGCCCCCCCCCCCACTAAGCACCACAGCATTGGAAAATGTTTGACTTTTACCTCCCCTCTAACAAGAAGGAAACCCAGGAACCATTCCGAAAAGGGTTTCCTCGAACGCTGGCTAGTACCCTTCCCCAGCAACGCCGAGAAAAATCCAAGTCCCCGGCTAACGCTGCTGTGTGTGTGCCCGTGTGTGTGTATGTGCGTGTGCTCGGCCCCCCGGCAGAGCCCACGTTGTGGCTATGAACTCCTTCCCCAAGGGCGGATTCCCCGCTGTCGGAAGGCTACAGCAGAGGAGAGTCTGAGGCGCTGGGAGGGAGAGGAGCAAGGATGAACTCCAGCAAGCCTCTCCCGGACCCCGCGCATTCCCGGGAAAGGCGCTAGCCAGCCCCGGTTACGTACAGGGTGACTTTTCGATGAGAAGAGGAGGGAAGGCCTCCCGGAGCCCTAGACCAGGGCCAGGAAAGGGAGCCCCTGCCTCCCGGCCCGGGCAGGGAAACTTGAGAGGAAGTTAGGGGTCCCAGCCAGCAGGGAGGGTGCGCCCGGGGCTGAGGAGGGCGCCAGCGCTCACCTGGGGTTACTCCGGTTCCAGTAGACAGCATAGCGGTCGGAGATCACTTTGGTCGCGTCGTCCGTGCACACGCGGACCCAGGCCAGGGCGAGCAGAAGCAGCGCCAGCAATCCGGGCGGCACCATGGTGCGGCTCCGCTCCGCTCTCGGCTCGGCTCGGCTCGCGGTCTGGCCGCCGGCTGGCCGCCCTCCTCCTCCTCCTCCTCCTCCTCCTCCTCCTCCGCCCCCGCCCCCGCCCGGCCGCCGCCTCCCCCCAGCTCCGATCGCCCCTGCGAGAGCTGGAAGGTGAGGGGCTTGGGCTGGCGGACCGGCGGGGGGATGGGACAGGAGAGGCTGCCTCCTCCTTCTCCGGCTCTTCGGGGCTGGCAGGCGCCGCGTCCGTTCCCTTCCTCCTCCTCCTCCTCCTCTCCCTGGCCTGGCAGCGCGCTCCCGGGGGCACCGGCGGTTCAAGCTGCGTGCGGCCGTCCGGACGCGCTCGGAGATCCAGCCAGGAGGGCGGCCTCCGTCCTAGGCGCTCCGGGGTGAGGCGGGAAGTCCACGCTCCCTCGGGTTCCCCGAGCCGACTGCACGCGCCCGGAGCCAGCAGCCAGGTCCTCGCGAAGGGCGGATGGGGTGGGGGGCGCGGCGGCCGGCGACAGGTGGCGACGAACCTCCCCACGCAGCCGACCCCGGGCAGCTTCGAAAGAAGTCAGGCGGAGACAAAGTTTTCGGCGCCCATGGTCTCTCGAGGGGCGGGGGAGGGAGGCGATGGTGGCTACCGAGCAGGCAAAGGGGGTGCCCCCGGCAGAGCCGCGGTGGCCGGCCGGGCGGGGTGCCTCGGCCGGGCGCTCACAGCCCCCTGGGCGCTGCGCCCAGCTCAGCGATCGCCCGGGGCGCCTTCCCCGGCGGCCCCATCCTGCCCGGGCGCTCGAGTCCCCGAGCCGCCACTACCGGCGCGCTCCGCCTCCTTCCTCCCCTTCCTCCTCCTCCTCCTCCTCCTCCTCCTCCTCCTGCCTCTCTGCCTTTCTTCTCCCCCTCGCCCCGGCCCGGCCCCGGCCCCCGCCCCGCCCCGGCCGGGGGCTGCCTCCCCCAGTCTCCCCCGCCTCTTTCTCCTTCTCCCCCTCCCGACCGCGGCGGCGGCGGCGGCGGCTGCGTCCCGGGCGCGGGGAGCGGAGGGGCGCGCTCGGCGCCAACACCACAACAGGTTCGCTAGGGTCTGGGGGCGGGGGGCGGTGGATCGAGCGCCCCCTCCTCTCGGGGCCCCGCCCCCTCAGGCCCCGCCCCCGCGTCCGGGCCCCTCCCCCGCTTCTCCCAACCCCTCCCGCCTGGGGATTGGAGCAAGCGCCTGGACAGGCCGGGGTCGGCCGGAGCCTTGGGGGGAGGGAGCAAGGCGGGAGAAATGGGGGGGGGGAGTCGGACGCCCCCTCCCCTCCAGGCTCCGCCCCCTCCTCCCTTGCCGGGCCTGACGATTGGAGCAGGCGCGCGGACAGGCCAAGGCCGGGCTGGGGCCCGGGGAGCGCGCGGGCCAGAGGCGAGGGTCCTCCCGGCGCTCCAAGTTGCGCCGCTGTCCAAGCTGAGAGCAGAGGGCTTTCCTCCCGGGGCCGGCGTCTGCCTCCCTGGGGCTGCAGCCCCGGCTTGGCCTCCCCCGCGGGCGGTGGCTGCAGCGGCTGCGCCCCCGGGCCGGACGCCCCCTCCTCTCCCCTCCCCTCGGGGCCCAGCGCCTTGTGAGCCAAGGCTACATTGTTACCGCCTTCGGCGACCCCTCCCCCTCCTCCCTTCAAGGCCCAGAGGCGGGGCCCGGCTGGCCCTAGCACCCCTCGATAGGGTCCCAGCCCCTGCCCCCAGCCTGCTCAGAGCACACGCACGCACACACACACACACACACACACACACACACACACACACGCACGCACGCACACCAAGCACACCAAGCACACACATCGTGCAAGGCCGGCGGGCGAGGGAGACACACAACTGCTCCAGCCCCTGCCTCTTGGGGCTCATTCTCCCAATCTCTTTCCCGCCCACCTCCCATCTCCATCTCTCATCCCATTTAATTGTGCCACTGACTGTGACCCCCTCCCATCTTGTCTCCCTATGTCGCTATCTCATCCTCTCACCCCATCTCTCCGTCTTTGCTTCGTCTTGTCTCTCCCTCTCATCTTGTTCGTCTGCCTCTCACCCCTTATCTTTTTGTCTCTCAGTCGGTCCCTTTGTGTCTCTCGCCCTTCTCCTCTCTGACTCTCATCATGCCTCTCATCCCCTCTCTATTTCTCCTTCTCATCGTATTTCTCTTCCTCCCAGCCCTTATCCTTCTTTGTCTCTCATTCTATCTCTCTGTATTTCTGGTCCTCAACTTCTGTCTCTCATCCTGTCTCTGTGTCTCTGTTTCCATGTGTCTTCTTGGGTCTCTCTACCTCTCACACTGACTCTGGCATAAATATACAAGGATTTTGAACTGAAGATGGGGAAACTGAGACCCAGAGAGTGGAAATGACTTGCCTAATGTCCCAAGGAGGATGTGCAGAGGAGATACTCAAAGCCGGGTCTGCTAACTCTGGGCCATCACTCTTTCCACTACTAGACAAAGTCTCCTCTCACCAGTTTCTTTCTGTCTTCTTCCCCACCCCACCCCCATTCCCACTGTGGGTGGGAACTTCTTTAGGAAGCTGCCTTCATTTCCCTTGTATGTTAAGGACAGAAACTGGCTCTCCCCCTACACACACATACTGGACTTGGGGGTGGGGGAGGAGATGAGGGGAAAGGATAGATGTGATTTCCTAGGGGGAGGAAACCTTAAAAAGGGCCCAGGAGAGGCATTCTGGGATGTGTAGTAGCCCCCCACTATAGACCACCAGGGTTAGTTCTCTCCCCCTCTTCCTCCTGTCAAAATCTCTTAGGCAGGCTGCCACTGCCAAGCAGCCTCCCTCCCTGCCTCCTGGCCTCCCCCCTTCCCTCCCTGTCAGCGGAAAAACTATCATAAAGCTGTCCACTTGTCTATCAATTGGGTTTGTTTTCATTGCCTGCTAGGGACTGAAAGCCTTACAAACTGTAAGCTTGTCCAAATCAAGACTGGAGAAGGGATCCCTGGGATAGAGAGAAAAAAAAAGGACTCTAAGGCAAACAGAGGGCCTCCCCAGGCCTGGAAGGGGAGAGAAAGATCCCTGGACAGGATGCAAAGGGGAGCCCTGGACAGCTGGATAAAAGAGCTAAAGGAAAGAAGAGGGAAAACATCCAAGGATGATAGTCTGATGGAGAGGGGAATCCCAGGGTAGAGAGAAGATTAGGAAATCCTTAAGCAGAAAGGGAGTGGACTATCCTCTGGTGGTGGGGAATGGTTAGGGCTCCTCTATCCTTCCCCCACATCCAAATCCATCCATCACAGGCCATTGAATTCATTTCTCCAGATAAACTGATCTTTTCTTTGTCCTATCTCCCTGTCTTTGCTGCCAGTATTTCTGATGCCTAGAATATGCCCTCCCCTCCCCATCTTCATCTGTTGAATTCTCAGCCACTCTTTAAAGCCTGACTGAAAGGCCACCTCCTCCAGGAAACCTTCCTTGACCCCTCCTACCCACCCAGGTCCCTTATTACACTTTGACCCTCTGTAATGCATTTAACCTTATAATGTCGTATATTGGCACTATCTGTATGCTTAATCCTCCTCCTAAATGGTGACCTTCATGAGGGTAGGGATCTGTGTTTTCTTTAGACTTTGTATCTCTTCCATCTCCCAGTATAAGACTCTGAAGACGGTAGTTACTTACTAAAGGTCTGACCACATTGATTTGAGTTTCCTAAGGAGGGAAAAGGGAATTCTAATCAAATCACTTCCCTAGTCAAGAACCTTCAAGAGTTCTTTGAATAAAGACCCATTTCCTTAACCTGGTATTCAAGGCCTCCACAGTCTGATCCTAATTTACTTCTCCATTCTGTCCTTCTGGAAAACCTTCCTTGACCTCCTTCATCCTAATCCTCAGGTTGATAACAGACTTGGACAGAATATGGTATTTTGCTTCTACCTCTCTGATGTGCCTTAAAGGGCTACAGAGATGTTAGCTACTCTTATTATTTACTACAAGAATTATCCTCCTTGCTATGCAATCTAGTAATATTGTACTTGGCTATGCATTCATGCCATTTCCCACTAAAGAATCATGAAGGCAGGCGAAATTGGGTTGTATATCCAGCACAGTGCTATGCATATGGTAGGACTTAATAAAAGTTTGTTAAATTGAATGAATGAATGAGTAAAGAATTGAATGAACCATCAATCAACAAGCAACAATTAAGCACCTACTATATGCCAGGTACTGTGCCATGTAGTGAGGAAAGCAACCCCTGCCTTCAAGAAGCTTATGTGCCAACAAGCTACCTTTATTCTAAGAAATGAGTGAATGAATAAATAAATGAGAAGCCCAAAAAAGGGGATTCTGACAGGTTAGGGGAAGAGAGGCTGTCCCTTGCTGGTGAGCTCCAGGCAGCCCCACATCCCCTCCCAGGACCTGACTGGTCCTACACCCCAGCTCTCTCAGGGTGGCCCCATTAGGAAGCCACAGTTTACAGTTCATGGGACCATTCTGAAGAACCATAATAATGAGAAGTTCTAGGCAGTGCTTTAAAGTTTACAAAGCCCCTTACAAACAACTGGGAATAGCAAGTATTGTCATTCCCATTTTACAGATGAAGACATTGAGACTGGGGGAGGTAAAGTGATTTGCCCAACATCACACAGTTAGTATCTGAGGCAAGATTTGAACTCCAGGCATAGGATTCTAATGGACTTCATTGCCTAGATGGAACCTCCTTCTGGCATTCCCATTATTCACCAAACCCCATATATAGTCACCTTTCCCAACAAACGTAAGGAATGCCACCCCTATTCCATCCATACTCCAGTAGGCTCTGAGGAGATAGATAATCCTAGAATGTCAGCAGCCACTGGAAGAGCTGTCCATAGACTGTCAAAGCCCCTAATTATGCAGATGAAAGAACTGAGATCCCAAAGGAGAAAATTACATAAGGTGACATAGTATATTAGTGACCGAACTGGGACTAGAACCCAGGCTTCCACCTCCTAGTCCTGTGTCCTCTATACTCCACTCGTGTACCAGACAGGCCTACAGAAAGGGGCAGCAGGCTAGCTCCCCAGGGCCCTGGTGTTAATAAGGTTCAGAATCTGACTGCAGGCAGCCCCTCTGTCTGCCCCTGGGCTACCTGGTCTGATTGATAGAGGACACCAGGTGAGGACGGAGTTACCTGGGGCTCCCCAAGCTGAAGCGGGGGAGTCAGATAGACAGTAGGCAGGAGAACAGGCCTGGCTCTGGCTTGTGAAAAAGTCGAGCTGGGTGCCGGCCACAGGAGCCCAAATTCTCAGAACCAGTTCTCACTCTCCCGATCGCCAAAGCACACAGCTTTAGCTGCCCACGCTCACACCGGGAGACCTCTGCTGCTAAAGAAAGACAGGGTTGAAGCTAAGGGCTCCTTGCCAAGTTCTGGGTGTGCAGAGCTAGGAGGGGGCAGCTGCAGGGGTATGGGAGGGGGGATGGAGGAGACAAGAAGAGAGGCAAGTCCATTAACCAGCAGGGATATCAGGAAGCCAGGAGTAACCACAGCTGCATTACCCAGCATAGGTCCTTCCCCCAAGGCCTGGGCTCCTCTCTCCCCACTGGCCTCCCACAGACTGGGGCGGGGGTGGGGAAGAGACCAGAGAGGCTGAAACTTGGCCTAATGGACTCTCCCTGAACAGGTTCATAGCCTTTCACTGGCCATTGACAAAATTAACCCCTTCAAAGCCAAACTCTTGGAAATATCCATAAGATTATAGGATTTAGAGCTGGAAGAATACAATCCTCAGAATATAGAAGAATGCAAGACTGGCAGGCCCCTTAGAACACAGCGTCAGAGGTAGGAGGGCCCTTAGAACCCAGGGTATCAGTGCTAGAAGGGCACTTCGAACACAATATGAGCTAGGAGGGCCCTTAGAACACAGGATGTCAGAAGTGGGAGGGGCCTTAGAACATAGAATGTCAGGCCTGGGAGAGTCCTTGGCAGTCATTGAATCCAACCCTTTTATTTTATAGATGAGGAAACTGAAACCCAGAAGGGGCAGTGATGTTCCCAAGGTCACACATATACAAGTTGCTACGCCAAGTTTTGAGCTTAAATCCTGGGGAATATCCATCTCGTTATCTCATGCTCCTTACACGTACCTACGATAGGCAGGGAAAGTATCATCTGACCCATTTCACAAATGGAAATAACCAAGACCCAGAGAGAGAAAGAGTTATCTTACAGCCTCCAAGTGTCGGAATAGCTTTTTGGGTGGGGGAAGGTGGGAATAGAAGGGAATAGTCAAAAAGGAGGTTCTTGGTACAGAGTACTGACTACCTAGAATCTTAGCTAAGTAGCACAGTGTCTAGAGTTCTAGGTCCAGCACTGGGGACACTTATGAGCCGTGTGATCTTGGGAACCTCTGCCTCAGTTCCCTCATCTATACAGTTCCTCCATGGGGATTGTTGTGAGGATAAGAACATTTGTAAAGGACTTAGTATTGTGCCTGACACAGAGTAGGCTCTTTAGAAATGCTTGTTTTCATCCTGTCTTATAGAAAGCCCCTCCTAGTGCCTGGGTTAGGGAGGATAATGGGGCATAGAAGGATCTCTTTCTTCTGTCTCTGTCCTCCCCCTTCCTCTGCTTCCCCAACCCCCAAATCCAAGAGTCATACAGCAAAGTAGGGAGGGTGCCATCACCCCCTCACACACCCCCAGCCAGGACTCCTGGACGGGGCCTAGCCCTGGGATGTGGGGACCCCACAGAGATGCTCCCATGCCTCAGGTTTGTGATAAGAGACGTAGACTCCATGTTCCAAGACTCTGGAGGCCCAGGAGTCAGAGCAGTCTGAGGTTGGTTTTATAAGCCTCTCTTGGTGGCAATAAGTCCCAAGGGCTCTCCCAGAAAACAGATGCCTTTTTCAAAATCAAGGGAAAAAAGGTCTTGGTTTTCTACCCCTTCCAGGTCTATTAAAGAAACTTATTAAATGGTCTCTCTGAGTTTTATGGGGGAGGGGGGAGGAGAAGGAGATTGGGCTGTTCCTGCTCTGAATAGAAGAGATGAGATGGGCCAGGGGAGGGGGTAGGGAGAATCCACCCTGAAACACTTGATCCTGAACCCGGTGGCCCCAGAGTTGCCTCAGTTTGTCTGTCCATCAGAATGGATGCTACTAGATTCTAAATCTGCCCTTCCCCCTGTGCCTATCTCCCTTTACTGTTTCTGTCCCCACCTGGGTATCTGCTGCTATCAGTAGACTTGTCCTGAGCACTCTGCCCTTCCCAATCATTGTGACTGCCTTAGCTCAGACAGGACAAGCCCCACCCCGCATCCCCCCAGTCTATGTGAGGCAATGAGGGGCTTTATTCAAGTCTTGACGATGATGGTTGAAGAATAATAGGAAGTATTACAAAGCTAGCTAGCCTTGATTCCTCTGAAAGTCAGAGCTCGGTACTATATCACTCAGGTCCTCAGTTTCCCCACCTGTAAAATGAGGGTATTAGACTAGAAAGGTCCTAAAGCCTCATCCAGACATGATATTCTATATTTAACTTCTGCTCTAGCATTGTATGGTCTATGTACTTAGAACCCTCTCAGCTGTGACATTCCATGTTCTGTGTTCTAACTACCATCCATTTCTAATTGTCTTTGTTCTTTGATTGGAATGTGAATCAGGGCCTGGCCAGGGGGCAGACTCACCTGGTCCTCGAGCACCCCCTGGTGGTGGAGAGAGGAGCTCTATACATGGAACTTCTCAGACTTCAATCCCAGAAACCTAGGGAAGAGGATGAGACCAGAGAAAAAGGACCTTGGAACAGAGAATGTCAGAGCTGGGAGGGACTTTTTAACCTGGAATGTCAGAGTTTTGAGGGCCCTTAAAACACAGAATGTCAGAGCTGGGAGGGCCCTTAGAATCCAGATTGTCAGACTTTGGAGGGGTTTTGGAACCTAGAATATCAGAGTTGGGAGGGTCCTTAGAACACAGAATGTCAGGGCTGGGGGCGGGGGGCAGATTTTAGAACCCAGTGTGTCAAAGCTGGGAAGGCCCTTAGAATCCAGATTGTCAGACTTTGGAGGGGGTTTTAGAACCTAGAATGTCAGTCAGACAGTAACCTCAGAAATCACCTAGTCCAGCTCTTTCATTTTACATAGCAACAATTGAGGCCCACTGAGTTTGGTAAGGCCCTTTCCCGAAGTTGTACATTCCCTCTTGCTATGGCAATAGCTCAGGGACCGAACTGTGAACGGACCGTACTGCAGAGTGCGTGGTCAGCAGGGGAAGCTGGGAATCCTGTGCACTCTAGGAGCTACACTGATTTGGGGAGAAGAATCTTGACCTCCCAGGTGATGCCACTGAGAAACCCAAAGGGGCCAGGAAGTACCCAGTCTAGGGCTTGGCCTGGGGGTGGCTTCCATCCAGTGCCCTCCCCAGGGGTCAAGGGGCAAAGAGGGAAGCTCCCAGTGGACTTCATTAAGGCTGTTTAGTTGGCAGGACAGCCTATCATGGAATCATTAAAACTCAAAGAAAAGGGGGAAAAATACCAGGCAGTTTTGTGTGTCCAGGAGGGCCCTGCAATCGCCTCATCTAAATATAACAGCATCATGTTTGCCAGGGATAGGGAGCGTCCCCTGGGCCATCATTACACTTCCCAGGCTGAAGCTGGTTATAAGATACACACATGCACCAACACAGACACTCAAACAGAGAAGCAGGAGCTCAAATACACACACCCCAACACACACACACACACACACACACACACACACACAGATTTCTAAATAACCATCCTGGCACCCAGCCCTCGAAGATACTGAGGGCCCTACCAAAGAACTGGCTGCTCAGCACTGCAAGGCTGGGGCTCTGGCCTCCACAGGTACACATTACTCCCCAAGGCAGGCCTTGGAGCTTTACAGGTCTCTACTGGCTTCATTACAATGCCCCCTCCCCACTGCTGCCCAACCCCCTATAACTCCTCTACTTGACCCCAGGCAGCGACCTTCACATCACAGGCCACTGAGATTGGGATGGGGTTCTACCCAGGATTAGTGGCAAAGACAGCACTTGCCCAGCCTTCCCAGAAGCAGCCTCTAGAGCTCTGGCTCCCTGCCCCTCCCAACTGCATTTGACCCAGGTGTTGTGATTTCTGGCTACATAACTCATCCTCAGAAATTCCTCACACGTACACACACACACACACACATTCATATCTGTTCTCCCTTAGTGTTAAGGCCCAGGACCCTTTGTAGTACTCCCTCATTGTGTAGGATTTGAGGAGATAGTTCTCTTCTTCTTGTTTCAGCAAAATTGGGGTTGTGGGGGTGATGGCATCCAGGGTGATCAATCTGGAGATACTTGGAAGTCAATCAATTACCAAAGATTTACTAAGTGCTTACTATGTGCCAAATAATTGTGCTAAGTGCTGGATGCAGGATAGACTCTGGGGAGAAAGAAGAGAGGGACAAAAGAGGGGTCTGAGTTCGAGACCCAGCTTTGACATGGACTTGCTAAGTAAACTGAGGCAGAGCACTTTTTTCTCTTCCTCATCTATAATGTAAAGGGGTTGAACTAAATGATCCCTGAAATCACTCCCAGCTCTGACACTCTGGGTTCTAAGGATCTCCTCTAACTCTGACATTGTGTTCTCAGGGCCCTCCCAGCTCTGACATCCTGTGCTCTAAGGGCCCTTCCTTAGAATTTGTTCCATGAACTGTGTTCTATGATTTCTCCCAGGTCTCACAGTCCATGTTCTTTAGGCTTCCCTGGTTCTTTTCACTGTTCCAGGTACTATGATTCATAAACTTAGAGTTGTCCTTCACTTTTCCCTCTTCCTTACCTTGTATCTCTAACCATTTTCCATGTTTTATTGATTCCAACAGCAATAGTTAGCAGGGGAAGCTGGGAATCCTGTGCACTTCAGGAGCCCTTTCTGCCAACCCCAAGTTGTTGTGACCTCTTTTGGCCCTACTGAGGGCAGGGAGAAAGAAAGGCAAATGTTCTGAATTTTTAAAAAGAAGGTGTGGGGCATGAAAGAGAGGAGTGTACAAAATAAAAGCCAGCAAGCTTGCCTTTGATCTCTGAACAATAGAAAGTGTGCTAGATTTGGAATAATAGGTCCTAAGTTCAAATCCCAGCTCAGCCACTTACCAACTGTAGGACTGTGGATAAATCATTTCCTGTCTTTGGGCCTCAGTTTCCTCATCTGTAAAATGAGGGGGCTGTGTTTGCTACCCTCTAATATCCCTTTTGCCTCCATATCTATGATCCTCAAGAGAAGCAATGATCTCAAGTAGCCAGCTGGATTTCATCAAAGAGCAAGCCATGCCAGACTAACCTTATTTCCTTTTGTGACAGGGTTACTAGCCTGTTAGAGTAGGAGAGTGTTAGATTTTTTTTTAAGCATTTGATAAAATTTCTTATGCTCTTCTGGAAGAGGTAGAGGGATGTGGGTTAGATTATAGCTCAATCAGGTATGTTGGAAGCTGGCTGAATGTCTGGTGCCAAAGAATAGTCATAATTAAAGGTTTGATGTGAACTTAGGAGATTTCTAGTGGAGTGCCCTCAGGGATCTGCACTGGGTCCTGTGCTGTGGAATTCTTTTATCAATGGCTCAGCTAAAGGCTTAGATAGCAGCACCCTTTGCAAATTTTCAGATGATACAAAGCTAGAAGGGAGAGCCATCCTGTTGGAAGACAGAGTCAGGATTGTAAAAGACCCTGACAGGCCAAATCTAATACGATTATATTTAATAAGGATAAATGTAAAGTCTTATGCTTTGGTTCATGAAATTAACTCAACAAGTGTAAGAAGGGGAGGCATGAGTAGACATTGGATTGTCTGAGGAAAATCTAGGTGGGGTTGAGTCAACAGTAGGCAAAGACACTCAAGGCCAAGTTAATGAAGGAATTGAATCCAGCTGGGAAACAATAGCCCTCTTGTACCGGGCTGCTCATGGCCAGATGGCATGATCTGGGTGCCACTTTGGGGGGAGGGTATTGATCATCTGGAGAACCTCTGAAAGAGGGCAACCAGGCAGACAAAGGGTCTTAAGGCCATGCCATCTGGGAGCTGATTGGGAATCTTTAAGCTGGGGAAGAGAAGATTTAGGAGAAACACAATAACTCTCTTCAGGAATTTGAAAGATTATCCTGTGGAAGACCAGGTCGTCGCCCCAGAGGGTGGAATTAGTAGTAATGGGAAGAAGTCATAAAAAGACAGATTTATACAAAATGAAAAGGAAAACTTCTTAACACTTGGGGAGGCATCATGGTAGAGTGGGAAGGATAATGGGTCTGGATTCAGAACCTGGATTTGAAACTTATGTAACCTTGGGCAAGTCATTGTATCTCTATGGGCCTCAGTTTTCCCATCCCTAAAATGAGTGGGTTGGATTAGATACCCTCTAAAGTTCCTTCTGGCTCTTGACCTAGAATCCTGTGATAATGAGAGCTTTCCTCAAAGTGGAATGAACTGCTGTGGCAGAAGAGATTAGGTTTCCCATTCACTAAAGGGTTCAAGCAATTCTGAATGGCCACTGAAGTCCATTGTTTAGAGCCTAGCATACTGCCTCTCATAGTAACTGATGACTTAGAAATTTTTGTTGAAAGATTAAAATTCTTCCTCCCAGCTCTGACATTCTGGGTTCTAAGGTCTCTCCCAGCTCTAACATTCTGGGTTCTAAGTTCTTTCCCAACTCTAATATTCATTATTCTAAAGGCCTTCCCAACTTTGACATCCTGGACTCTAAGGGCCCTCCCAGCTCCCACATTTTGTGTCCTAGAGTCCCTCCCAGCTCTACCATCCTGTGTCCTCAGGCTCTTCACAGCTGTCATATTCATTACTCTGAGAGCAGTAGAGGAGTTAACTTTAAATGCCCCCCTCCTCCCTCTCCTCTCCCACTGACACAGGCAAAGCCGGATGCAGTGGAGTTGCCTCCGTCTGCAACTTCTCTGACACCAATAACCTCTGCCTTTGTCTTTCTCTGTGACAGAAGTTCCTCTCTTTCAGGCTCATTCATGCCCCCCTTCCTCCAGCCCACCCCTCTTGAGACAGGGCCATGCGGGAACCCCTCCTGCTGGTTCCTATGGCGACCGAGGGGCTGAGGATGTCAGCGCCCAAGGCTGTACTTTTGGTGCTTGGAGATCAAACAGGCAGGGGCAGGAGGTGCCTTGGGAGTCGATAGGAGTGCCAATGAAAATTAATGACTCCATCATCAGTCCAGGCTTCTTGGTCAGATCCCCAGTCCAGGATCTGGAACCCTTTGCCCAGGATTCCAGGGACAGGAGGGGAGAGGAGAGGAAGGGCAAGCATCGGAGAAGAGGCACTGATGGAGTAGAGTCATAGATTAACCTCCTGAGCCCAATGAGGAGGGGGGAGACCCTTCCCACCAGTGACCAGTCAGTCCTCATTACTTTGGCTTCCCCAGATGCCTATGTGAGCCTCAGTTTCTGACAAATTAAGGGAACTTAACAAGGTGATTTCTAAAGTCTGTCCAAGCTCTAAAGTTCTATGATCCAAGACCCCTCACAAATCTAAGATCATATAAAATATCTCTGGGAGGAGAAACAGCATGTATTCATTCATTTATGCATCCAACAAATATTCATTAAAATATCTATGTTCAGGGCCCTAGAAAAGGTCAATAGACACAGTTTAGTGTGTGTGTGTGTGTGTGTGTGTGTGTGTGTGTGTGTTTGTATGTGTGTGCTTTTTTTATCCAGGTTTGTGATTTCACTGTGTGGGGGAGCTCCCAGGGTGAAAAGTCCCTCCACCAGCAGTGTCAGGTTACTCACCTCCAATTTAGAGTCTTAGATCCTGCTTGTTTATAGAAGGCCCTTCCAGCCAGTCAGTCCCTCATTTAAGCTTCACAGTCTCAAAAGGAAGACAAAGGATTACTAGTCCCTTTTCACTGGTAAAGAAACTGAGGGCTAGTTAGGGGAATGGTTAGAGAGCAGTCTTCCTGACTTACTCAACACACCTTATAGAGACAAGACCAGAGTAGTAGAGGGGTTGGCTGTAAATGCCCACCCCCTTCTCCTCTATGGACTTGGAGTGAGGGCTTTTATTCCCTTAAAAATGGTACATTGCCACTTAGGTATAAGCCCAAAGGTTTATAAAGTGCCTTACAAATATTATCTCATTTGATTCTCACAACAACCCTGGGAGGTAGTGCTATTATTAATCTCCCTTTTATAGATAAGGAAACTGAGGCAATCAGAAGTCAAGTGACTTACCCAGGATCACACAGCTAACAAGTATCTGAAGCAGAATTTGAACTCAGACCTTCCTGACTCCTGGTCTAGCACTCTATCTAATTACTGTACCACCTAAGAAAATCAACAGTCTTTAGGGGTTCTTTTTTGTTTGTTTGTGTTTTTAGTCTTTAGTCACTTCTACCCCTTCATTTTACAAAGGAAGAAACTGAGTCACAGAGAGAGTAAGTAACTTGGCCAAGGTCATACAGTCAATCAGTGGCAGAGCTGAGACCTGGTCTCCTAAGGCTCCATGCAGGATCCTTTCCACCACCTCAGATGCTCTGCCAGGGCCAACCCTTCCTGGTCCAGGTTAGTGTGGGAAAGGGGCCTCTCCAAGCTGCCCCTGGGACCCCCATGTGGCCCAGAGCCTGTTCTCCAGGCTATCCCAGTAAACTCCCCCAAGCCATGTTGTTGGGAAAAGTTGAAAGCAGAAGGCAGATTCCGTTCTTGTTCCTGCCTCAGTTCGGCTCTGACCTTCAGTGTGAATAGAAAACAAGGAAAAAAGGAGGTTTATGCTAATATCGTCCCAGCCCCGCAGGGAGGGAGACGGGGAGGGGGGCACCAGAACCAAAGAGAAAGATTCTGCATCTCAATGAGACCCGTCGGGCGCCCTCCTCTGGCCACAGGAGGATGGGATCTGTCTGGAAGCCGGGATGGGACCATAGAAAGCCAGGCAGATGCCAGTGGCTCCTCCTGGGGCCCCACCTGTCCCCTCAGCACCCCGGGACAAGCAACTAAGGGGCTTTCTGTCCCTCTCTGCATTTAGATCCCAGAGAAACGACCTCAAAAGCCATCTGGTCCAGCTCCCTCATTTTATTGATGAAGCCAATGGGGACCAGATAGTGATTTGTCCAAGGTCTCATCAGTAGTAGGTGGCAGATGTGACTACACAGGAGAAAGACTGACCATTTAGGAAGAAATTGATAGACAGGTTCCCTCAGAACAAGCTGAGCTGCTTTGGGGAGTCTGGAGATGGAATTGCCATACTGGAAAGAGGCAGGACCCACATGAGCCCTCAGAGCCCTGCTACCCCAAGAGTCTACACTTCAGCCCCTATTGTATGCCAGGCATTTTGCTAAAAGCTAGTGATGCAAAAAGGCAAAACAATACAATGTTGAATGTGTAGACAGGGACAATGATAATCTCTCAGACTAGTATCACTCTTTGAGGATATAATGGTTAGCCTTTATCTAGCAGCACTTACCAAAATTATCTTAGTTGATCTTCACAGAACCCTGGGAGGTAATAGGATTACTCCCATTGTACAGAAGAGGAAACTAAGGTTTAAGTGACTTGGCTAGGGTCACTCAGCTAGTAAGTATCTTGAATCTGGATTAGAACTCAGGTCTTTCTGATTCCAGATACCTGGCTGCCAAAAATGGTTTTGTGAACTATTTTTACATACAGTCTCTCTTTTGACCTCCTTTACAGTAAGCCTGTGAGACAGGTACTATTATTAAGTCCATTTTACAGATGAAGAAACTGAGGTACAAGGGAGCTGAGACTTGCCCAGGGTCATACAGAGCTAGTGTCAGAAGTGGGTTTTGAACCCAGGCCTTCTGCCAAACCTGACACTTTTATTTCTTAATAAAATTTCATGGCCCTCAAAAGGAAGAGCGAGAATCCTAAATAACCTTCCTAACTCCAGTTCCAGTTAGTTTGCTGTGGAGCCCAAGGTCCCAGTCGTTAGTCACAAGATATCAGGATACCTGCCTCAAACTCCCAGGGATGCAGGGTTAACATCTGGAAAACTATTGAGTGTACTTCCCCCTCACCTCCATCCTAATTGCTGCCTTCTGGAAGAAACTGTCATGATAGAAGGGTAAGAAGATTTGGAATTTCAAGTCCTGAGTTCAAATTCTAACTCTGACACTCATTGTTTATGTAACTTTAGCCAAACTGCTTTCCTCTATTGGCTGAAGTTTCTTCTCCTACCAAATGGTGGTGATAACTTCTACAGCGTCTATCTCCCAGAGTTGCTGTGAAGGAAGAGCTTGTCAAACCTTAAGGGACCATGACACCTATGATTGTCATATACACCAGGATACCCTCCCTTATTTCCAAAGCTGATGCTCTGGATCCAGTGTTAGTAGCTGTGAATTATGACTCATCCCAAGAGCCACCTTCCAGTTTGCTTTGTATTGAATTTGGACACATTTGGATCTATCTGTATAAATCTGCTTTTTCCCCCAATAAAATATATGTAAGACCCTTGAGGACAGAAATTGTTTTGGTTTTTGGTTTTTGTCTTTGTGCCTCATGCAACACTTGACATAAAGTAAACATTTAATAAAGGCTCGTTGAATCGAATCGAATTGATTTGTGTCTCCAGCACTAGGAAAGGACAAACTCTGGCTTGATCTCCTAAAGTCAGAGCTGTGATCAAATCAGAGGCCAAGGATTATGGATTCAGTCCTGGGCCTGGGAACAGCTACCCATCTCCTCCTGGGCATCAGCCCCCTTGCTTCAACCTCATTAACTCTGGCTTTTCTCCCTCCTGCTCTTCCCAGGACCTCCTAGGCTCTAGGTTCTGGATTTCCCAGTCTTCTGACACCCCAGAAAGCCTTGGGCTTCCTAGAGCCTGGGGAAAGGCCTCTCTGTCATTGAGGAAGAAACAATCAGAGAAAAAGAAAAGGGGAATGGATGGTAGGAAAATCCCAGGGATGCTGCTGATGCCACCTTCTTAGTCATCAAAGAGTGAGTTTGCCAGAGGAAGGAGCTAAAAATATATTGGGAGAAATTTCTCATTACCAAATAAATTGGACCAAATCAGAAGTTCTCCCCTGTTTCGAACGGGTTTTATGAGCCGCCAACTTTAAAGAAGGGAGTTTGCAATAGGGAAGGAGTCAAGCGCCTGGAAATAGTAATTATGGAGAAACCTCAAGATATAATGAAAACCAGGATTTGATTCTGATCCTGAAACCTGCCGCAGTGTGGGCTTGGGATGGCCCATGGGCTCCCCTCTGATGAACAGATCCCATTTTACTGCTGCCCCTACTGGACCTGGAAGAGGGATCTAACTTGGGGTGGAGGAAGGAAACACAACTTTCTTCCCACCTGGAAAGTTGCCACCTGTGGCAGAGTGCCCTGTACAAGGAAGTGGGCACTGCCAAGGACTAACTATGTATGACCTTAGATAAGTCACTTCTCCTTTTTGAGTTTAGTTTTTTCCAAAGCAAATTGAAAGTATGATCTCTAGGCTAGCTCTGTTCTGGAGGCTCTAGATATAGCTCAGGTTTGGGGCTGGGACTAAGGCCTGCTCAGACAGGTCAGAAGTTCAGATGGCCCTGTCAGTCCTGACATTCTATTTCCTAGGTGATCTCCCAGCTCTTCTTTCTATTTTCCAATGGCCCTTTCATTCTAATATTTTTTGTTTCATGCTTTAGAGTTCCTTCCAGCTCTAGCATACCTTGTTCTATGTTCTAAGGGCCCTCCTAGCCCTGACATTCATTATTCAAAGGGGCCTCACAGCTCTGACATCCTATGGGTTTTAAGGCCCCCTCTTCCACCTCTGACATTCTCTGTTTTAAGAATCCTCCCAGCTCTGGCATCCTCTGTTCTAAGAGCCCTCCTAGCCCTGACACTCTATGTTCTAAGGGCCCTCCCAGCCTTGACATTTTGGGTTCTAAGGGCCCTCACAGATCTGACATCCTGTGTGCTAAAGTCCCTCCCAGTTCTGACATCCTCTGTTCTAAAGGCCTTCCCAGCGCTGACATTTTGGGTTCTAGGAGCCTTCCCAGTTTGACATTCTGTGTTCTCAGGACCTAGCTCTAATGTTGATGTTCGGAGCTGTTCTGTCTGACACTCTGTTCTCCAGTGTGTGAGCCTTCAGTTGTCTTGACCTCTTGCTCTCATTCAGGACTGGCTGCAGGTCCGATCATCCTAGCTCCCCAGCCATTCCCCATCCCACTTCACCCTGCACGCTCATTCTCCTTTTTCTGATTGCACCTGTTCACCTCGGTGGCACCTGTACTTAAGAGATCTCAATTAACTTGGATTGGGGAGCAGGGGAACGACAGTCGCAGCTGCATAGAACTGTATCAAGGCAGATCCAATCAAAGAGAAAAGAGCAGCTCTTTCTCCAGCACCGTCACCTCCCCCCCTTCCCTGGGCCCTGCCACCCCCATCTTTCCTGCCTCGGTGAAGCTTAGTTATCAAACCAGTAAAAATAAATATGTCACTCTCAGTATCACTCAATCCTCCAGGAATAGTGGCGAAAAACAGCAGGAAACTAGGAGGAAAATGCTTCTGCTTTGGTCAAGAAAAGGCTGAGATTTGGGAGGTGGGGGGAAAGATACTTTCTTGGCCCTACTTCCCATCATCCCTGAGGATCAGGGAACATTTATGAAGCACCTAGTATGTACCAGGCCCTGTGCTAAGAGCTGCAGATACAAAAAGAGGCAAAAAACAATCCCCAATCTCAAGGAGCTTACAATCTAAGGGAGATCGCATGCAAATAAATATATATAAAGCAAGCTCTGTGCAGGATAAATAAGAAATAATTAGCAGAAGGAAGGCACTGGAATGAAAAGGAATTGGGAAAGTCTTCCTGTAAAAAGATGGGTTCCAGCTGGGACTGAAAGGAAGCCAGGAAGGTCTGTAAGTAGAGTGGAGGGAGAACATTCCAGACATAGGGGACAGCCAGGGAAAATGCCCAGTCTAGAGGCTGAGTGTCTTGGTCATGGAACAGTCTAGAGGCCAGAGTCACTGGATTGAGGAAGCCGTATTAAGAGTAAAGGGTAAGAAGACTGGGAAGACAGGATGGGGCTTGGTTGGGAAGGGCTTTGAATGTCAAGAAAAGCATTTTGTATCCTATTCTGGAAGCAATAAGGAGTCACTGGAGTTTATCAAGTAGGTCAGTGACCCAATCAGACCTGCACTTTAGGAAAATCACCTTGGCAGCTGAATGGAGGATGCTTTGGGGTGGGGAGAGACCTGAGGAGGCAGGTCTCTGTCTCCTCCCTCCCCCTATGCTGGCTATGGCAGCTGTCCAAGTGTAAGCTCTGCACCAGAGGGGTGGCAGCATCATCAGAGAGAAGGGGAGTGATTGGAGAGATGAGACAAAGGTGACACTGGCAGGCCTTGGTGATAGATTGGATGTAGGGAGTGAGAGACCATGAGGAGTCCAGTGTGACTCCTAGGTTGTGAGCCAGAAGCACACCTTGATTTCCTGCCCCTATTCACTGCAGAGTGATTCAGGCCTGTGAAGGAAGAGTTCAGGAAAAAGGAAAGAGATCCAGGCAGATCTCACCTCAGCCATAGCCATAATTGCTTGCTGCTGGACATAGCAAAGGGCCCAGGACAGAGCAGTGACTCATGGGAAGTCAGCCCATTAACGTAGGCCAGCAGGCAGCAGGCCTGTGGGTCTTGGGGGTCACCAAGGGCCCTCTCCCTAGCATTCAGTTTCAGAGGGGAAGTCACAACCAGGCAGTCTGCATGATACCTGGAGAAAGCTCTGACCTTGGAGACTTGGGCTTTAGCCCCGCACTGCCTCGGGACTCTGTGTGTGTGTGTGTGTGTGTGTGTGTGTGTGTGTGTGTGTGTGTTTGTGTGTGTGACCTTGGACAAGTCATTTCATTTCTTTGGGCTTCCTTTCCCTTACCTAAAAAATGAAAGGGTTTGGATTCCCTGTCCAGTCCTAATATTCTAAAAAACAACCTGCGTTCTAAGGCTCCTGTATGCTCTGACATTTTTATATTATCAGATCCTTCCAACTATGACACGTTATGTGCCATGTTGCAAAATCTTTCCAGCTGTGACATTCTACATTCTTACCTGGGCAGCTAGGTGGTGCAGAGGATAGAGCACTGGAGTTGGAATCAGGAGTTCAAGTTCAGCCTCAGACATTTCCTAGCTGTGTGACCCTGGACTAATCACTTAACTCTGTTTGCCTCAGTTTCCTCATCCATCAAACGAGCTAGAGAAGGAAATGGCAAACCACTCTAGTATCTTTGTCAAGAAAACCCCAAATGGGGTCATGAAGAGTCAGACATGACTGAAAAATGAATCAATAAAAATATCCCATTCAACTTGACATTCTATGTTCTAAGCTCCCTCCTAGCTCTGATATTTAGGTTTCAAGGTCCAGAGTCTCTTTTAGCTCCAATGTTCTATGTCCTAAGACTTTCTAGCTCTAATATTTTATGTTCTAAGATACCTTACTTCTGGTCTTTTGTGTTCTAAGGTCCCTTTTAGCTCTGACATTCTATGTTCTAGGTACTAAGGTTCTTTTTCCACCTGACATTCTAGGTACGATGTTCTAAAGGACATCCCAGTTCTAACATCCAGGTGCTATGTTCTAAAGTCCCTGTCTGCTCTAACTTGTTAGCTTCTGTGTTCTAAGGTCCCTTTTAGCTCTGACATTCTATGTCCCAAGGTCCCAGTCAGCCCAGACATTCTTTGCTTTTCCTCCTGCTCCTCAGATATACTCCATCATCCTCTAGCCCCCAGAGGCCCACCCTGGAAGCCCCCTCCCCAGAAGCTGCCACCAACCCTCCCCCAAGCTGTTTGCCCTGGGAAGGGCCTGAGTGTAGAAGGGAATGCCATGTGGGAGGGGGGGCAGACAGGAGAGAGAGCATCAGGCTGCCACATCCACACACGTGCCCAACCGAATTTCGACTGGGAATCCAGGCCTTTAATCTCCCATGCTCCTTTGACAGGCTGTCTCTTCTTGGCTTTTAGCTGTGTGAGAGTTTCCTCGCTAATGGTGCATTAACCTTGGAGAGCTTCGCCAATTACTTCAACACTAATTCTGACAGTTTGGTGTGTATGTGCTGGCGGCTTTGACAGGCAAAGGGAGCAGGAAATAAAGGCCGCCGAGGAGTGTTTAATACCTCGGCAAGAATCTGCCCCGCTTCCGTGTATTTGGGGGGAGAAGCAAGAGGCGGAGGCAGGATGGGGGAAGGTGGGAAAGAACAGATTATTTGGCGATCATATTTTTTCCTACCCCCCCCAGCTCCTTCCTCCCTCCCCTTCCTAAATGACAGGATTCTGGGTCTCTCCTGACCTCATTAGAGTAATTAATGTGCCTTTTGAATCTCATGAAATGGCTCTGAGCTGTGGGAGAATGCTGCAGATCACAGAGCTAGGCCAGCAAGGGGAGAAAGGGAGTCTTAACTCGTGCTAAAAGGGAGTCTCAGTGGGGGGGTAAGGAGGGGAAAGAAAGGAAGGAGGGGGGCAGAGAGGAGGAGAGAGAAAGGGAAGCAGACAGACAGATGGACACACAGAGACAGACCTCTAGCCCCAGAGGCAGAGCTAGAGAAAGACGCAGAAAAAGACAAAGACAGAAAGAGACACAGGGAAACAGGGGTTCGGAGATGCAGATTGACAAGAAGACAGAGTCAGAGTGGTAAAGAGATCTAGTTAGAGATGGGCAGAGAGAGACAACGACACAGAAACAAAGAGAGACAATCGGGTGACATAAACAGAGACGATATGGGACAGAGAGGCAAAGAAAGACAAAATTTGCTCTGAAAACATAGCGTGGGCTCTCGTCCTCCTCTGTGGCAAAGTACTTCAGAAGAGTAAATGTCAACCTCACACGCAAAGTTCAGTTGTCCTCCCAAATCTGGTTTCTTTGGGCCCTCCGTCTCAGTTTACCCCACCCCCCCATGGGACAGATAGGTTAATAAATCCCAGCCTGTTCAGGTATTTTCATCAGAAACAACTCAAGGGAAAAGTCTAGAGGCTCTTTAGTTGGACTGTATCCTCCTCTCCTTGGTGTACTATTCCAGTCACCTCTGATTATAGAAATCTTCCCATTCTTCAAGATCCATCTCCTCCAAGAAGCCTTCCCTGACTATCCCATCCCAGAGCAGACTCTCTATAACCTGAACTCCCTAATGGTCTGATTTTTCCATCAAAAGCAACAATTAGCATTTAAGCACTTACTGGGTATGTATACAGGGGACTGGTGCCAGCGAAGTGTCAACAGAGCTCCCTCAGCATGTGCCCCTTAGTTAACAGAAGGGAAAGAGTTAGCCTTCACATATTACCTCCTTTGGCAGGAGGCCAGAGCTGCAACTAAGAGGACTAACCTCTGGGAGGCCAGAGGCTGAGCCTCCTCCACAGCATTAACCAGAGGGGAGAATAGGAGATAACAAAGGCAGAATGTTGCCTCGGGTCAGGGAAACTGGGGTTCCAATCCCACATCAAGTTCTTACTAACTGTGTGACCATAGATAATTGACCTACTCTTTGTGAGCCTCAACTCCCTCATCAGGGAAATGAAGTTGTAACAACACCCAAAGGGCTGTTTAAAACTATCTGTACCCTTTAACCCAGCAATACACTACAAGGTCTATATCGAAAAGCGATCAAAGAAAAAAAGAAAAAGACTTATTTGTACAAAAATATGTCACTTTGTGGTGACAAAGAACTGGAAATGAAAGGGATGCCCATCCATTGAAAAATGGCTGAAGAAGTTTTGGTAAATGATTGTGATGGAATACTATCTTATTTTAAAAAATGAGGATCATTTCAAAAAAATCTGGGAAGACTTACATGAACTGATACAAAGTGAAATGAGTAGAATCAGGAGAACTTGTACAAAGTAACAGCAACATTGTAACAACATTGTTAAGTGAAAGACAGCTATTCTAATCAATACAATGACCCATGACAATTTCAAGGATTCACAATGAAAAATGACATCACTTCCAGAGAAGAACTGATGAACTCTATGCATATTAAGGCATACTTTTTCATTTTTTATTGCTCTTTTGCAATGTGGTTAATATGGAAATGTCTTGCATGACTTTACATGTATAATTGATATATTGTTTGCCTTCTCAATGTACTGGAAGGAGGGAGAGAATTTAGAATTCAAAATTTTTAAAAATGAATGTTAAAATGAATAAAATTTAAAAAAGTTAAAATAATTATTTTTTAAAGTCAGTGAAATGGAGTTAATAATACTTGTAGTACCTACATCATAATGTAGTATGAGGATGATCTAAGATAATATATGCCCTTTGCAAACCTTAAAGTGCTACACACTATAATTATTTAATTTTAATTACCATTAATATTTTAAATGATATTATTTCATTTTAAACTATTATTAAATAATAGGAAAAGTCAAGCTTGTCCCTTGTGGGACACCTCCCAGAATCCCTGGAACTCAGAGCTGGAAGAGACTTCAGAAAGCACCTGGTCCAAGCTGTGCCTACCTTAGATTCCTACTCCGGCATCTCTCTAGTGAGATGTCCTCCAGCTGCCTACTAGGAGATGTCAGTGATGGACCCGAGTCTACGACCTCTCAAAGCAGGCTGTCCAATGGGAGACTGCTTTGAGTCTTACAGCCTTCCTTAGACTGAGCCTGAATCTCTTTCTCTGCATCTTTCGCCCACTGCAAGTGGAAGAAGATTAATCTCTTTTCCCTGTACATAAACCCAAGGACCCATCCTGTGTCCCTTTGGTTTTTCTTCTTCAGAGTCAACCTCTCCTATTCCTTCAACCAGTTTTCCAAAAGCTTGGTTTCTTATGCTCATCATCTCCATCCCCTTTATCCAAATACTCTCTGGATTGTCTGTGTCCTTCCTAAAAAGTGATGCCCAGAACCACACAGGGTTCTAGGTGCTACTCCAGATGTTGCTTGATTGGGGCAAAGCATAACAGGACTTAGAGATATTGAAATATAAGTTAAAATGTGGAAAAGTAACAGAAAAATAAGAGAGTGACAAACTTGAGAGACAGTGTGGCATTGTGGAGAATGAATTGGGTCAAAAGACCTGGGTTGGAATCCTAACCTTCACTAGATGAGTGACTATATTTTACCTCTGAGTTTTGGCTGCCTTATCTGAAAACAAAAGAAATGCTAATACTTGTAGCCCTTACATGGTGCCTCACAAACCTTAAGGTTATTTATTAGCACAGGGCTGCCATTATCTTTTTAGGATCATGAACCCCTTTGACAGATTTGAAAAGCCTAAGGATACCATCCCTAAATAATATCTTTAAATGCATAAAATGCATTTATATTGTTTAGTTATTAAAATGTTAAAAGAAAAAAAGTTCAACAACCTCCCAAAGGGAAGGACCCCTTCACTAAAGAATTGTGAATTACCGATAACATTATTTAATATTATTAGTAACAATAGTTTGCCATTGGGAAAGTTTATTATTTTTCTAAGTATATGCAAATGTTTTCTGACAAGATCATGGTTTTATTTCATCATAGTTAAATACTACAAACCATCAGAAAAGACCCCTACCCCCACCGTGGTCTCTGTTTCGCTGTTGTTCAGTGATGTCTGACACTTTGTGATCTCTTTTGGACTTTTCTTGGCAAACTTCCTTTTCCAGCTCATTTTACAGATGAGGAAACTGAGGCAAACAGGGTTAAATGACTTGCCCAGAGTCACATAGCTAGTAAGTGTATGAGGCAGGATTTGAAATCAGGTCTTTCAAACTCCAGACCCAGCATTCTATCCACTGAGCCACCTATCCCTAATAGCCTTAAACAAGGAGACTCTGCTAGGACATCTAATCCACTCTGAGTACCCTAAGGATGGGGATTCTTGTCCTATTTATCTGTTCTATTTCTCTCCATAGGGCAGGGGCTCTGCCAGAGGTCAATCCTTAATGAATGCTAGTAAAATGACTGCCTTCCCCAGGTTCTCCTCTGATGCCATGGCATCAAAGTAGTCCTCAATTCTTGAAGTCTCTGCCTGAGAAACTGGACTCCTGTAGTTCCAGTCAGGCTGGAAAGGATTGTGGATCATCCATTCATTCATCAAACATTTATCAAGTATCTGCAATATGTCAGGTACTAGAAATGCAGGGACCAAAATGAAACAATCCCCACCCTCAGGGAGCTTACACAACCTTCCCGCTCCACCCCCACCCCAGACTCAAGCCACCCAGAACACATTGAGGCTGCTTGACAGCTCAGAAGCATTGAATGAGATGGGAGTCACCAATTCCACTCCTTCTCATGAGAGGGTGAGATAGCCTCACCATCCAACCTGCCACCACCTCCTAAAGTCCTCCAGGCTTTACAGTTGGCCCTGTCTGTATGTCGTGCAGATCCTTGTCACTGTCATGTGACCTACTGATACCAGAGAAAGAAGGCCCAGAGATAGCTAAAGATAGGCTAAAGTAACAGTAATTGCATTACTATGAACTGTAATATTGTAATACAGTGAAGAGGCTATTTTAATAGTCCAGGGAGAGGTGATAAGGAGAAGGTTGGTAAATTTCAGGAAAGAAGGGATGAATGAAAAGAATGTTGTAGAGGTCAGAGCATCAATACTTGGCAATTTATTGGCTATGAGTGGGAGAGAGGTGTAGGGAATAACTGATGTTTTGAACCAGGGTGACTGGATGGATAATGGTGCCCTCCACAGAAATTGGGAAGTTGGGAAAAGGAAAAGATAATGAATACTGGTTTGAGATATATTGAATTTGAGTTGTTTATGGGATGTGCAGTTGGAGGCGTGCAACAGGCAACTGGGGAAGCAGCCCTGATGCTCAGGAGAAAGGTTAGGCTGGATTTACAGACTTGGGCTTCAGTAAAGAGATGGTATTTGAACCTGTGAGAGATGGTATCATCCCTAGGGAAAGTGTAGAAAGAGAAAAAGAGCCCAGGATAGAATCCTGGGATAAACCTACACCGAAGGGGCAGTATGTGACTGATGATCCAGCACAGGAGACTAAGAAAGAGCTGCCTAAGCAGCAGGAAGGAGGAGAGCCAAGGGAAAGAATCAGGAAAGAGAGGATGTCTAGGCAGAGGGTCCAACCACTGCAGAGAAGACAAAACACTTGGCAATTAAAGCGTCGCTGATAAGCTTGGACTTCTAGTAACTGATGAGGCTGGAAGTCAGTTTCTGAGGGAATAAGAAATGAATGCAGGGTGAAAAAGTAGAGGCAGGGAAAGTACAAAGCCTTTTCTGAGAGTTTGGCTGTGAAAGGAAGAAGAGAGAGAACACAGTGGGAATATTGGTACCCAAGAATGGTGTTTGGAAATGGGGTGAGACAGTGGCATGTTTGGAAGGAGCCAATGAGAAGGAAAGATTGAAAGTTAGAGACACGGAGATGAAGGAAGGAAGGGATAAGCTGCCAGAGGAGAGAGGAAGAGGAGAGATCAGGAGGACAAGGAAGAGGGTAGATTTCAGCAACGTAAAAAGCTTCCTTTGAGAGTGGAGAAAAGAAAGAGAGAATGCATATGATGTCGGAGGGCTTGAAAGCATGCAATTGGAAGAAAGGGGAGCCCACAGTGGACAGCTCAGTGAATTCTTTGGCTAGGTCCTCCACTGAAAGAGCACAGAGGAGTGGGATAGGTGATTTGAGGAGAGAAGGTAGGATTCGTTATTTAGATAATTCTAATCCATTTTACAGATGGAAAAGCTGAGGCCTTGAGAGAAAATCACTTGCCCAATGCTGCCCAGAGAGGAAATACCTAAGCCAGGATTGGTGAATAAGCATTTTTATAGTACCTATTATGTGCCAGGTACTATGCTAAGTGCTTTTGGTTTTGGGGAGTTTTTTTGGAGGCAGTTGGGGTTTAATGACTTGCCCAAGTTTACACAGCTAGTAAGTGTCTGAGGCCTCATTTGAACTCAGCTCATCCTGACTCCAGGTCCAGCGTTCTATCCACTACACCACCTAGCTGCCCCTCACTGTGATTGGACCCCAAGTATTTAGGGGTATTAAAGTATTAGTACTTTAGGCAGGGGCCTCAGCTAGACCAGTTCACATAAGTAAAAGGGAGAGATGACTGGTACAGTCACCCACTTCTCCCATTACCACGCTGGCCACAAGGAGATGAATTTTTTTCAACCACAGCATGTCATGCAAGTGTCCACTAAGGTGTGGAGAGGTCACTGTCCTTATGAAGGGAGTTGGCCACATTGATGAAATCGTGGCTCTTTGGAAATACTGAAGGGATGAATGAATATACACTCTCCTTCTAAGTGCTAAGGACATAGTGGACTCCCAATCAATACTGGTTGATGGGATGATTAATAACAAACACAGGAATACATTTCCATGGTGTACTATAGTTACAAAGCACTTTACATCCATTATCTCATCTGATCCTTAAACACTCCTGGAAGGGAAGCAGAGGAAGGGTTATTATCTCCGTTTTGCAGAAGAGGAAACTGGGAAACTAAGAGGGGAAATGACCTGCTCATGGTCACACAAGAACGTGGCGGAGCCCAACCAGAATTGTGGTCTCTAGAGTCCAATGTCTTGACTGCTGTTTCACAGCTGAAGTCAGCATCTACATGAGATATTTTCAGGTGCCTGGTAACATCTATTGCCTTGCTCCTTTTAGCTAATGTTCTGGGTTATTTGTTTTTCTTTAACTTTTGCTGGTTCTGTTGTATTTTTAATATTCCATTTTATAAGATGCTTCCAACCTATTCCGGAAGCAAACAAGGTATGAATCTTACATACCTCAGTTCTTCAAGGATTTATGTTAAACTCTAAATAAAGAATAATAATGGACTCATAAAAGGCAGTGTAATATACAGATCAAGATCATAGACTCACAGATTTAGAGTTGGAACGCTCTTAGAGGTCATCTCATCCAACTCCCTCATTTTAGAAATGAGGAAACTGAGACTCAGAGGGATTAAGTGGTTCACCTAAATCACATAGAAAGTAAGTCATGGAGGTGGGATTCGAATCCAGATCCTCTAATTACAAAACAAATGATGTTTTGGAGTCAGGAAGACCTAGGCTCAAGTCCTTCCTGAGACACATACTATACTAGCTATGTAACTATGGGTAAGTCATTGACTCTATCTCGCTCTTGTCCTAGACAGCTCTCTAAGAGTGAGTCACAGATCAGTTGCTTGGATGGAGGGAATTTCTCCATCAGGAGTTCACACACACACACACACACACACACACACACACACACGCCATGAAATCAACTGTGTTTTCTATTCTGCCACATCACTTTATTTCTCAGATGTGGAAACTGAGGCTCAGATAAAAAATGGTAACAATAACTCATATTTCTACAGTGCTTTGTGGTTCCAAAGTGATTGATACGCATTCTCCCATTCAGCCGAAGGGTATTGCGTTTTGTATTTATAGGGGACTGAGGCTCTGGGAAGTCAAATGATTTGCCCAAGGTCACACAACTTGCAAATGGCAGGGCCAGGATTTGAACACAGAGACTGTCCCTGAGCCTCCTGCTACTGCTGCCTTCTCTGTAGCAGGTTGGAAAGTTGGGAGCTCAAATCCTGGTGCAGGGTGCAGAGCTGGGGAGGGGGAAGGAAGAGGCAAGGGGCCTTCTTCCTTGACGCCTGCCTGCTCAGAAAGCCAAAGTCTTCTGATCTCAAACTTTCTATTAATCTCTTTTAACACCATAATAGCAGGAACGAACAGATTCTCACATCTTCAAAGTCCGTTAGCAAACAGTCCCTAACATGGTCCAGCCCCAGCTCAAGATGAAACACCGTTAATTATAACCAGTTAATTAAAAAGCCAGCCATATTACCGGGGGGGAGGTGGGGAGGGAGGGGGTTCACCAGCAAATCTCTCACAAAAAAAGAAAAAAATCAAATGATTCGTTAACCTAATGCCTTCCAATACTCTTGATGGACAAATTTAAATGAAACCCAGGAATGGGTAACAAGATTTAAAACCTTCTCCAGACCTAGTGAAAAGGACGGGGCAGGGCACAGGGGATAAGGCAGGGAAAGAGAATCACAAAATGTCAGTTACAAGAGAACTTAGGAGAGGAGCTTAACTGGGCCAAAAATGAAGGGAGAGGAAAGACTTGGTCAAGGTCACACAGTTAAGCAAGTGACAATGCAGACATCTGACTCCAAATCCCACGCAATTTCTCCTTTTTTTTTCAATATGTCAGATGTGGAAATTGAGGCTCAGAGAAATTGTGACTTTCCCAAGATGGCAAAACCTGAACATAAGAGCTCCCTTCAAGTCTCTGGAGGACTGCCATGAGAATGCCAAGGAAAGGTTCAACTTCCTCTATTTGGCTCCAGAGGACAGACCCAAGAGCAATGGAATTGCTGCAAAGACTCAAGGGTGGGGTCTATGAAAGGAAGAGAAATGGACTAGCCAAGGGTTATCCTAAAGTGGAGTAGATTGCCACGGGAAGTAGAGAGTCACTCTTTTTCTCAGGTCTAAAGCAAACACTGGATGATCTGGTGTGTTGGAGGGGGAATTCTTACTCAGGAACGGGTTGGTCTAGGTGACCTCCAAAGGTCCTTCCAGCTTGGGAATTCTATGGCAACTCCCACTCCCAGATGAGACATCAGGGTAGGGTTTTACCAGGATGAGGGCTGTGAGAGGAGAACAGCCAGAAGCCCAGACTGGAGGACAGAGGTCAAGGGAAAGGGACAGGCTACAAGGACGGTCCATTGATGAAAGATGGAGTGGAGTGATCTAAAACTACAGAAGGGAAACAGCCCTAGAAGAGAGGCATTTGGTGATAGGAAACTTGGTAGAGGAATGGGATAGCCCAATGGCAGCAACTGCCCCACATGGTCCAATAGAAAGAACATTGGCTCTGCAGTCATAGGAGGCAGATTCAAATCCAGCTTATTGCCTCTGTGACCTTGGGACAAATGAATTTCCCTGGGCCTCAGTTTCTCTCTCTGTAAAATAAGGGAGTAGGATTAGATGGCCTCTCAGTTCCATTCCAGCTCTAGAGTCATGGTGTTATGATCCTTTGACTGAAGATGGAGTATAGGATAGGATGATGTGGGCTAATTGAGGCCAGTGAACTGGGAAGACTCCCCCCCAGAGTTGAAGCATACCCCTTTGGGATACAAGGGTCTGGTAACCCAGTATCTTATCACTAGAACATTGAATGTCCAAGCTAAAATCGCCTTTAGAGAATAGGGAGCATAGAACATCAGAGACAGGCTGCCTCTGCCATAAAGTGGAACAAGTGCTGGATTTGCTATCAAAGGCCCCAGGTTCAGATCCTGATTCTCCTATCTGTGTAGCCTTGGGCAAATCACTTAACCTCTCTAGGCTTCAAGTCCTCATCTATAAAATGACTGGGTCAGATTACAGTACCTCTAAGGTCCCTTACAAGTTTAAATCTATGATCTTAAATTCAAGTTTCCCCTTAACAGAGGCCTTCTAGCATATTTTTGATTGGCCCATGGTTTCAGGATGGGGTGAGCTGCTACACTGGAGAACCCACACCACGACACATGAGATTCCAAGACTGGAATCTGGTGGGTAGCACAAGGCTGGCAAGACAAACGAGAGCCAAGGAAAATACTGCAGTAACTTAATTTAAAAAGTGATGACAGTGCCAGGAGAAACCACCTTATCCCAGCCTAGAAACCAAGTGCTACTTCCAAAGTAGTCATGGTGGATCTCTCCAGTGCTCAAGCTGAAATGTCCATAGGGCATCTGGCTAAAGTTAGAGTATGAAGACCAGCACTGACATAGTTTGGTTCTTTTGGGGTTTCCATTCAAATAGAATTGAACAGCTCACCTTCAGAGGACCAATGGTTAGCTTAATGTTTATGAATGGTCTAAAGACTGTGTGATCCTTAGCACCTTCTCCCCTATTTTCTGTTAGTCTTTGGCTGTTTTTCCATTGTTTTCAAGAAGGACTGATGACATCATGGATGATGTCTTGATTTGTGTGTGAATTGTATTTATTGAGGCACAGTTGCCTCATGCTCTCTTCCTGAGTCAACAAGGTCTAGTGGCAACATAAAAGTCAGGACAGATGGTCATGACTTGACATTCAGTGGATGACCATGGTGTCTTTGATGTCTGACCAGTCTCTAATTCATAGACAGTGCCTGCTTCATCCTCCTTCGTGGCCCTTGGAACAAATTGTTCTCATCCACCCATTCCTTGAGGGAAGTCTTCACATACTTGGGGTAGACACTCCCTCATTCAGAGATGGGTTTGAGACCTATCCATTATCTTTAACTTGGTTTGGCCCATCTGCCAAGACAGTATGCCAAGATGTGGCCACTGTACATACTATAGCTTCGAGGAGCCAGAGGAGAGAGTTGAGTACTAAGTGGACACCAAAGGTAGATGAACAGCCCTCCCATCAGAGATGCTAGTCCTCTTGGGACACCCCATACATAGTTACTCTTTCACTGTCACTGAGGAAGTCAAAGGGGACCTTCAAACAGGACTGAAGGCCATTCTGGATGTCTCTATTTCATGTATGGGTTAGGGGTGGAGGAGGAGAAGTGGTCAGGAGGGTTCCCCAATCAGCTCAATGAGCTTGCAGGTCAGTATTGCCCTCAGATGTCTGGGGTCTCACACATACTACATTGACTACACTGTGTGTACCTGCCGTGTTTTCCAAGTATGGCAGAACCTAATAGAATTTTCAGTCTGATAGTCTAACCTTAGGGAACCTAGGATCTCCTCTGGGCCACATGAACATAGGACTTTTGTGAAAGATTTCCTCTTAACACATAGAAACTTGCACCTTTGCACTTAGGCAGCTAGGTGGTGCAGGGGACGGAGTGCTGGACATGGAGTCAGAAAGATCTGAATTCAAATTGACCCTTGGACACTTACTACCTTGGGCAAGTCATTTCACGTTTCTTCATCTATACAGTGGGAATAATTTTAAGGTTAGAATGAGATAATATTTGTAAATTGTTATAGAAATGTCAGCTATTATAGTTCTACCCTCTGGCATTCATCAAAACAAGTCTAATCCCTCTTCTATGTGAAAATTCTTCAAATATCTGGAAAGACCAATCATGCTTCCCCTGAGTTGTATCTTTTCCAAACTAAACATGCCTGGTTCTTTCAACTAATCTTCGTAGAGCATAGTTTCCAATTCCTTCACTATCCTGGTCACTCCACCTCCAGACACACCCAGTTTGTCAATGTCCTTCCTCAAAAATCAGGCACATAACTGCACGTTTAAGTCCAAACAGGGCTGACCAAGCCTGAGGACTGTTGTCATTTGCTTCGTTCCAGGCGCCACACTGACCTGAATGCAGCCTAAAATGGAATTCAATGACATGACTTTATCCTTTTTTGGGAGGTGGGGGGACCCACATGAACTGTTGTCTAGCCCAGTTTCCTCCATCCTTGACTTAGCACTGGTTTCTTGAACCCAAATATGGAACTTAACATTTATCCTTATTAAAATATATGTTGTTAGCTTCTGCCCACCATTCTGGCCTGTTGAAATCTCTTTAGATCCTGACTGCCAACCATGTAAACTGTGCTTTCTTTCACCTGCAAGTTTGACAAATATGCCTTCATATAATCATTAAGAAAAATATTGAACACAGAGTCAAAGGCAGGAGATCCCTAGGGCATTCTGCCTGAGACTTCCTTCCACACTGGTATCAACCCTTTAATCACTATACTTTGGGTCTGGTTGTTCAACAGTTCTGAATGCACATGACTAAACTAATACAACTAGCCCACATCTTTCCATTTTATCCTCAAGAATTACATGAGAGACTCTGTCAGATGCCTTGCTGAAATACAACAGTATTATGTTCACAGCATTCCCCTGAGCTATCTTTCTAGCAACCCTGGCCAAAATGTAAATGGAAACAATCTGCCATTTGAAGAACCCATGCTGGCTCTTAGTGATCATTCCCTTTTCCAAGTGCTCACCAATGATCTTTTTAATAATGTATTCTAGAATTTGCTTGGAATTAAAGTCAAGCTGATTCGTCTGTACTCTGGAAGCTCGATCTTATTCCTTCTTGGAAAAAAATAGAATGCTATTTTGCCTTCTAATTTTTGGTGTTTCTGCCTTCTGCAATTTTCAGAGTACTGATGGTGTCTCGACAATCACAATCTTTCTGTTCCATAAGTGAACTGGTAGTTTGAGTTCATTGAGTACCATTAGGTTACTCCCTACCATCTCCCTACTTGTCTTGGGGTTCCACTCCCTGTTAATTATTTTTCTTCTGTTTTTCCCAGCCTGAAGATCATTCTCCTGGGCAGGAAAAACAGAAGCAAAATAGGAGCTCTTGGCAACCATCCCATCCTGTCCTTGAATTTCCTTTTGCCCCCAACCTAGCTATAAAAACCTCACTCCATGTCGTCCTGCATGCTTCCTCAATGGCCTCCACTCTTTGGGATTGGGAGCTGCCTGCTCTGTTCTTGCAGGTATTCATCCTCCATCTCCTGTGTTTGTTTCCATCTATATGGGTTTTTTTTAACTTGTTAGGTGATGAGTTCCCTGTGTAGCCACATGGATCTCTTCAGGCAGTTCCCCATTTTCTTAATGAGAATCATTCACAGCTAAATGGTTACCATTACATCCATCGAATCATAGAATTTTCAAGTAGGAAGAGAGCCTAAAGACTGTCCTCTAGTCAAATCTAAAAAAAAAAAAAAACCTGAAAGAGGTCTCCAGGGCAACACAGCTGACAGGTGGTCATCAAACTTTTGTTCATGGACCTCTCCTGTTCTCCAGGCATCTATATGTCCTCTGATTGTGATGAGATTTTCTCATTCCTCAAGCCTACGTCACCTCTTGGCATCTTTCATCCATTGCTCATAATTCTACCTTCTGGGAATAAGAAGTCTCATGCCTTTTCCACGGGAGAGCTTTTCCATACTTGTCACACCTCCCACACTCATCCAAATCTTCTCTTCTCCAAATTACACAACCTATTCTTTCAACCATTACTCATGTGGCACGAATTTGAGGTGCTTCACCATCCTGAACACCCTACCCTAGAGGCTCTCCCACTTAGCAATGTTCTTCCCAAAATTGGGAGTCAGAACTGAACACAGTACCCCAGACATCTTCCGGTGAGCACAGAGTTTGGAGACACTACCGGGCAGGAAACCAACATTTATTAAGTACCTACCATGTGCTAGGCACTTTGTTTTACAAATTTTATCTCATTAGATCTCACAACAACCCTGTGAGGAAGATGCTGCTATCCTCATTTTATAGCTGAGGAAACTGAGGCAAACAGAAGTGACTGACCAGGGCTTGGGTAACTGGTGTCTGAAGCAGGATATGAAATGAAGTTTTCCTAAATACAGGGTCACTGTGTAATCTAACCTATGTTTCTCTTAATGCAAGCTAAGATAGTCACTTTCTTGACTGACATGCTGAGGCACTGTTGACTCCTATTGAGTTTTCAGTCTACTAATAAATGTTTGTTGAATTAGATTGAATAAAACTTCAGATCTGCTTCAAATTGCTTTCTAGTCAGACATCCCCTTCACCCCCCCCCCCCGCACTGCCACTCTGAAGTCGGAAAGTTGATTTTTTGAACCCATATGAGAATTGACATTGATTCCTACTAAATTTCAACTTATTAGATTTTTAGTGTTCTAGCCTGTCAAGATCTTTTCGAATCCTGAATCTGTCATGCAATGTGCTTGCTATCACTACCATCTGATTGCTCTCTGCAAATTTGATAAACCTGCCATGTCTACCTTTACCCAAGTCTCTGTATTGGAACTAATCCTCCTGGAGCTTTCTCAAGTTTTTGACACCATTAACCACTCCCTCTTTCTGGATATTCTCTCCTTGCTTCTTCAGTCTGATAGCACTTTCTCAGTCTCTTCTGAGTAATCATCCTCCATCCTTCCC
>CM053773.1:198564959-198603127 GCA_028658325.1 Potorous gilbertii
ATAAACCTGCCATGTCTACCTTTACCCAAGTCTCTGTATTGGAACTAATCCTCCTGGAGCTTTCTCAAGTTTTTGACACCACTAACCACTCCCTCTTTCTGGATATTCTCTCCTTGCTTCTTGGTTCTTCAGTCTGATAGCACTTTCTCAGTCTCTTCTGAGTAATCATCCTCCATCCTTCCCCCAATAAGTGGAGATTTAGCCCAAGGCACTCTCCCAGATGATACTCTTCCCTTCTCTCTCCATTTTCTCTCTACGTATTAGCTCTCAAGAGCTTATCATCTCTATACAATGACTCCCAGGTCAATAGATACATAAGGCATAGACAGACAGACAGTCACTTAATTTTTCCCTCATCTATGAAATGAGCTAGAGGGGGAAAAATGGCAAATCACTACAGTATCTTTACAAAAACCCAAATGGGGTCAGAGTCAGAAGTGACTGAACAAGACTGTTGAAACCCCCTTCTGATTGGTCTCCTTGCCTAGAGTCTCTCCCCATCTCCAACTCATTCTTTACAGTTGTCAAAATGATCTTCCTAAAGCCTAGATCTGATTATGTCACTCTCCCTGCTGAAGAATCTTCAGTGGCTCCCTATTATCTTGAGAATAAAATGCAAATTATTTTGTTTGGCATTTAAGACCCTTTATAACCTGGCTTCAGCCTATCTTTCCAAGTTTATTTCCTATCATAAAGCACCCTACCCTATTTGCAGCACTCTGAACTAAACATTCCATCTCTCATGCCCATGTCTTTGCAAAGGCTATCATTCACATCTGGAATGTTCTCAGGGTTAATTGCCCCACCTTGAAATATCCAACTTTCTTGCCCTGCACTATCCTGTTTTCCTTTCCCTGGAAATCATTTTGCATTGACATTATATTTATTTTTTAATTTCCTCATCTGTGTAGCAAGGGCTGTATTCCCCCAATACAGTGTAAGCTCTTTTGTGTTCTAGCACCCTGCATTCCCAGGCACTCCGTTTACTGAGTCTCTTTATACCTCTGTAAGATGAGAGAGGGAGGCTACAATTGGGTCTCCAATTGGACCTTCTAAGCTGTAACAATATTTGGCCCGTTCAGGGATCTGTCTCCTACAGTGCACAGGGATAGGCACAAAGAATCCAGGATGTCAGAACTGGGGAGATGCTTAGGACTAACACACATCCCCTTCTTCCTAGAGGACTCAGTATAGAAGGAATCCAGTTTTGCACCTGGCTGCCAAGCAAGGAGGAAATTTGGGGAGATGGCGCCACCTGGTGGCATCCCCTCTTCCTCACACTGTGATCCCCATGGTCCCCATTTCTGCAAAGGGTGGGGGATGACAGCAACCGATGCAGGCTGAGCCCTTATCTTCAGTCTTTGTCTCCTGCACTCCTCAGTCCATCATGGGAATGGGGTCCAGGTCGCTGTGTGTAGCCCAGCTAAAGACCAGCTAAGGTGAGATTCCAGACCAGACTGGGTCCAAGCTGAGAGCTAACTAAAGACCTGCCCTCAGCCATACCAGGACGCCGATCGTGAGCACACACTGATCTTAGGCTCTTATTGCTGACTGAGTTCTGACCCAGAAGCCTGGCACAGGCCCCATACCAGGACTCTGACTTTGACCACACACTGAGCCCAGGCACTCACTGCAGACTGCCTTGAACTTTTCACAAATGCCTCTGCTTTCTTAAACAAAAGGCATTAAACACAAAATAACCTTTTCCTGATGACTTAAGTTATCGTTATACCAGAAATTACCCCATAGGGTCTAACAAAAGAGTGAGGCGTTCAAGTTTTGGATTTGGCCAGGCCACTGATTGGTCCCAAAGAGGTTTTCTGAACGCCTGCTGCTTCTCCTCTGGCTGGCCCTTCCTCCTCTGCTGCTGCAGTTGCTTCCAAATTTGGACAACATGCCTACCTGGCCTGACCCTCCTTGCCTCCTAACGTGCTGCTGCCTCTGAGGAAGCCTTGAATGCTATGACAACTCAGGGGACCGAGGGAGACAAGCGGTCAACGAGCTGGTGATGGAGGCGGTAAGAGGTGACTGGGTTTCACTGTCCCCAAGCTGACAATGTAAAAGCTGCCTTTCTGGTTGGGGGAGTGGTCTGTCCTTCCACACCCTGCCCTTCCCTAGTTACAGCCCTGCATTCCATCATTCCCCAGTGGGGAGTGAGCTGAACTCGGTTTCACCTTCTGACTCTTCGGAACTGTGTGACCCTCGAGAGGTGTCCCGGCTTCCCAGGACTCTGGTCCAATGGCACTGTCTACCAACATAACTGCTGTGAGGCTCCGACAAGGTAAGACCCACCATGGAGCTCCAGGTCGTCAGAAGTGCCTCTTACGGGCATCCACAGGACAGTAGGCCAGCTTTGAACCATGGAATGCTAGGACCTCAGAAGAACCCCCCAGCAGCAGAAAACTAAGGGTAGTGACAAACTGTGTGCCAGGTTCGAAAAAGTTACAACTTATTACAAGTGACAATTTGGTAGCAGAAAAAGTATCCTCCAGGGGACAGGGACCCAAGGAAGGCACTTTTGCAAGGACCAACTGCTCCACAAAATGCTCGGGGCCCCACAGGAAGGTGGCAGGGTATCAAGCAGGGATGTCACAGATAAGAAATCCAGAGCGATGAAGGCTGATAACTAATGTGCCTCTTTTCTGTCCTTCCCTCTTCCCCCCACCCTCCACTAGGGAGGAAAATACACCAATATCAAAATAAGCATGTGAATTGAATAATTGGTATTATTTCCCTCTCCCCCACCACCCAGAGACATGTCCAGAGCAGTGAGACACAAAGCAGGGTTCACAGAGGGTCTAACTTGGAAGCAGATGGAGTACAGATCTGGGCAAAGGAATGGAGTCCAGGCTCTGGGTGCCGAAGGGAGGAGCCACTGCACTTGGCCATGTTTGCTTTATTTACAATCAGCAGTTTTTACTGAGCACCCCTGACAAGCAAATACTGTGGGGTGCTGGTCCCCCAACAGGAGACTTAAGTCTCTTGGAAACCAAAATACTCAAATATACAGATACAAAGTAAAAAGCTTCCCCCATGCCTGGGAGAGAGCAAGGTGGTCCCAGAAGAAAGGTGTCATGGAGTTCCTGTCCAGAGGAAACAGACTTGAGAGAGGAATGTCCTTCCAGAAGGGAACACAGTGTGGGCAGAGCAGGGATCAGAGTCCTGGGATCACAGAAAAGACTGACCCATGACCCCTGAGGCACGTGTCGAGGTTCAGAGATGCTCCCTCTTCTCCCTTCACATGACAAGGACTCAAGAAAGCAGGCTGGGAGGAGGGATATCCAGTGACAATCCCAGTACTTGTCCCTTTGGTCCCTTTCTTTGACTCCGGGTCTCCAAGAGAGAATCTAGAACATGGCCCTCAGCTGCAGCAGCCTCACGGGAGATCCCAGGGCTGAGCCATCAGCCAGGCTCTGAGGGGCAGGCTGGCAGCTTGGAGACCTAGAAGCCATTTGGTAGAGTGTGGAGAATGGAGCCTGCCAGGGCCAATGCCACATTCTGCTTGGCCTGGTCAATGTCTTGTAGCGGGCAGACAGAGACCATTCCTCTCTCCATTCCCCCAAGCTGCTCTCAAATGGAGAGAAGTGAACCTGCTAGGTTCCCACACTTTCCCCTTCCTCCAGGTGGCACCATTCAAGTTCCAAGATTCGACAGGACTTAGGTATGTCAGCAGGGTCTTTGGCCCAGATCCAAGCTGGGAATGTTATCATGGGGAAAGGAAGAGCATCAGGAGAGGAGTCAGGGATCCAGGCAAGCAGGTAAAGCCAGCTGACCTCCCCTCTGCAGAAGCCTACATCTGGCAAAGTAAAGGCTATGATCTGGAATACCCCACCTGTCCCAACTCCTCCTTTCCTACATTTCCCAACATATCCCAAGTGCAAGAAAATTTCCCAACCTTCCCCCCTTCATTAAAAACACTGTATTGTATAGAACCATTAGAAAAATAAACCCCGGATTTTCTTGACATTCTGTGCCTGAGGTCCCTCTTCCCCTTTTCTGGATCGCTCTGTGCCACTACCACTGTGGGCTCCAGCTCTTCATCTGGAAAAGAGAATCAATCAATAATCCATCAATGAACATTTATTATCTACTATGTGCCAGGCACTGTGCTAAGGATTAGGGTTATAAAAAGAGGCAAAAGATGGTCCCTGCTGTTGAGAAGATTACAATCTAACACCAAGGTATGGGCATTACTTGGTGGCCTGAGGAAATGGGCAGGGAATCCCTGGACAGTCTTTTTCTGATGGACTTGCTTTTTTTCTGGACAGCTTCTCACAAAATCCACTGTAGAAGGGTTTAGGAACAGGTGAGTCTGGAGGTGTGGGAATGGAGGGCCAGATTCATCTCTTTCTTAACTCCCTCACATGACTCACTCAGTGGCAAGCCCTGGGGCTGGCAACACCCTGAGCGTGGTACCTGCCTGGACAGGAATCCCATAAGAGGCTTCCTGCTGGAGACACAGGCTGCCTCCGCTTCAGGGTCTCCTCAGCAAAAATGCTCCCAAGCTCATAGGATTCAGAGGTGGGAAGGACTTAACTCCAACTGTCTTTATTTCACAGATGATGAAACTAACACCCAAAGAGAAATCTGGCCATGACCACGCAGTGAGCAAACAGAAGAACCCATATTTCTTGTCTCCAAATCCAGCCCTCCCTCACTGCCTGGCTCCTGCCCTGCTTGGACAGCTGGTGGAAAGGAGAAGAGTCAAGTCTCAGAATGAGGCTTCATATCCTGCTTCTGCCACTCCCCTGGATGGGGGGACCCTCTCCTCACCTGTACAATAAGGGGGTAGGACTAGAAGACTGATAAAGTCCCTTCCTGCTCTAGACCCCACCCTAATAACAGGCAGGTCCAAATCATGCCCAGGAGCCGTGACTGTGATCAGGCCTGAAGGTTCTGATGATGCACTGAGGAAGCCAGGGTATTTAGCTTGGACATGATAGGGAAGCTTCTATCACTAGGAAGAGGGATGAAGGGTGAGATTTATGGGGTCCAGAGAAGTTACATGACTTTCCCAAGATCTCCTAGGTAGTAAGGAGCATGAAGAAATTCAAAGTCAGCACACCCTCTACTACAATGGGTTGTAGTAGCAAAAATGGAATGACTAGCTGGGAGGCTGGACTTACTAACAAGCCATCCGAATTCTCTGGGCAGACCTCAGTTTCCTTATCTGTAAAAGAGAGGACCGAGTGTCAGCTCTACACTATGCTTCTCAAGCCTCTGAGGGCACTGCCAGTTCTAAAGCTACCTAACTGGGCCTGAGGCCTCTGCCATTCTTTAAAACATTGAAAGCAGCACAGCCCTGGAGGGTGGAGGAAGGGGCCCCTAGAGAATGAGGGGCCATGGCACAGAATAAGGGTTTCAATCTTTGTCTAATTCCAACCCTAAAACTAACCGAAGACCTCAAGGAGAAAAACAATCCAGAAACTACCATCTCAAGTTCCTTGTCTCAAAGACTGTCTCTTCGTCACTCTCTACTGAAGCCATCTCCATGTGGTCATCTGTATTTGAGAGCAGACCATACTTCTTCCGCTGTGGTTTCTTTAATCTGAAAACAGTTTAAAACACAATCCATTTCAGTTCCACAAATCTTAACTGAGGACCTAATATGAGCAGGGCTGTGTTAGGGGCTGGGATCCCCACATAAATTCCAAACCTTCAGTCATGGATAATAACCATCCTTCTCAACCTCTCTGATTCAGTTCAATAAGCACACAGGAAGTGCCCGCTATGGGTTCAGGATGGAAAACACAAAGAGGAAATAGCAGAATCCCAGGGAGGATGTGGCAGGGACAAAGGCAAAGCTACCCCAATGCTATAAGAAATGTGGGGAAGGCAGCTCATTTTCATCAGTGCAGGGCTGGAAGGGGGCAGGGAAAGAGCGTCCCTGAGTCTGTCCTTGAAGGCAGGGAAAGACTCCATCAGGCAGAGGTTGTGGGGAGGAAGTGGATTCCAACCAAGGTTTAGAGGTTGGAGTGAACAGGATGAGAAGGAAGGGGGGGTAGTTGGCATGGAATAAGAACTTGAGCCTCCCCTCCCCCCCACTCCCACTACTCTAATTTGGGCTGAAAGGTAGATCACATCAAAGGGAAGAGTATAAAGCAGGACAAAGGCTGGAGGGCTCTGAATGCCAAACACAAAGGGTTATGATTTCACAAAGCCAGAAGGAAGTTGTTATCAGAACAGAGCATGAGCCAGATAACTTGGGCAGTGGGAGGCACACGGAGGAGCTGGGGAGAGGCCAAGAGTAAAGGAGCCCAGTCAGGAGCCCCATCTCCCAAGAAGACAGTTATTTCAAAGCCAACCCCACTCCAGAGCTGAGGACCCACACCTGGAAGGTATCCCCAAGTCAGTCAATAAACATTTATTAAGATCTGTGTTAAATGCTTCAGGGATAGAGAGAGGCAAAAGACAGTCCCTACCCTCGAGGACCTAACAATTTAAGGGGAAAGACAAGAAGCAACAAGCCATGTACAAGAAAATTAGGAAATAATGAACAGAGAGAAGGCACTAGAATGGGGAAAGCTTCCAAGTAAAAGAAGGGACTGAGTTGTGAGTTAGAGGGAGCAGGGGAAGCCAGACCAGGGCTGGGAGGGGCATGTGTTCATGACCCCCAGGGAGCACACTGTCCATGGGGTTTTCTTGGCAAAGATACTGGAGTGGTTTGCCATTTTCTTCTCCAGCTCATTTTACAGATGAGGAAACTGAGGCAAACAAGGACAAATGGTGTTGTCCCCACACAGGTGTTATCAATGACTGGACCCAAGAGCACTGCATCCCACACTGAACCATCTTCCAGGCTTTTAAGTACTACCTGGTGAGGGTCCTCAGCTACCTCCTAAAAGCCATGTAGAACAGGATTACTTCCCAGCAAATTCAGACCACCTTCTGAAGGTTGTAGCCCCAAAGAGAGTAGATTCCAATCAATTCAACAGACAGTAATAAGGGGCAGAAAACAAGCCCAGTTTTTTGTGGCCCTGAGAGAGCTACAAGGGGGAGCTAAGACTGGAGCCTGGCCCAAGCTTCAAACATCCCGAAAACCTCACCTTATTATGGAGGAAAGGGGAGACCTGCAAAAGCTTTCTGGAGGAAGCAGCTTTGAGTCAAGCTTTGGAAATGGGCGTAAATTCCAAGTGAAGACAGAAAGAGAATTTATCCTTACTGACAGCACAGGGAACAAAGGCACCAGGGTTGGCAAAGGCAGCAGGAGGGAACCACTCTGACCAGCAAGTGAGTGCAAAAAGGGGAGCTATGCTGGCAGGACACAAGGTAACGGGCACCGCCTGCCCCGACCCTCAGCACATATCAGTCCTCCAGGAGGACTGAGAAGCAGTGTCAGAAAATTCACAATTCAGCCAATGGGGAACTGTTCCCCCACAAAATAACTAGAAGCAGAGTCCCAGAGGCAGGATTCTAGACTAAATGGGAGTTCCTTTGACTGATATTCCACCTCCCTTTTTAAAGAGAAAGCCCCAAAGGGGAATCACCTTGGCTAAACTCCTGGGACTAGAGTCAGACCAGGAGGAGACTTAGAGGCTGTCTAGTCCAATGCCCTCATTTTATAGATGAGGAAACTGAGGCCCAAGGAGGGGATCTGCCCAAGATCCCACAAATAACCAGCAGTACAAGGACTGGAACTCAGGTCCTCAGGCTCCAAAGGCAGTGCTGTTACTACGAACTAAACAAGTTTCCAGCAGGGCCAAAACTAGAGCCCCATAAGGGAAGGGAAAAAGTATTTATTAAGAGTCTACCATGCTGATATCATCTGATACAGCTGAGGAGAGAGTGCTGTTACTGTCCCCATTTTACAGATGAGGAAACTGAGGCAGGCAAAAATGAAGTGACTTGGGGGAAGGAAGTGTCCCAAATCTAAGTGTCTGAGGCTGGATTTGAACACAGGTCTTCTCTGAGTCACGAAGCTGCCTCCTAGGGACCAGGCCTCCCAGCTCTATCACCACCCCCATCATCCTGACACTTATAGTTTTCAACCAGCACTGGAGGACATCTAGGGAGATTCAGGAGGAAGGACAAATCAGAAAGGCCAGACCAAAGACTGGGACAGGTAACCCAGAGAAAACCACACATGACCTAATGTGGTGGCAGGGAAGGGTGGAGAGAAAAGGTCAAGTAGGAGAACTCTTCTGAAGAAAGAACTGGTAGGATGCAGCAGAAACCTTGGGGATACAAGAGACAAAGGAGGGGGAAGAGTCTGAGATAAGCAAAACTGGGAGAAAAGGAGGACGAGAGCAAGAAACGATGAGTTTCTGACAGAACCAGTCAGGGTGAAACGTCCAAAGACCGGAAGCTGGAAACATAGGGAGAGAAGAGAGCTGGACAGAAGGAACTGCACAGAGGTGATACGTGGATTTAGGTGAACAGGTGATGTCTCTGAGAAAGAGAGAAGAGAGGCTGGAGAAAAAGAGGTGACTGAGGATCAAGTGAAGGAGAAAAAGGCACACATCTATCTTATGTCTCTGTTCACACTAGGACACAAGGGCCTGTGTGCACAACACGTTTCTTGTATCTTCCATAGCACACAGCTGAGCAAATAGCAGAGCCTCAATACATACTACTTAGATTGTTGATTAGTCATTTCTAACTCTACATGACCCCACTTGGGGTTTCCTTGGCAAAGATACTGGAGTGATTTGCCATTTCCTTCTTCAGCTCACTTGACAGATGAGGAAACTAAGGAAAACAGTCATACCTAGTAAGTGTCTGAGGCTGGATTTGAACTCAGGAAGATGAGTCTTCCTGACTCCAGGTCTGGTGCTCTATCCACTTTGCCATCCAGCTGCCCTGGGGCTTCGATTAAGCTGTTACCAATATCTCTGCCAGGTGAGGCCCTACATTAAAGTAATCTATGTGCTTCTCCTTAAAATCCCTAAAAGACCTCCCGAAATAGACCCTATCTACCTGCCCCTCCCAATACCACCTCTTCCACACTTCTCCCTTCTTTCCTAGGCTCCCCACTTTTCTTTCTACATCTGGGTCTCACAGGGAGAAAAGCCAAAGAAATGACTTCATTAAATCACAACATGGCATAGGGAAGAGTCCTAGACTGGGACTCAGAAGACCTGGATTTTAAGTCTGTCTGCCACTAACTAGCTGTGTGATTTTGGACAAATGACATCCCTTCTCTGGGCCCTTGTAAAACGGAGGAGGATAAACATTACTTTTCTGAGATCTAGTCCAGTTCTATATTCTAAGGACCATTCCCTTTATATCAATCTCTGTTCAGTTCAATGGTAGCTAATTCAATCAGGAAGCCCTGGATTCAAAGCCCTGCTCTGACATATACTAGCTCTGTGATCATTAAAAGCTCAGTCCACTTTTTAAGACTACAGTCTGCAGAAAACCTGTTGCAACCTGCATCAGGAGGGGGAGTTTTCTAACCTGGCAGTCCCCCAGGTGCAGACCTATTATCCAGACACTGTGCTACAGAATGGGCTAACAAAGACAAAAATGAAACCATCCTTACCCTCAAGGCACTTACCTTCTACCAGGGAAAGCAACACAGATAAATATGAGAAGACACAAAATATATGCCTCCTATTAAATCTATCTTCCTTTGAGACTCAGCTCTATCTACTTGAAGCCTTTCTTACCCCACAGGTTTTGAATGTCTCTTCTACCCAGCCCCCTACCCCAGCACTTTATATTTCTTTTGCATACATTCTCCAAAGCCCTATACATGTCCCGATACATCTGGCACATATCTGCATGCCTGTCTATGTCTACACACACACACACACACACAGAATTTCCCCAACTAGACTACAAGCTTCTCAAGGAAACAGGCAGTAAAACTCTAACAGTGGGGAAACCTCAATTTCTCTCTCTCAGACCAAGATAAATGTAACCATAAATTAAATAAGAAAGAAGTTAAGGACATTAATAGAATTTTGGAAAAGTCAGATATAAAACTCTAGAGAATAAAGAATGGGAATAGAAAGGAATATAACTATTTCTCACTGTGCACAAAACACCTTCACAAAAACTGACTATGTATCACTGCAGAAAATCTTGCAAATGCAGAAAAGCAGAAATATTAAATGCATTTTTCTGACCATAATGCAATAAAACTCACATTTGATAAATGGTCTTTGAAGTATAGGTTAACAATTAATTGGTTACAAACAATTGGCAACTGAGGGAATGACCATCTATCAACTGAAAAATGACTGAACAAGATATGGTATATAAACGTGATGCAATATTGTGCTGTAAGAAATGATCAAGGGGGTAATATCAGAAAAACCTGGGAAGACATATGAACCAATACAAAGTAAAGTGGACAGAAGGAGAGAACAATCTACAAAATAACAGGAATGTTGTAAAGATAATCAACTTTGAAAGTCTTAGTAACTGCCAACACAACTCCAAAGGACTCGTGATGAAACGTGCTATCTCCAAATAGAGAATTGATGGATTCAGAATGCAGACTGAATCCTATTTTTTCTCTTTTTCTTGGAAAGATGGCTATTATGGAAATTTTTTTTGCATGACTATATGTATTTATAACGGATTTTTTGGGTGTGGGTGTGTGTGTGTGTTTGATGGGTGGGGGAGAAGAGAGGGAAATTGGAACTTAAAAAAAACAAAACCTTAGACTCCAAACTAGCTCTCCAACATCACAGTCCCAAATCTATTTTGGAAAACATCTCTTTCCTTGTGTGATGACTGATGCTTATATTTAGAATCAGAGGGTCAATGAATGCTGCTATTTCTACCACACGGTAGGCATTTGATCGTGCTTGCTGAAGGAGTCATTCAGAAATATTTCCAGAACACTAAGCTGGCAGCACACTGGGTAGAGCCCAGAACCGGGTACAAAATCTGGCCTCAAACTCTTAGTAGCTGTGTGACCCTGGCCAAGTCACTTAACCGCTGCCTGCCTCAGTTTCCTCATCTGTAAAATGAAGATAAGAGTCCCTACTTCAAATGAGGATTAAACGTGGCTAGCACAAGGCCTGCCACATGGTGGACGCTACCGAATGCTTATTCTCTTCCCGATGCCTGGACCTACAGGGCATGGCCCGCCATACATCAGGTGCTTAATAAATGCTTATTCGTGGTGGGGCCTCAGCAGATGGATGTAAGGATGCAAAGTGCTTGCAGACAAAACTATTAGGGAAACGTGGGCCACTACTGGTGCGAGGAGACCGGAGGTCATCATGCCCATCGTAAGACGACACGCGGTCACAAGGGTCAACCACCCTCGGCCCCTTCGGGCAGAGAGGGTGCGGTTAAGGGCCGCCGGCATCAGCTCCAGCGACCACGTGACTCTAGCCTCACGTGAACGCAGCACGTGACCTAGGAAGGCCTCCCCCTCCCCACCAGCCCACACAGGGAATCTCCCGGCTGCTTCCGAAACGAAGGCCTGAGGGTCTGTCACATGACCCCCAAGCCGACCCAGGATAGGCCTGCGAGGTCTCCACATGACTCACCTGAAGGCCCGGATGAGGAAATAGAGCGCAACCAGTCCGCAGAAGCCAGTCAGCACGTAAAAGGAGCGCTTCAGCATCTGCCCCGGTCCGGAGTTGGGCAGGAGCACCTTGGTTTCGTTGTGAGGCGCCGCAGGCACGGCCAGACTGCTCCCGTTCGTCACGGGCGGTGACATCGGCGTCTCGGCGGCCCACACGCCAGCCCGGCACACCAGGGCGAGCAGCAGCAGACGCGGCCCCATGGCGGGGGATAGCGGCGGCGGCGGTGCCCCGCCCTCGAGCGCCTCTGTCATTCACCGGAGGGCGGGGCGGCGGGAACCAATGACCGCTCGGGGGCGTGGCTTCGGGCGGAGAGCCATCCGATTCCCCGTTAGGCGCTTTGGCCCCGCCCTTCGGGCGGCAGTTTGCCCCGCCCCCACATCCTGCTTCCTCGCCCTCCCTCCCTCCCTCCCTCCCTCGAGCCAGCCTTAAAGTATCCCATACATGTTGCATTTATTACGGATTGAATCTGTTTCTCGAGGCAGCGGTAGCGACCGTTGAGCCTCCCCCTGGAAGACTTGATTCCAGTTAGGCCTCCGACCAACGGGTCTATTTGCTTCGGTGTCATCAACTGTAAAATGGGGATGATAACGGCGCCTACCTCTCAGAGCGTCCTGTCAGCCAAAGGCCCTCCGCAAGCGCCTGGCACATAGTGGGTGCTCTAAAGATGCACGTGCCCTTCCCCCTCCTAAAGGGCCGTTCTCTGGGGAGCCTCCCTGAGACCCAGGAGCTGGAGGAGGGGTCACTACCCCTTGTACAGGGGGGGAAACTGAGGGCTCCTTTGAGGATCGCCCCTTCCAGGTCCTGTGACGGACCCCCTGCCTCCCCCTTAAACCCGATTCCGGACTGGAGTCTTTCCAGCCCTGCCCTCCTACTGGGAGAGCTGAAAGTTATGTTAACGTGCCCTCCAATGCCCTATTTCTAGATCAAGGATTGATGAAGCTCCTCCTGTGTGTGGATGCGGGCTGGACTCGCACAGACAGGGGGCAGGTTCGTGTCCTCGAGGTGAAGAATGAGTAGGAGAAGAGCCTGGCCATGGAGGGTCCACGGGCTAGTGCCCACCCAGCTGGGGAAAGGGGTAGCAGGGAGAGGCTGATGGCCAGATTGGAAGGAGTATGCCTTTGGTGGAGGCACTTCCACGCTCATTATCTCTGAAATGCCCTTGACTGTGGTTCAGACCCCATTTGGGGTTTTCTTGGCAAAGATACTAGAATGGTTTGCCGTTCCCTTCTCCACCTCATTTGACAGATGGGGAAACTGAGACAAACAGGATAAAGTGACTTGCCCATGGTCACACAGCTCTTAAGTGTCTGAGACCAGATTTGAACTCAGCTAAGTCTTCCTAACTCCAAACTCAGTGCTCTATCCACTCACCTCGCCACCTAGAAATTCCTTTATATGATTTTTTTAAAATAATTTCATCTATTCCTATGCCTTGTGACCCCCTAACGCAGTTCTTTATCCTCATGATGACCTTTCAGTTCTTTTCCAGGCCATGGCCCCTACCCTGGCTACATTTTCCTTCCTTTCCTCTTTTCCTAGCTTGATGAACCAACACAATTTTACAGTACCCTCTGTTCTTAAATCTCTATTTCCCTTGCTGTATTCCAATTAACCTTAGCCAAACTCCTTGTTTGTATTACCATAACCCCTCCACAAACTGCCTCCTTCCCTCTTACTCAAGGACTGCTGAACAGAGCTAAAACAGGTCAGGAGACAAGGTTGATTGGGTCCACAGTCCTCCTCTAGGGTAGCTTTGCTGCAGCACGGATGCCATCAGCCTTTCATCTTTACTCACACCGCCCTGTGATTGAGGCCCTTTTCACCTCTCACCTGGACTGTGGCAATAGCCTAATCGGACCCCTACTTTCATCTCTCCCCACTCCACTCCTCCACTCAGCTGCCAAAGTGACTTGCTAAAAGCACAGGTCTGTCAGCATCACTCCTACTCCCCTCAATAGACTCCAGTGGCTCTTATTACCTCCAGAATAAAATACAATATAAAGTCTATGTCAATCAATCAACATGAAGTGCCTACTATGTACCAGGCCCTATGCTAAGTGCTGGGGATACAAACAGAGTTGCAAAAGACAGTCCCTGTCCTTGAGGAGCTTACAAAGTACTGGGGGAGATCACAGGCAAACATCTACAAAGCAAATTCTAGACAGGATAAATAGGAGATCGTTCAAAATAGGAGGGCACTGGAGAGAAGAGGAGGTGGGGAAGGCTTCCTGGAGAAAGTGAAGTTTTAATTGGGACTTGAAGCCATGGAGATCAGAAAGGGATAGGGGACAGCCAGAGAATGAGCGTTTAGGAGGCCAGTGTCACTGGGTCAAGGATGTGTGTCTCGGAGTGAGCCATAGGAAGACCTGAAAGGTAGGAAGTGGCCAGGTTATAAAAAGTCTTTGAGTGCCGAGCAGAAGGGTTTGTATTTGATCCCAGGGGTGATAGAGTGATAGAGTCGAGGGGGGTGGGGAGAGAATGACATGGTCAACTTTGATCACTTTGCTGGTAAATGGAGGATGGATGGCAGTGGGAGAGGCTTGAAGCAGACAGATCCTCCAGCAGCCATTGCAATGTTCCAGGCATCAGTGTCCGAGGAGAGAAGCCAGAGAGATGAGATTGACAGGCCTCAGCAACCACTTGGAAATGGGGGGGGGGGGAGAGAGGGCAGTGTAAACCGGGGAAAAGGCAGTGAGAGGAGTGATGGCATGTAAAGCTCTTCATAACCTTCCTCCCTCTCCAGGCTCCCTGCCTCCTACAGGTTCCATTCGTCTCCTTCATCCACTCCATTCCAACTCTGGGCTTGCTTGCCTCTCCTAGCACACAGTATACTACATCACTCAAGTCCCATGCCTGGGTTGTTCTCCTGCCTCTTCATTTCCCTGGATTCTTTCAAATATCAGCTCAGGTGCCGCCATCTGCTTGAGATCCCAGTCTTCCAACCTGCTTCGTAGAAAGAAGCTTATTCGGAAGTAGGAGGAGTCAGAGAATGTGGAAGGAATATGAGAGGCTTTTCTGTAGTCCCTCCTCCCAGTGGCTAGAGGAGAGGGTTAACCTGACGTGGACCCCCACCCCCCACCAAAGAATCTTATAGATAAATTTCAGGAGGTCCATGAACTTGGATGGGGAAAATAGTACATTATTATTTTTGCTAACATCTAATTAAAATTTAATCAAAATTCCTTCAATTATTTAAAAGCATGATTCTGAGAAAGGGGCCATGGGTCTCACCAGTCTGACTGCCAAAGGGGCATCCTGGGATACATAAAACATACAGCACACACACATACACACACACACACACACACCCTCTGCCTAGAGCCCTCCCCTCCAAGATTACCTTTTCTGTTTTCTGCATGTAGCATTTATACGTTTTTACCTGTTTATTTAAATGTTGTCTCCACATTAATGTGTAAGCTTCTTGAGGATAGGGATTGTCTTTGTCTTTCTTTGTATCCCTAGTACATGGATCACCTGATAGGATTAAGGTACCAGACACTGAAGTCCTTGCTCGAGCTTAACTGCCAAGTATTCAAACTATGCTTCAGAGAGTGCAACTCCAATGGGCTGTCCACATTGTTCGAATGCAAAATGTACGCTTGCCAAAAAGACTATTTTATGGAGAACTTGCATGAGGCAGGCGATCAGATGGTGGCCAGAAGAAACAATACAAGGACACTCTCAAGGTCTCTCTCAAGAACTTTGGATTTGACTGTGCAACAGGACCACTCAGCATGGCGTGCCCACATCAGAAAGGGTGCTGTGCTCTTTGAGCAAAGCAGAATTAAGACAGCACAAAGTAAACGCAGGATGTGCAAAATTTGGGATATCCACTCCAAATAGTCACATGGGCTATCTGTACCCAAGCTGTGGTGGAGCATCCTGAGCTCGTATTGGTCTGATCAGCCACAGTCGGACACACTGAAATTTCACTTTATCATGGTGATGTCCTCTTCAAAGATGAAGGACAACAACCAACCAACCAGTATATAAACACAGTGCCTGGTACATAATAAAATGTAGGGAATGGAGCTGCGATTTCATTGGTAAATTACAACTCCCAAGTGACAAAACTCCCTCTACCTTCTCTTCAGTTTAGGATCTTAGAGAGTTGTCAGTGGTGTCAAACTCCAAAGAGAAACGAGAACCATTAAATTGTATATGAGGATCCTGGCAGACTGACTTAGAAAACCACAAATTATTATGACCAAACAAGAGACAGAGAACATCATGAGATGCAGAATATGGATCATTTTGATAACATTAAATTGAAAATTTTTCGCACAAACAAAGCCAATGCAACCAAGATTAGGAGGGAAGCAGAAAACTGGGAAAGAATTTTTACAACTAGTGTCTCTTATAAAGGCCTCATTTCTAAACTATATAGAAAATGGAGTCAAATTTACAAGAATACAAGTCACCCCCCAATTGATAAATGGTCAAAGGATGTGAACAGGCAGTTTTCAGAGAAAGAAATTAAAACTATCTATAGTCATATAAAAAAATGCTCTAAATCACTATTGATTAGAGAGATACAAATCAAAACAACTTTGAGGTACCACACTACACCTATCAGATTGACTAACATGACAAAACAGGAAGATGATAAATGTTGGAGAAGATGTGGGAGAGTTGCAACACTAATTCATTGTTGGTGGAACTGTGAGCTGACCCAACCATTCTGGAGAGCAATTTGGAACTATGCCCAAAGGGCTATAAAAATGTGCTTCCCTTTGACCCAGCAATACCACTTCTAGGACCATATCCCAGAAATCATAAAAATTGGAAAAGATCCACCTTTACAAAAGTAGTTATAGTAGCTCTTTTTGTGGTAGTCAAGAACTGGAAATTGAGGGAATGCCCATTAATTGGGGAATGACTAAACAAGTTGTGAACCTAATAGAATACTATTGTGCTATAAGAAACGAAGGTCAGGCAAACTTCAGAAAAACCTGGAAAGATAAATATGAACTGATGCTGAGTGAAGTGAGCAGAACCAGGAGAACATTGTACACAGTAACAGCCACAGTGTTGGATGACTAACTTTGATAGACTTTGCCCTTCTCAGCATTGAAAGGTCCTAAAACAGTTCCAAAGGACTCATGATGGTAAATGTCATCCACATCCACAGAAAAAACTATGGAGTCTGAATGAAGAATGAAGCAGGCTATTTCCTATTTTTGTTTCATTTTGTTTTGTTTTTTTTTCTTTTCTCATGGTTCCTCCCATGTATTCTAATTCTTCTATATAACATGACTAATGTGAAAATATGTTTAATAGAAATGTATATGTAGAGCCTATATCAGATTACATGCTATCTTGGGCAGGGTAGAGAGGAGGGCGGGGGAGAAAATTTAAAACTTATGGAAGTAAATGTTGGAAACTAAAGATAAATTTAAAAAAAAGAAAATCACAAATTACCATTATCTGTATTTCATAAAATTTCTATTTTGTTAAATATCTCCCAATTACATTTTAATGGGGAGGGGGTCAGGCAGTGGAATGGTAGCCTGGGTTACATGTTTGACAGCCAGGCCAAGAGCACAGTGACTTTAAAATGACTTGCTCTAAGTTAAGGCAACCAGCATGCTATCAGAGGCGTGGCAAGAAGTCAGGCCTCAGCTTTGAAGACCAACTTTATCCACTATCAGTACTAAGTAACATTTAATAAAACCCTGTGTGGATTGTTTGATCCCTGCTTTTCACAGCACCTAGCACAAAATGAGGGATTAAATGTTTATTGACTGACTGATTGATTAGCCCTGGAAGCCTTGGAATCCAGGACTCTTTTCCCCACAGGCATCTTATTCTTTCTTCAGGGGGATTTCTTGCTTTCTGAAACACACTTCCAACCCCTATCCCTTCAGGTCCTTTTTCCCCTCCTACTCAGGGACAAGGGAGGAAAACTCTCTGATGCTCTCTGGAGGGTCAAGGGACACCAGAGAAATTTTTCCACTTAACTTCTCTAAGCCACTGTTTATTCCTGCTATGGGAGAAATGTCTCCTATCTGAGTTTATGTGGTGGGTAACCACTGCCAAATACACATTTGCCACAAAGCAGAAATTATGGGGGTAAAAATCTAGTCTGTTACGCTCAAACCAAGGTTTGGGCCTCCAAGAAAACCTGAAACGCTATGAAGATTCTGACAAGGCTTCTTCTCGGGAAAATTATGTCAGCATGATAGAGAAATAATCATTTACACATTATAATCTTGTACATTCCCTTAGGCCTTAAGAGTTAAAGAGAACATAGAGCCATAATCCCATATTTCCTTCAATGTCATAAAAATTGAACAAATTTAGCTAATCAAAAAGCTAAAATCTCATATCTCCTAAGAAAACAAACCTCAAGCAAACTCTTGTAGGTAAACTAAGTCAAGGTACAGATTAGGCTGCCTTGGAGGATTCACAAATAGGCTTATCGAGGAAGAGGATTTGTATGTCAGCAAAGAGTGGGGACGGTTGAGATTTTTCCCCTGGCTTCTTATCTAAGGAAACTTTAAAGCTCTTAAGTCAATTTTTACATTCCATGGGATAGGTTTTGATCAGATATGGTTAATATTAACCAAAATTTGCAAGAGGAATTGCCCTGAGTGCCAAATGATAAAAAGAAATCAAAAATGACAATGCCATTTCCCATAACACTCCTCCATTTCCACTTACCTCAGCTATGGCAATAATCCTTACAAGGTTTTCCCACATCCACTCTCTGTTCCTTCCAATCTCTCCTTCCTATAGCTCCCAGAGCAGTCTTCCTTCAGCATAGATCAGGTCACATGAGTCTGTTCTGAGTCCTTCAATGGTCAGTTATTGCCTCCTTAGTGAAATTAAAACTCCTCTTTACGGTCCTTCAGGCCCTGCATCAGCCCACTTTCTGGCCTGTAGAGCATCATATCCTTCCCTGCATGTTATCCCTCTCTCTTTTCACTTCTGTCACTCCTATCCATCCTTTAAAGCAGAAATCCCTTTGGCAGCCTGATGAGGTCTATAAACCTCTTCTCAGAAGAATATTTTTAAATGCACAAAATAAAATACATAGGATTACAAAGGAAAACAATTGTATTGAAATATAGTTTTAAAAAATCTTTTTTTTAAGTTCACAGGCCCCAGGTTAAGAACTAACTCACATGCCACCTCCTTCTATGAAGACTTCCTTGATATCCTCAGTCAGTATTTCCTCTCTCAGACCTTGAAAGGGTATCTTATCTGTACTTCTATGGTGTAAAAATGTTCTATAGCTATCTCTGGGATGTTCTCATCCTCCTACTAGATTCTCCCCTTAGGGACAAGGACCATAAAGTATGTATGTGTGTATATGTGTGTGTGTATATATATATATATATATATATAGATAGATAGATAGATAGATAGATATAGATATAGATATATAGATAGATAGATAGATATAGATATATATAGATATAGATATAGATATTAAAGCTGGATATATATATGGGTGTGTGTATGTATGTATTTTAAAGCTGGATTTGAATCCAGCCTCTCATACTTATTAGCTGGGTGTCTCTAGGCAAGTAGCTTAATACCCTTCTGAGTCTGGGGACTCTGGTCTAAAAAATGGTAATAACCATCTATCTCACAGGATTGTTGTGAGGATTACATTTCAAAGCAAAGAGCTATATAAACAACATCAGCTGTTTATTGTTATTTAAACCTGGTACAGGCAGACCTATAATGTGTGTGGTGGCAATTATGGAAGGATGAGGCCATTACACTAAATAAGGTCCTTTCCATGCCCTGGCATTCAGCTTGGAGCAAATCATGTCCCTTCTCTTGGGGTCAGCTGCCCATTCTGTAAATCAGCAGACTTAGGCCCCTCTCCAGCTCTGAGGTCATGCGACTATATTACAGAATGTACCTGCCTGGTGTGGTTTACACATCTGAGGATCACTCTGGGTTGGGCTAGGCTAGGCTAGATTCAGCCCACTAACTTAAGGACTTGTATTTGGTGCAAGCTTTAGACTGCCTCCATAAATTCCCACTCCAAGTCTGACCTTCTGAGGGATAGGAAAGGTCATTTGACTTCAAACTCTCATAAGTCTTTACATCTCAACCTTGGCACTACCCCATCAGTACTAGCCACTCAGTAGGGTTGCCAAAGGGGCCTATCTACCCTGCCAGATGCTTAAAATGGAATGATTTCTGGCCATAGACACCCCTTCTGCTGAAAATTTGCAACTACAACTCCCCCACCCCACCCAATCCCACATCCCCAGCTCTGCAGCTGCCCCCCACCTGACTTTGAAGCTCACTCGCCTTTTCTCCAGCCAAGCTCATAAACTTGATGCTAGACCCAATTTAAGGCTGTGAAGCCAGAGCTTCATAAAATGCCTCTCAGATATCAAGACAGACTATGGTATTACCACGGGAGTACTTCTTAAACCTGGCTTTCTCCTGGAAAAGCCCAGGCATTTAGAGTCTTTCAAAGCCAGATCTTAAAAGCATCTCCTAAAGGATCTCATTTATCTCCACAGCCCTGGAGGACATTAAGCTGAAAGAAACCTCGGCAGGCAGGCAATTTCTCCTAGGAAGGTCACCTTGTCAAACAGAGAAACAGGGACAGTCCTGCCATTAACCAGGAGCAGAGATCGTCTGGTCCTGGGATATTGAGTAATGACTTTCAAGACAGTCTGTCCCAACCCTCTCGTTTTACAGAGGATGAAATGGAGACCCAAGATGGTACAGAGAATTTACCCAAAGTTAGTAAGCAAGGAAAAGAGGCAGGATTTTAAGCTACCACTTCTAACCCCAAACCTAGTGCTCCTTCTATTATACCTGGTGAGGAGGTGGGGGGGTTGCTGTCTCTGTTGGCCAACCCCTCATTTCCCAAAATGAAAACCTCTAGAGAGGGAAAGACACTTGTATAACTATCAAAGCAGTGGCAGAACTGAGACCAGAGCCCAAGTCTTCAGTCCCAGTTCATTACTAAATGCCTATGATTCACAGAGAATCCTCCTCCAAAGGATCTGAGAGAGACAAGACTAATCCAGTGGAATCACTCTAGGTTGGGGGGTCAGTCTTTGTTCAGTTACTGCCTCTATCCACTTACTTCCTTTGTGAACTTGGAAGTCACTACATTTCCCTCAGCTGTAGTTTCCTCCTTTGTAAAAACAAATTCAGCAGCCTCCGATGTTCTAAATCTAAATCCCAGTTCCAAATCTATGATTTTATTGACTATATAAGTGATGGCCTTTTGATCATTAGTGCCATGTTTTAAACTGACAGATAAAAATGTTTTTAGATGAGAAAACCAAGCCAGTTACTTGACCTTCTCTAGGCCTAACCTCACAGTAAATAGCAAACCTGACATTTAAACCCAGATCTCATGGCTCATTTTTAGAGACAGTTTTCTGTTTGTATGAGTGAGTGTGTGCGTGTGTGTGTTTTCTTTAAGAAAGGAGGTAGTATCCTAAAAAGAGAATGTAAAATTCATAACCCAATTCAACTTGCCTGGAGACATTCAGAAAAGATAAATATCTTATTCTCACAAGACTGGGGAGACATTCTTCTTTCTCAACTTTAAGATTTGGAGGATTGCCATTGGCAAATCTTACGGGTAGCAGCTCTAATTAAAAGGGACACCTTTTGGAAACAGGTACAATGGCTCCCTTGCCTCTAGGCTACGGGAAGTTAAGCATTCTTTTCCCAGAAAGGATTGCCAGCTAGAGTATAGAACGAACACAACTGTCTTTTCCTATGATTCTGGGGCCCAGTTGGACAAAGTGACCTACTGAGATAACACAAGAAGGGGCTTTGAAAATTCTTCAGTAGGTAGCGCTTTACATAATCTGCACTTGGAAAATAATTAGGCAGGCTCTCTAGACCTTAGTTTCTCTCAGTACTCAGAGCTCTCGTGTTCTGGACCTTGAGATATGAGTGTTTTCCAATGGGTAGCAGCAAATTGTATGCAGCTGCGATGCTCTCTGTGTGTCTTCATACTGCCCAAGGGGGTCCTAACAAACCTTTGAATGAAGATAGCAAGATGTCGGATGACCAAGTTGGAATCTCCACTCTGTAACTTTGGGCTCTGTAAAATGAAGTGGATGTTCTCTGAGGTTCCTTCCAGCTCCACATGCTGTAATTAGAATAGTGAAGGGAACTCAGGAGAAAATATAGAAAGGCAAGAAATCCAAACCATAAGCCATAGGGATGAGGAAAGAAATCACATTCCCTGCACAGGCCAGCTCTTGAGAGTGATGAGAACAGCCCTTTCTCAAGGAAAGAGGAAAATGAACCCTAGTCAGACTTCACCAATTTGGAGAAAGATGGTGGATGCCTGGGAATGGAAGCCTCTTAGGCAGCTTTTTGAGACCAATCTGTAAAAAATAAAAACACTAGGCGAACGGGCCAGCCAACACAGAGGTGCTACCAGTAGATAAGGCACGGGCCTCCAGAACAGAAAATGTGGGCTAAGAGGTCTGTTTTACCACACAAGGCTCTTACACCTTTGGGCCTTAGCTCCCTCATCTGCAGAATGAGAACAACACATGCACTCTGTATTGCTGTGTTATGAATGAAGAAATAATGAAAGAGGCGACTTGTTAACTCACTTTCTCAGTCTAGGCACTTTCTTTTAAAAAGGGACAGGAGGGCCTGCACAAAATGTTCCCACAGGATTATAAAACTTAAAATTCAAAGGCACAGGAGAAATCCAGTCCAGGCTTCATATTTTGCCAAGGGAGAGACTGAGACTCAGAGGAAGGGAAAGGACTTACCCAAGGTCATTGTGAGTAGCAAATGAGACCCACATCTTCTGACCATAGACAACATGGTCTCCATGTCACCCCACATTGCTTCCTTCCCTAGAGTCCTATAAGGTAAGATTTAAATTTAATCAATACCTAAGAAATGGTCAGGAGCCCAGTTTTTGATCAGAATGTTATCCTTCCTCCTTTTTCTCTTCCTTTGTTGGACTATGTTGTCTGCTAAGTATGGATACACCCCAAGGCTTTCATCTCCTCTTTCTACCCTTTCTCCATGGTGATCTTATCAGATCCCAAGGGATCAATTATCTCTAAGAAGAGGACTCCTAAATCCATACAGGCTGTCCCAAAAATCTTGGTGCATTTGTAACAATTGTGAGATTTCTGGGTCATCCTCTATAGACAACACTAGCCATCTTTCAATCAGTCAATAAACATTTACTAAGCACTTATGTTTCAAGCACTGTGCTAAGAGCTGAGAATATGAATACAAGCAAAGTCTGTCCTCAAGAAGATGGAGGAAGACAAGTCTCAAAAGAAAGCTGAGAAGGGGAGAGAGAAGGAAAAGTACTAAGCGCTTGGAAAACATGATGGAGAAGACCAAAAAAATCCAAAGTACAGCAGCTGGTGGGAAATTCAGAGAAGACTGGGTTAAGCACCTTTCTTAGCCCCAAGGTCATGCTACCAACAGCTTGTCAAACACCTTTTACTAGATGGGATTCATCGTCTTCTCCCAGTTAAACCCACCCCTCCTCCCAACTTTCCTATTTCTTTTGAAGGGACCACTATCCTTCTAAGATCCCAGGTTTAACTTCAGTCATGCTCACCTCTTCTTCTTCTTCACCAAGTCCATGTCCAACATTGCTCATTTCCATCCCCTTCTGTCCATTCCCATGGCCACCATGCTAACTGTGGCTGCCTCACTTCTTAACTGAACTGTTACTGAACTGGACTGTACTCTTGGCTCCTGGCACTCCCCTCTCCAATCCATCCTTCAACAATTACTTTCTCAAAGCCCAAGCCTGATCATGCCTCTTCTCTGCTCAAGATTTTCAGTAGCTCTCTGCAGCTTCTAGGTCAAAATACAAGTTAGTTCCTCAGCTGGCCTTTAATGCCCTTAACATCAGATCTCTCCAGGCTTACTGTATATCCTTCTGCTCTAATGAGCTCATTACAACCAAACTGGGCTACTAGATATCCTCTGAACTTTGCAATCTATCTCTCACCTCTTTGCCTTTTTCCAACCTGTCTCCCAGGCCTCAAATGACCCCTTCTTCACCCTTGTCCTCTTACAAGTCCTAACCTTTTCCAAGGTTCAGCTCATTTTCAACTCCTCTGAGAAATTTCTCTTGATTCTCCCCTTAAGTATTCTCTTCCTCCTCAAATTTATATATATATGTGTATGTGTGTATGTATATATGCATATACATGAATATATGTATATAAATGTCTATATATACGTGTGAGTAGATACACACATATACAGATTTATATATGTATGCATACAGATACACATGTATACTTATATTTACATATATTTATATGATGACCATACTTTATGAGTTTAGATGTATTACATATGTACATATAGGTTCATGTGTATTTACATGTGAAATTCCCAAGTAGAAGGCGAGGGCTGATTGTGCCTACTTGCACGCAGCAGGTGCGTAATGAAGGCCTACTGGATTGGATTCCCAACTCTCTCTTTTGGTTTATTATCACAAGATTCAGAACAAGTAGGAACCTTAGAGGTCACATCTATTCCCCTATTTACTCATTCTTTAAAAAGTATTTATTGGGCCAGGTACCAGGCTAGAGTTGGAGTTATGGAGACAAAAAACACAACAGTCCTTGACCTCAGGGAAGGAGGGGTGGACAACAGGCACCCAAACGATCAGAAGTCATCCCTGAGACTCTCTAGTGAGAGAAGAGGGCCCAGGACAGGGTCCTGAGTTAGCCCCTGTGGAGGATGGAAGGCAACATGCTTTTATGGAGCATCTCTTTTGTGCCAGGCACTAATGCGAAGGACTTTCCAAATATTATCTCATGTCCACAACCTGGGAAGTGGGTGCTACTATGATCCCCATTTTACAGTTGAGGAAACTGAGGCAGGCAGAGGTTAAGGCCACAGAGCTACTAAAGGTGGGAGGATATGTTTTGGAATCTAGTCTTCTTTTGACTTTAGGGCCAATGCTTCATCTACTGTGCCACCTTGCTGACTAAGTAATTAATAAAGCATTTATTAATCATCACTATGTGCATCGTTCTAAACTCTGGAGATACAAACAGAAAAACTAGACAGTCTCCACTCTTAGATAACTCATCTTCTCACTGTGGGAGACAAAACATATGAGAAGATTCGTGGGCAGGACATCTAGAAGAGATTCCTGGTCCTAAGGACCACGAGGATAGAAAGGGCCAGAGGTCCTTTGGGTGTATATTGGCAGGTCAGAGGGTAGTAGTCTGGGGCTCTGGAGGGCACAGCGTCAGGAAAGATAGCAAGGGCCTGATATCTTCCATTATTGGAAGGGTTATAGATGGTAGGAATCCCTGATCATTGCAGTGGGGAACAGAGGAGGCAGAGGGCAGCAGGTACTCTAAAGGAGTGAATGGCATTCAGCCTGGAGAGGAAAAAGGTATGGGAGCATTGGCAGAAAAGCTAAGAGAGGGAAGGGCTTATTTATCTCCTTTTTGGCATGGGCCCACGAGCACACAGTACCTGACCCAGCAAAAGGGAGCAGCCAACCAGAGAAAGAGAAAGATGAGAATCTCCAGAAGGGGATTTTTGGTGTGAAATACTGAGGACAGAGAAGGAGCCATCAGACTGGGTAGAGTAGTAACCTTGAAGAAATCAGTTTGAGTTGAGAGATGGAGCCAGACTGCCAAGTGGAGGAGGACTGAGAAATGAAGGCAGTCAGCACAGATGGTTTTGTCCTCAAACTCTGGGACATGGAGGATAACTTGAAGTTAGTTAAGCGAAGCCTGAGGATGAGGGTGCCATAGGCTGGTTTGTGAAGAGCAGGAAAGGAGGGAGCATATTAAAGTGAGAAGGGATGGTTCCAGGCTGAAGCCTCTTTTTTCTCATTAATGTAAGAGACCGATTGCTCTGCTGAGAGAGGGGATGGGTGTGGAAGGCTTGAGAAGAGATTTGGAAGACCTGCTGTGGGGAACTGCTACCTTCAGTTAGGGAAGAATAACGTTACCTTCCTGAAGCAAGGCTTGGTTGAGAATTATATTTAGATTTGCTAGATAACACTGCCAATTTGAGGGGCCTCTCCTGAGGTCTAGGGTGTCAGTGGTGGTGCTCACTACCTTTAGAAAGGGAAATCTTCCCCCAAGGTTAATTTTTTTGTTATACTTGGGAACGGAGGAAAGGGAAGCCAGAGCAGTCTGGCACTGAGGTATAGGAGGATTGGAAAAACCTTGAGGCACAAGGAATTGTTTGGGGGCTGGGAACCAAGGAGAAATAGGTGATACTCCAATCAGAATTTCATAGATCTGGATCATAGACATGGAACACTTGTGGCTATGACCACCTGTGAGTGGCTGAGGTGGAGAGGAGCTGTAGGAGACAGCAGATGAAGCTGATAAGCTCAGGCCAGGCCATTTAAAGGAAAATGAGGCTTGGGGATGGAGAGAAGACTGCAAGCCAAGTACTGAATAAAGAGGGAGCTGGAGGTCAGTGAATAACTATCAGGGTCTGGACAAACTCATACCTGGATGGTGTTAACTTTAAATAAGAGGTTGATTTGCCATAGCAGTGGGAAGGGCTAGAAGTGACAGAGGGAGAAATGGGGGGGTATACCTGCTTCTCCTGGTCCTCCATCCAGTTCTCCTGGGGGAGTAGTAGGGGTGAAGTGAGCAAGAAGTACTTTCAGTACTGGAGATGAGCATGGAGGATGGTGTTTTCTGAGTGAGTCCAGATCTGTGAATGAAAAATGGAAGGGCCTAGGATAAAGAGAAGTTTTTAAACAATGGAATGCACGTTCTAGGTGGTACAACAGAAAGGAAGGTCAGAGTCATGTGGGGGGCTTTGGGTGGAATAGAAATGAAGTAGATGGGAGTAGGAAAGTAGAGGTAGTTGGGGGGAACCATGGTTTTAACTTAAATATTAGGCCATTTTTCTACTGCTGGGTTTAGCTGGGGAGGTGGGCTCTATTGCCTTTTGATTGGGAATCTCAAGGTTGGCATTATCTCCTCCCTCTTTTCTTTGTCCAATCTGTACCCTCTGGCTTCCCTATGACACCCTCTTGGCAAGATTCTCAAAGAGAAAAAAGTCTTTGAAGTGAAATTCAACTGGAGGTATCTAATGTATCTTAACAACCAAACAAAACAACAACCCCACAACCACCAGGCTTTCTAATTTTGTTTTAAAGTCACTTCCTCTGAGAGGTCCTCACTCTCTTTTGTGTTTAATAGATGAGTGACTGTAGTCAAAGAAACGATTATTCTTGATGGTCAAGCTTGATCATTTCCATAGAGTTCTCAGATAAGTCAGTCTACACCTAAGCATTTCCAAATTGGTAGGAATTGCTGAATCGGAATGTCCTCCAGCATAACCTCCATCAAGCCAAAAGGAGGGATCAGAAGACTTTAGAAAAGGAAAAGTATCCCTAGGACACAGGTTTGACACACAAGTTAGGAGTTCTTTTCCTACGAGATTCGTTCAGGTGGCAAGTTATCGAGGGTATTACCCATGTGACACAGAAAGATACACACCTTATTTTGCACAATCTTGCTCACTTCCATTAACACAGGGGATTAGTGGACCCCCTTTAGAGGTGTCACAGGTACTTTGGTAGTCTGGTGCAACCCAAGAATTCCTCGTCAGGACTTTTCTAAATGTAGTCTCATTATGATGCAAGCCTGAATCTGTCCGGTCTTCTCATTTCATCAGTACTCTCTGCCATTCTTATTGAACTGGAGGGTGGGGCTGTGGGCTCCAGGGCCTGAAGGTTTTCTGTCCTCCCAACAGCTGCACTGTTTTTGAATTTCTCTGAACCTCTCCATCGTGACCCCCAGCCAGGACCCTTCTCTTCCCCCACTTTCCGTCTTTTTCATCTTCCTTTTATGTAAGCTCCTTGTGGGCAGAGACTTTTTTTTTATTTGTATTTGTATCCCCAGGAAGTGTAGTGTCTGGCACATAGTAGGCATTTAACGTTTACTACTGATTATACATAAAATACTTAGGATTACAAAGGAAAACAATTACATTGAAATGCTTTTCATTCTTATCCAAGTTCATAGATCCTTGGGAGTCATGTATCCCAGGCTGAGAATAATTACACCTAGATTTATTCTGAATGTGTGAAAATGTACCAGGTTTCTATAAGGTGACAAGTGCAAGTTCTATCAGGTGCTATATAATCGAGCTGGAAAGGCTTTCAATATAGCCCAGGGAGGATTGGGTCTGTCTTCTGACAACCAGCTTAATTCGGTGAGGAGAGATGCATCATCAGAGGGTAGGTACCCCCACGGATGAGGTACTGAATAAAATGAATACACAGAGAGATGTTTATCAGAATCAATGTAGTAGTAAATATACTAGAGAATCACTAGATTCAGGTTCCAGTCTTGGATGTCTGCCAATTTGCATGACCCAGGCAAATCACTTCTCTGAAGTCATGCCAACTTTATCTCAATTAGATCACAGATATTTGATCATTCCATAACATATCACACAATTCAAAAACTCACTGATAGAAGAAAGAACACACAATTCCCAGAACCAATGTTGAGTTTCATACTTAGTGTTGGACTCTAGCCCAAGTCCCTTACTTCATTTGACACAATTCTGACCTTCACCATCCCACAGCAGTCAGTAGGGCAGACACAATACACATTAGGAAACCGAGTCCAGTCAAGTTGCTTGCCTAGGTCACAACTCATTTGTGGCAGAGAAAACAGAACCTGGAGTCTCAACTTCAGGTCTGTGCTCTTAAACCAAAAAGTCATAAATGTTCCTGATATTAAGAACTTCAAAGACAAGAAGAAATCCCAAGTCATCCATTTATTTTTGGCAGTACATTGACACGCCTTCAGTTGTGTGCACTAAAGAGCATTCCCTAAGTTTTACAAGGAAAGGGAGGTGAGACTAGATTCTCCACCAATCCCCATAAATTTCCCCACTTTCTCCGCCAACACAGATCCAGCCAGTGTGCTGAGGTTTGAACTAAATCAGTAACAAATTTGCTTAAAGTAGATATGGCATCCTCTAACCTATGCAGATCTCATTTCTGGAAGCAGCCTAGAAACTCTCGAACACTTCAGACAGCTGTAGTTTCCCCACTTAACCAACCCCGCTCCCAGGCCAGGATAAAGATGAATGGCATTCTGGTGGTAAAGTTCTCCCTTGTGAAAGGACTTCCTTACTTGCCATAATTCTAACCATCTTGGGTCACCAATGGGTCAGAAGAAAAATTGCAAAATCTAATAACAATGTTACACGTAAATGGCACCAGTAAACTTGGTAACTCTCACGATGGCCCTGGTTTATTAAAGTGAAAATCTTCCACTTATCTAGTACAAATCCACACCTTACAGGAATCTATCATGCTGATGAGCCTTAGTCTCTTAAGACCTTCAAGGATGGTAAGCTTATCTTGTAATCAGCAGTAACTTATTTCTCCTTACTTGGGGACAAATTCTGCCCCCCTCGACCTCTATTTTGCATTCCTCTCTTCCCCAACTTCATACAAATTAGATGGTTACTTCTAGTTACGTTCTGCAACTTGACTTTCTCCATTGAGGTTTCAGTATATCAAGTGTCAGCCTAAGAAACTAAAGGGCAATTTTTTAGGAGTTTTATGGAAGCTGCAGATGACAGTTTAGAAACTCGAAGTGCAGTATATATACAGTATTGTGTGATATTTATCTTTTAATACCATAACTCAGACTTCTCTAGTACAAAGGGTCAAATATTTCTATGTGAATTTTTATCACAAGCCTAAACCCCACCCCAAAAAGCGGAAGGAATAACTGTATATTTTTAGTTTATGGTCAAGCTAATATCCCAAAAAGCTGTTTGGAACACAGACTTAATAATGCAACTAAATTGGAGTAGTTTTATCTCATGACGAAAGCTGAAGACCATGCTTTCAGAGAAATAACATGACTCACACTTGAGTGTAAAGAGTGAGGGAGGGAGGGCTGTGCAGGTCACCAGCCTCACTTCTCCAGCCAGCTGGGTCCAGTGACCAGATATGTATCAGGAAGACTGGAGATGACCCAGGACAAGGCAATTGGGGTTAAGTGACTTGCCCAAGGTCACTCAGCTAGTGTCAAGTGTCCGAGGTGGGATTTGAACTCAGGTCCTCCTGACTCCTTCACTGGTGCTCTATCCACTGCACCACCTAAGCTGCCCCATTTCCTAATTTCATTTGCCCCCGAAAAAAGCAAACTTTAAGTAGTGTTAAAAACCCCCCTATTTCTATGTGCTTTTTAAGTGTGACAAAGCTCTTTGCTTTGAGAAGTAAAACAAGGGCTATTTTCAGTCATGCTAGAAGAGTATACTGCTCAAGGTCATACAAGACACCAGGACAATGGTAAACTGGGACTCACAGCCAGCACCAAACTATCCTTGGTAAAATCCCACGCTGGAATCGAGCTTTAGCTTAATTAAGTGATTGGAGGGGGTCACTTATATTCCTCAGTACCTACAAGACCCTTAGCTGAAGAAACATACACCACAAATTCAAGGACTTATATCCATTTTGGGTTATTTATTTTGAGTTTCCAATTTCAAATAAGTTGTTACAGGTGAACATTTTTCTAATAGTTTTATTCTTCCAACCATATTTTAATATACACAGGCCTTGATCTCTGAAGTGCAAGTCAGTTTATTTTTTGGTCTTCTCCGAAGTTCCTATTTACAGGAGAAAAAAACGAATGAGAAACTTGAGTCATGAGAGAAATTTATTTTCTAATACTTTCTAAAGTTCCTCCCTATAAACAGCCCTGTGAGGAGAGGCAGGTATTATGTTTACCCCACCATTTTACAAGAACACTTGGGCCATGATCTGCCTAGTCAAGTGGCTACTAATTAGTGGAATTACCAAGAACTGGCACTCCTTTAATCCCCACAACATCATGGATGCCATGAGAACTAAGGAGACTGGCCTTAATTTAGCCACTAAAAGAAATGGAGAAAACATTTTCTCTACTTCCAAAACCAGTTATCAAATTCTTCAGAAGTGGACATGGGTTCTTGAGGAATTAGCTCCCCCATACTGGCAGACTTACATTAATTAGTTATCCAGGTCAAATCTCAGTTCTCCTGCCTCCCCAGGAAATCATTCCAGGTAAGGGAGTGAGTACACAAGCACAAGCAGGCTTCAGTGGCTGCCTCTAGGGAGTCCTTAAGTCAGACACCATGGTCCTTGGCCACCTTCCTGGGTATTATTGCTTCACTTTCTTCAACCTGTCAAAGTAAATGGGCGTTATTAACCCTATCCACACCAGGGCTCTCAGATGCCCCTCCCCACCACCCCAGAAACAGTTCACATCATTTACAAGGGTTTCACAAGCCATTCACTGAACCCATCACATCACAGAAGCACAGTTGTGGGCAAAGGTTTCCAGGGCTGGCTGATATATACCAGCCAATGTCACATTTCATCCTTAAGCAGAGAGAGTTAAATCACTTCTGATATGGCTGCTTAGGGAGAGTGTGGGCTATGGGGAAAAAATGGCAACAAGGAGATGGCAAAGAAAGCTACACTTAAGTAAGTGACTTAATGAAGTCTAGGAAGATTCTCAATAGATGAATAAAAATCCAAAAGGCAGGGAATTCAGTTGTTTCCAATCTTGCTTACATACCTACTAGCAAGACATGACTGTGTGCCCAGCTCTGACCCATGGAACGAAATATCTGTGCCACACACCAAGGATTGCAATAGGCATGATTTTAATTTGTTTTTTTTCTCTTGGTTGACTTAAAATAGTCAAAAAAAGGAACATTCCACAGGCACATTAGACTTTCAAATGAGCTCTCAACAAGAGGAAGGATGCGGACATGAGCAAAAGGGAGTTACCTCGAATTACAGGACTATTTCCACATATGAACTAGCCAAGAAAGCAGCCTTCGTCTCAGAGGTTTCTCTGTTGGGAGGCACAACACTTCTTTTCTCCAGGGACACTGCAGTTTCCATATGCTAGCAGAGAATTCTTAGAACTTGTAAGGCAAGGACAAAGCTAGCTAATAAGTCAATTTCTTTGCTGTTGATTTTTCCTTGTCTACCTTGGAATACTGTGCTACTCCAGTTATCACAAAAGACTTTAGATTCTAGACTAAAATTTGTCAATGTTTTGGTACAATGGTGCTCAATGGTTACTGGATTTAACTTGCCACCAGTCCTCTGGCTTCCAAATGAGTCAAGTGACACAAATGAGATTACAGTTAATGCTTGCCTGTTCCACGTGTCTGGCCATGCAGACGACAGTGCAACAGGTTGTCATCCTCAAAGAGTGAAGTCATGTTTAATGTACTCAAATGCCAGGACCAGCATGGCCTCTCTTAATTTCTCAGTTTGGTTTCTGCTGGGTTAGAAGTTTGACTCCCGTCAGCCAACTCCTCCACCTACACTCTCTGCCCTGTGGTCTGCTTTGTCACTTGCTGTCAAAACGTCAGACATCCAGCAAAGGGGTGTGTTGTGCATTGAAAGGTAAATGTCAGGAGCACAGTTCATTTCAGACGGTCTTTTAATAGGCTTCGTAAAGCCAAAGAAAACTGTATACAAGAATTCCTTAACCACTTCAAATACAATATCAATGGAATATGCATACTTCTTCCAGTAAAAAAAGGACAATATAAATAAACATTTTCAAGAACCTCTTTTATGGAAAGTTTGCAAGTCTATTTCTGGGTAATTTACAGTATACAGTAAAAATACCTTTATGCAGAGTGAACATACAAGCAGTTTCTCTTTAGATATACCAAGGTGGTCTGCCTCTCCACAAACCCTCACAGCTGCATTCCTACCTTGCTACACTAAAGGAAGTTTACAAAAAGTTGAAGGTAACGCACTTAAAAAAAAAAAGCCAAACCTCCACAGCTTGTTCAGCTTCCCGTGAACATTGAATTTAAGGTCCTTTTCTAGCTCAAAGAAAACCGAACCAGGGCCCCCAATTTCACAAGTTTTTGTTGTAAAAAGAAAAAAAAATTTTAAAAATTAAAACAAAACCAAAAGAAAACAAAAAAGAAAACCACACCTTGGCTCATGACGAAAAGGAAAAAATAAAATCCGAAGTGCTTTCAAAAATGCTTTAAAAAAAAAAAAAAAAAAAAAAAAACACTCGAGAACAGACAAGAGCTTTCTTAAAAGAAAAGTCTAATTAGGCCATCTCATGTCCGAAGCTGTCAGGCTGTGTTTTGACAAGATCAGAACTGATAATACTACAAAAGTGAATACAAGTAGATGGGTACTACACAATAACGATTCAGCGAAGCTCCAAAAATCTTTATAAATACAGCCATTGGAAGGACGATCTTGATTCAGGAAGGATTTTTACTCGTTGTGTGTAGCTGAGGACAAGAAGCAGGCACAATTGTAAAGGCACTGAAGCACATGACAAGTTGTAGCATTTCACTCCCCTGAATTACTGCGGAGGCTAGGCCACTACATGATCCTAAGGAGAATCCCCCCCCCACGTCTAAAGCGTGTTAGGACACTCCAAAGTCTGCATCGTTAGGAGGTCAGAGAAGGGGACATTAAAGATGCTTTGCAGCTTCTACTAAGGCCTACACATGCATTAACACTAAGTAAGTTCTTTTCTCTCTCTCTCTCTCTCTCTTTTTTTTTTTTTTTTGCAGAAAATAGTTCCTCGCACCAAGACCTGACAGAATGGACTTGTTCCTTACGGGAAAAGCACCGTGATAAGGTCTGAGCGTTGAGAGCCTTAAAGTTACTTCCAGAGATCGGTACAAGGTCATGGAATCAAGATTCAGAGTTCCCACATACATTGTCGGCGTTCCCTTTTGATTCAGGACTTACCATAACTGTCATAGCTGTCTCTGTAAGACCCTCCTGAAGACCGGTCACCATAACCTCCTTGACTCCTGCTGGGAAATCACAAATGGGTGAGGAGCGAGTTTGGGGTGTTTTTAAACAGCTAGCTGCACAGGAGTGGTGGGGTACCTTCTGCACAACTACATTTCTTCACACAATTACCAGCACCAGCTCTAGTACTGAGGGTCAATGGTTTCATAGTTAAGAAATGGACCTAAATTGTGGTATTCCAGAGGGCCCTAATTATAGCCTGCCATTCTTACCTGCTGCTGTAATAGTCTCTGGAACCTCCATATCCCCCACTTCTTGATTCAAATCTGCTCCCCCCATAACCACGGTCTCCACCTCCTGTGGCACACAGAAGAGAAAGAGTGACTATTACTATCAGCATCTGCAGTTATAAACAAAGCAAGTTGAACAACACAATTCCATCCCTTATTTCCAACACCTACCTCTAGAAAAACCACGGCCTCTACCCCGGCCTCCACGGAAGAAGCCTCGGCCACTGGATGAACCTCCTCGGTACCCACGGGATCGGTTTTCTGATGACTTGCCTGCCTGGTCAACTCTAATCTGCCGCCCATCAACAGACTGAAAAGCAAGTATTTTGAAAGATTAACTTTAGCATACGCAGGAAGTGGAGATCTGTAATCTCCACTTTCATTATTTTCAATCTCTTCCTTTCTATTGGCTCACTTCCTACTGCCTACAAACATATCCACGAATCTCCCATCCTGAGAAAATCCTCTTCTGATCCTTTCCCCCAACCTCTATCCCTCTTCTGCCTTTTGTGACTAAACACCTTGAAAAGGCCATCTATAACAGGCATCTCCACTTTTCTCTCCTCTCTTCTTAACCCTTTATAACTTGGTTTCCAACCTCATCATTCTTCTTGATCCGTCTAAATCTTGACACTGTTAATCACTTTCAGTTCCCAAGACACCATTCTCTCATCTCTCTTTGTTGGATCCTCCACCAGATCACCTTCTAAGTGTCTCTCAGTCTCTAGGCCCTTTTCTCTCTCTAGACTGCTTCATTTGGTGATCTTACTAGCTTCCATTTATTCTCAAATTTATTTATCCTGCTCCAAATTCTCTGCTGAAAGACTGGATTCATGGTCAAGACTCCTAGAATCTCATCCTAGCTCCATTACAACTTTTGATCTTTAACTTCACTCTCTGTGCCTCAGATGCTCAGTTGTAAAAGGGAAGGCAGTCTTTTAGACTGTTTCTAAGGTCCTATCAGACTCTAATATTTACTCTGTATTTATTAAGCACTCAGGTGCAGAGCACTATGCTTGGGAGAGAGACCATGCCTGTCCTCCTGGACAGGGTAGTCTACTTTAAGGATAAACCAATTATAACACAAAGGTATTAATTATTTAAATACATGAAAATAGCTCTCAAGAGAACAATCAAAAGGTTTCTCATATTCTTATAGAGAATTTGAGTTAGGTCTTAACATGAGGAGGAAGTCATAGCTAGTTATAGAAAAGCTTGAACAAAGGTATGGGAGGCAGAAGAGCACTGGGGGCGTTCAGAGATAACAAAGAGTAGGCTAGTTTGGCACATGGTAGGGAAGTAATATGATATTAGTGCTGGAGAATAAAGTGACAAACAGATGGTGCAAAGCCTTCAATGCCAAACCTTAAAATAAAAAAAAATTTATACTTTAATTGGCAGGCAACAGAAGACCATTGAAAGCCTCTGAGGAAAGCAGTGATGTGGCTAGAATTATGCATATGGAAGTAAAATGACAGCAAGGGAGAGGTAAAAGCTGAGACAAAAGACCTGGTAAGAGGCAAGTGCAATAGTTCAAAGAGTTGGTCACTGAAAGCCTAGATGAAGCTGTATCAGTATCTGATTCCAATCAAGTCATCAAGAGAACTTTGCCAGCCCTTACCTTTCCATTCATGGCCATCATTGCATCTTTAGCATCATCTATGTTCTCAAATGTAACAAAGCCAAAACCTCTGGATCTCTGAGTTTCCCTGTCTTTCACAACGACAACTGGAAAGGAAAGAGGCAGTGATTAGTCATTATAAAAGAACAAAGCCAACACCCCCAACTAACCCCATCTCCTATTTCTCAAGCAAGTGAAACTCTGAAATACAGGAACTTGATCCAAACTTACCCTCAGCAATCTGTCCATACTTTGAGAAGACCTGTTCCAATGACTGTTCATTGGTATCAAAACTCAGTCCACCAACAAAGAGTTTTCCTTCATCTGATGCCATCTTGACCTAATGAAAAAAAAAGTTCTCTGTTTAGAGGCAAGCTGCTACATTTTCACCTATTGGTTAAACTCCCTCTTCAGTACCCAAACTCCCAATAACTAGTATTGCCTTGTGCAATACTGGGACCTGGATCGTAATCCCCAAGAAACTAACCCTCCCACCTGCTCAAAACTAAATCAGATTTGTAAACAGGGGCTGGAGGGAAACTTGGGTGAGGCAAGAGGGAATATCAGGACATATTTTATTTAAAAAAGCACATAGAAATAAGTAGATCTAGTTCACTTAAAACTAGGGTTCTCAATCCGGGATCTATGCCTAAATTCTTTTGGATTCATTCATTAGAACGTCAGATCAAGGGCCTTTCCCCAGCTTTGGTAATGCAAAAACAAAAAAAACAAAAAACCTCAGACCAGAACAGGGACTTTAAAAATAGGCAAAGTCTCCCAGGGCCTGGATAGAGTTCTCTCCCTTACTCACACCCTGCCAAAGCATGAAAGAGCACTGGCAGATCTTACATTATAAGGTTAGAAAAAGATTTTCAAGCAACAAACTCAATACTTTCATTTTACATATGGGAAAACTAATGCCCAGAAAAAATTAAGTAATTTGCCAAGGGTCATATATAAGTGCTTTAAAAAAAAAAAAGGCAGAAATGGGAATGAACTAATTGACCTTAGTTGTACCTTCTTGTTCCTAAGATGATAGCTAGGATCCCATGAGACATTACCATGGTATAGTTGAAAAAAACCAAAGATATTAAAAATCAGGAGCCCACGGAAAGGTTTTACAGCCCAAAGAGGCCTCTGACATGATGTAGTCTGGTTCCCTAAGTGCCAGGACCCCGTTCCAAACCCACAGCTGACACTTGCTACCCCAAGTGCAAGTCCCTTCCTTCTGTGGGCCTCAGTTCTCTAGTAAAAAACATTAAATCCGGGGTTGGGTGCTGCGCACGGGCCAGAGCCCTCTTTTTACGTCTTTTTCAGGAAGGCCCAGGGGCACTTTGTAGGGGGCGTCAGGTCCGGAGCTGACCACCGACCTCGAGGTCGCCGCTTAGGGGCCGGGTGGGCGGGGCACCCAGGATGACTCAGGGCGGCGGCCTCGGCACATCGGGGCCCAGACGCCCACCGCCGGGGCCAGCCCGGGTCTGGAACAGGCCACTCCGGGGCCTAGCCCGCGGCCCAAACCAAGATGGCCGCCGACCACGTGGCCCGCAAGGCTCCAGGAACGCCTGCCTCTGCCCTAAGTGGGAACTACCTCTTGAGGGCCCCCGGCCTTCCCCTTAAATCAGGGCCCCTCTCTCTCGTTCGTGGTGCAGCCCGCCCAACGCTTCCCTCCTCCAGCCCCCACTAGCGGCCCCCTTCTTCTGCGCAGGCGTGAGGAGCCCCCACCTCGCCTCCCTGCGCCATTCCATCCGGGCATCTCCGGCGGGCCCCGCCATTTCACTAAGCGGCCCGCCAAGATTCTCGGCCGCCATTTTGCGGCAAAGCCGCAGAGTAGTCGCCGGCCCCGGCGGCCCCTGGGGACACCGCAACGGCAGCAGCCCCTTACTTCGGCTGCCGGCCGCCGGCCGCCGCCACCGAACCCACCCTGACCTGGCGGGCCGGCCCGTCCGGCCCACAGCCGTATCCCAGGGGGGCGTGCCGGTGCCTAGGCCCGTCTCCGCCCAGGCGCAGGGCCGCCCGTCTTCTCCCTCTTGCCTGGATTCCCCTCCTCCCCAAACCCCGACCACCCCAGGCCCTGCCAGCTCCGCAGGCTCGACCAAGTGGCCGGGGGCGGGCTCCCTCACCGGTGTGTTGGATGGGGCGGGAAGGATAAGCGATATCAGCGAACAGAGCAGAGCGACCTGAGCCTCCTAACGGGAAAATGAGCGGCGCGCCCAAGAGCTCAGCCTTATATACGCCGCCACGAAGCCCCGCCCTCTAGCCCCACCCCCATAGCCCAGAGGGCCAATCGAAGGGGACCAAAGCCGGACGCTGATTTATATTCATAACCTTCGGCGAGCTACCTCTCCCCCTTACCGCCCCGCCCCGCTCCTCCGAGGATGTGTAAAGGGATTGGTGGAGATTTAGCCGGCCCCTAGTCCGCAGTCCCCCTCCCCTCAAGCTGAAGAGGCCTCTAACCCCAGGCTGCAGGAGAGCGGGGGCGGGAAGGCAGGAAAGGAATTGGAGGAGGGGCTAGAATCACACACGCTTCTGGGAGCTAGAGGCGGGGCTGACCCAGTTTGGCGCGCTCTCCCTCCGGCACTGCGGCGGCCGAACAAAGGAGCTGCCGGGAAAACGGAGGCCTCCCCTGCCATCTTGGAGGCCTGGGCCCCGCCCCCTCTCTAAGCCCCGCCCCCTCGGGAAATCGTCTCGGACGCCCCGCTCAGAGACATCCGAGCTCCGCCCTCCGCGGCCCCCAGCCCTAACCACCGGCAGTCGCTGCTCCTCCACCTCCCTACACCGACTCCCTCCCGGAAAGCCCGCCCACGCTCGAGTGCTCCGTGGTTACGCCCCCCCCAAACTTGCTATTTACTCCCACTCCCCCCAGGGGCTGCCCCGACTCTGCCAACGCTCCGTGGCCCCACGGGACCCCCTCCCCCAGCCCAGCCAACCCGCCTCCTGGGCCGCGGCCCCCCCATCATCCTGTGGCCCCAGAGTTCATCACCCCCCGCCCCGTGCTCCCCTGCTTTAGCTGCTCCCTTCCCCCCATCGTCCCGCACAGCCACCCCTATGCC
>CM053773.1:198603627-198720472 GCA_028658325.1 Potorous gilbertii
AAGGCATTCCAAGAGGCTCAAGTGAGGAGTCAGTACACTCTAGTCATGGGGGATGGCCAACAAAGGCACAGAGACATGAAGATATACAACATCATCTGTGAGGAATGCCAAGAAGACCAGTCTGACTGGACCATCCATGACATGAAAGATGGTAACATATAAAAAGGAAGGACAGAGCTTTACATGCCAAGTGGAGGAGTTTATACTTTGTCCTCAAGGCAATAGTGTGCAAGTGGCATTTATTGAATAGGGCGTGTGTTTTATGAAAATCATTTTGTTAGCTAGGCATAGAATCTTTTGGAGAAGGAAGAGACTTCAAGTAGGGAGACCAATTACAAAGCTATTACAATGGTCCAGGTGAGAGGTGATGAAGGCCTGACCAGGTGTTGGCCCTGGTAGTAAATTAGTGGTATAAAGGAAATATATGTATCCAGGAAACTTGCACAAAGAAACACACGCTGGGAATAGAAATGCAGAATCAGCCAATCTTCAATAAACACTAATTAAGCAGCTACTGTGTGTCAGGTACAGTGCAAATGCCAGGTATAGTACACTTATGAAACAAAAGGATATACCCTACCCTCAAGGAACTTATAGTCTAATGGGGAAGACAACTGAAAATTGAGGTTGGGAAGGTTCCTAGTACCAGGGGCCTGGTGGAGATGTTGAGAAAATCCAAAATGAATGCTAGCAGAGAAGTCACACCAGAGTACACATATCATATGGTGAGGATAGCACATAGCTCCAATATTTCAGGGTGGCTGATGACCAACATGATGTCAAGATATTGTTCCCAAATGGGTACTCTTCTGTACATCTCTACTCTCTGCGGAGTGTATCTTCTCTCCCGGACATGTCTTCTCCACTGAACTTCTCTCTGCTACCATCTTTTAGGTTTCAGCTCTTCAGGGCCATCTGCTGGGCACTCATGCTCTTATTTGCTAATGTGCAGTGACTATTTGTAAAGTCAGTCTCAAGCAGAAACAGACTGATAGCCCCTTAGTCAATAGTCAAGGCTATGAGCCACCACACTTAGCCAAAAATCCCAGACCAAAGTTAGCCAGAGGGTCACCAGGTTAAGTCTGTTCTTTTGACTGCCAGTGTCCAGGACTGACTCAAAGTTCTCAGATACCTCTCAGAATTAGAGCTAGAAAATTCCTTATAACTCCTACTTAACCCCAATGGGTCATTTTGGGGTTTCCAAAACCCATTTTGAGGACTTTGCATACTATGTAGTGAATGGGGATAATAAAAGCCATCTATTCATCAAATCTTCCTTGATTTGTATGCAAATAAAATGTGATTGTCTTCTACTGTAGCCCATATACTTGTCACTATTACATGTCTCTTTTAGCAATGAAAAGCATTCTGGATGTTGTTGTTATTATTTTTTTTCCCTGTACTCAGAGCAGGGTAAAATCTTACCATCTCCAGACATTAAAAATAAGGGAATTTGTGTCAGAGAGCAGCTTGGAACTGTTAAAAATTCTGAGCAGCTTCCCCAATGTGATCAAGTCTTTGCCCTTCCTCCTATTCAGTTCTGAATACCGCTCATTACCTACCTCTAGCAGCTATCTTAAATACATGTCCTAGTACACCAACTCATCAGCCAGCTTAGAGACCCTGTATTTGTCCAATCTACTGTGACTTAAAAAAAAACGGAGAAAATGATGACATAATGGTCTAACCCCAGGAGCCATTGCCAGAGAGGTGAAGGGTAGAGGTAGAGTAGAGTTGTCCATGGGGGCAGAACATTGCATATCATATTAGATTTTTTGTTAATGTATTGAAAAGATTTTGATGCCTTTTACCCATACTTTGATACCAAAGGATCTCACTATAAGGTTTTTGTGATTCCACCTTAAATTTTGATTCTGCATAGAACATCCTCTGTGACAATGGCAAACACTATGGGACAAGTCTCCCTGTGTAATATCTCACTTAATAATAGCTAACATTTGTATGGTGCTTTACGGATTGCAGAGTACTAGAATATTACTTTATCATGGTAAGGAAGTAGGCGTGCTATTGTTATTCCTAACTTATAGATGAGGAAAATGAAGCAGATAAAGTTTAAGTGACTTAACCAAGGACATAGTTAATTAATTCATTTAAACTGAAGTGTTTTTGATCCCAAATCCCTTGCTGTAACCACTGGATCACCAAGCTGCCACCTGCTGAATGCTAAGAATCAAGGGGTCCTCAAACCGTTGTCTCAATGGCTGCTTTATCCAAAGAATCTAGCTTGATTTTAGCATGTGCATGAGAAATTCTTCATTGGAAAAGAGACTGTATGTATGTGTTTTGTTCTTCAGAGTCACATTTTTTTTTCTTTTTGGTAAACAGTATAAACAGCGGGATCCTATATTCTCTTGCAGTTTTAGCCAATTGGTGTAACTGAATATGGGACTTGCTGTAAAAAGTCATCTGAAAAAAATGCAAGTTCCATTCTCACATATTTGTCATAGTTGCCTTAGTACATTCCTAGATCATTCCCATAAAAGGAGGGTTTTTGTTTTGTTTCGTTTTTAAAGGCGAGAAAGTAGTAAAAGGGCCAAGTAGTTATCTATGACTTTTCAATCCTATTTTTTGGGTAATCGTATTGTTCAGTGTTTTTTCCCCCACATTTTTAAGCATTTTTTCTTCTCTGATGTATCTTATAAAATGTTCCCTCAGAGCTTTCAAGATTATATGATTTCTAGCACAACTTTCTTCTCTGTGTACTTGTGTCTAGACATCCTTTATGCCTTCATTAGCTTAAGTGCCTTTCCTTCTTTCTCATAAAATAAAGCAGGGACTAGAGTTTTGAGAGGACAAATATGATGATACTATTATAATTGATGATGAAAAACTCTCTTATACATCTTCTATTTTCTATTGCATTTCGTCATACCACTTTCATCCACAAATACTCTCGACGCTTACTCCAAACTTTCACCAGATTAATTACCTCCCCTGCTTTTTGCTGTTTTATGAGGCAGTAATGCCTAACCTCTCTTAATTTCAGTGCTTTCTTTTTTTAATTATTTTTTGTTCATTCCGTATAGAGCTTGCTTTGTATAGATTTGTATTTTTGCATTTGTTTGCAGGTTGTCTTCCCCATTAGATTGCAAGTTTCTTGAGGACAAGGCTTGTCTTTTGCTTTTTGCTTTTTTGGTATCCCCAGCACTTAGCACAGTGCCAGGCATATAGTAGGTGCTTAATAAATGCTAATTGAATGAATAATCTTGTGCCATCTTCCTGCCTTATAAATAAGCTTATACTCTAAACCAGTGTTTCCTCGACTTCCATGCCTTTCCACTTATAGAAATACATCAAGTATTTCTAGTCTCTTTTGGCCTCTTCACTGTGGTGACTATTTTACATAATTGTAAATATACTGTCTGAGAAATGATGATAGTCAAGAGCAAAATCTTGCCTTTTTCCATTTCTCATTTTTCAATGCCAATTATTTATTTGAATAGGTCAGAACGGAACTGTAAAAATTGCTCGAAATATCTTTCTTCTCATCTTTATCCTTTGCTCTGTCCTTTTAATAGTATTTTTCCCAATTACATGTAAAGACAATTTTAAATATTCTTTTTTTAAACTTTGATTTCCAAACTTTCTCCTTCCTTCCCTCATGTCCACCCTTCTAAAGACAATAAGCAATTTGATATAGGTTATGTATGTGAAATCATGTAGAACGTATTTCCATATTAGTTATGTTATGAAAGAAACAATCCAAAAGAAAAAAAAACACTAAAAAAAAAAGTGCAAAATAGTATACTTCGATCTGCCTCCATACTCCAACAGTTCTTTCTCTTGAGATGGATAGCATTTTTCATCATGAGTCCTTTGAAATAGTCTTGGGTCATTGTATTGATGAGAAGAGCTAAGTCCTTCATAGTTGATCATTGTACAATGTTGCTGTAACTGTGTACAATGTTCTCCTGGTTCTGCCTACTTCACTTTGAATCAGTTCCTAACTCTCTTTTTGAAGGCAGTATTCACGCTATATACAGGGTTGAGGCTAAATTGTCTATAAACCTTTAGCCTCTTTGGTTTCTAAACCCTGAGTCATGTTTTCCAGTATATTGTTTAGCTGTATTGACATCCATGAGTAGCAAAAAATGTGACATGGAGGATCTTGTTGAGTTCTTTATGGAATTTCTTGGCCTCTTCAGCTGCTGCATCAGATGTTAGATGTGTTAAGCTTCTCAGAGCATCACTGATTAATGGAAAGATCTCTGGATGGCTTGACTTTTTAAAAGGAAGATCTAGGGTGTGTCCATTTACATTTCCCAGCTTTTTGTCTTTAAAGTACAGTTATATGTGACAGAATCTTTAAAAAGAAAATACATTGATTTTCTTTTTATTTGTTTCAAATTGTGGCTTCCCTGGGGCTTCCTGTGAAAGATGGGAGAAAGGTTGTCTTTCCCCTCACTGCTGCAGAAATGGTAAATTGTTGGGCAGGTAGATGGTGCAGTGGATAGTGTGCTCAATTCAGAGTCAGAAAAGCCTGAGTTGAAATCCTGCCTCAGATATTTATTAGCTGTGTGATCCTAGGCAAGTCATATAACCTGCCTCAATTTCCCCATCCATAATATGGAAATAATCATAGTGTAAACACTTGACCACCTAGATACCCTCCCCCACCGCCTGAAGAGCAGATATGTTCATCTTTCATCACTTCCCCAGGGTTCTCTGATGCCCTTCATGGCATTAAGGTGAGGTTGTCTAAGCTCTTTGCCAATGACTCCAGCCCTCACCAATAAAGTTCCCTCAGTTATAGGGGATGGGTCCCTTCTCTTTTAGTTTCATTCAGCCACTAACAGTCAGATTTGCTTTAACAAAGGAAAATTTAGATCAAAAGTTTAACAAATATGTAAATATCCTCAATGCTATATAAGCCTGTCCTTCATACCACCTAAATCCCTAGGAAGGAGGAGGGGGTTAATAAGTTCATAGTTTGGCTGAGGCCCTATATAACACAGCCCCAAGTTCCAAGTCCAAAACCCTACAGTCCTAGGCACCCAGATTTCTCAGGGTTTCCCTACCAGGCTGGCTGGCTGTACTATCCTGTCTAGAGTCTTAGCTCCACAGTCACCATGGCTGGAACTTCTAAGACTGGTGGAAATTGACACTTGCTCCTGAACCTGAGAAAGACAAATGAATAAAGACCCAGAGCCCATTTCTTGGAGCCATGGGGTAAAAGGTGGGAGAGCAAAGTATCCCCTTTCTCAGTTCAGGTCAAAGCACCTGTTCTTTGGATGAACCATATGTGGTCTTCACCTCCTGTGCAAAGCACAAAAAAAGCAGGCAGCCAAAGAAAATGAATTCCCCCAACTTGGTAGGGGAACACAGGGAGACAGAATGCCTCCATGATAGGAGATCTAGGCTTAAGCAAGGCAAACCCCCATTATAATTGCAGCCAACTCCCAGAGTCGGTGTGAGCATATGATGCAATAATATATAAATGCTAGCTATTATTTTTAGACAGCCAATGTTCTGGCTTAGGTGAGCCAGTCTTGGGCCACTGGCTGTCTCTTCTGTTTTGTCTTCCTTTATTGGAGAAGATTAAATAGAAGATTAAACAGTAATCCTGAGATACACATCTCTAGCTTTGGAGACAAGCATATGGATTGGAGAGACTGGAGTTCTTGGGTCCTCTAATCAAGCTGACTGGCAATAGAAGAAATCTGTGCATCAGAGAGAATGGCCACTAGCATGGGGATGAGTCCACTCCTTAGCCTGGCTTCCCAGAAAACATGGACCAGGTTGGAATTATTTGGACAGCGCAGAACCCGAGGTGAAATGGGAAATGGGTACTCACTGGTTGGAAAAAAGTTTTGTGTCCTGACGTTTAAGGTTCAGTCTCCTGAGAGAGTACAACAGAAATTATATTATTATTGCTGCTTGTTAAAGTTTTTCTATCAACTCATGTATGTTGAACATTTCCTTTACCTAGAAGAAATGAACAGTTGTTCTGTACATGGGGAGAAAAAAAGAAAACATCAATTCATGTTGCAAATAGCTACCAAATATTGCAAGGATAATTGCCTTTGGTGACCCTCTCAAGGCTCTCGGGATCCTAATTTTCTCATTTGTAAAATTAAGCAGCCCTAAAATCCTATGATCCTTTTCAAAATGATAACCTTCTACCATCCTTTCTTTATGTTCCATAGAATGATATGGGTCATTTATGAAAATACAATTTATAGTAAAAAATAAAGTTCAAAAAAACCATTAGTGGATACAATCACACCATTAGTGGATAGAGAGCTGACCTTGGTGTCAGGAAGACCTTCATTCAATTCCTAGCACTGTCATATCCTGACTATGTGACTTTGGGGACATCACTTAACCTGGTAATGCCCTATGCAACTTCTAAGATGATAAATTGCAGAGAAGAATTCAACTGGTATTTTCATAGAGAAAAAGTTCACCATGGACTCCCTCACCAGATGAAATCAGAGGTTTAAAAACAATTAAAAATTTTTTAAAATGTAGCTTATTCCAAATGAAACTAATTTTTTTGGGGGGGGGAGGAGCAAGCTGACTTCCGTAATCCAAATATGGAGAAATGACATAGTGGTCTAACATTAAAATTACTGAGAAACTAGGTGGCCTGATGGATAGAGTACTGTGCCTGGAGTCAGAATACCTGAGTTCAAATCTAGCCTGAGACACTTACTAACTGTGTGATCCTGGGCAAGTCATTTAACCCTGTTTGCCTCAGTTTCTTCATGTATAAAATGAGCTGACTAAGGAAATGGCAGTCTACTCTAGTTTCTTTGCCAAGAAAACCCCAAATAAGGTCATGAAGAATAAGACATGACTGAAATGTGTGAACAACAATCAAAAATTTAAAACTGCTGCTGAGCCCAGGGACCTGGGGCATTAATATTACCCCCAAGAGGTCCCTCTTCACTCTGGACTCACTATGCCATCGAGGCACTGGGTTTAGCCCTGGAGAAGCTTGATCACTTAGAGGACAGGTTTAACTCCTTTTCTCACATTCTTTGGCTTTTTAAGTTTCCTATCCTGGCATCCTGGGGAAAAATTGCTTAAGGCATATATTTCAGCTCATGAATAGGGTCTCCCCAAAAAGAGAGAATAGGAAAGTATTTGGTGTACAGTGTAAATCAGATATGGGACAGATATTTATTTCCTACCCACAAAAGAAATATTAAAAGGCAGAAAAGATTTATAATACAAACTGACAAGACATAAGCAATCAGAAATTTACAACTAATAACTTCTGTTACAATCTACCAGGAGGGTGGCTCATAAACATCCAAAATGCAAAGAGATTACTACCAAGTAAACATTGCACATTTTACCTCACCTCTTCCATATCCCATTCAAGACAGATATCTCCTAGTAATCGAGGCCAGGGATAGGATTCATCCTTCTACTGGTGAATGCCTTCTCCAAGAATGCTAGAACAGTTTTCAGGGATTCCTCCCTCTGCCGCCAATAAGCTCCCATTAAAGGACCCAGGATCTCTGAACTTCCCAAACCTACAAGGTAGTCTTGACCCTGGATATGTTCATCTTGGAACTGATGCTCATTCACCTAAGATCTGAAAAATAACACAGGATTGGGCTCATCTAAACAGGGCATGAATCATGTGCTTACAGCCTTACAGGATTGGGAAAGGAAGGAGTTGCCATAACCTCCAGACCTCTTGGAAAGTTCCAGATGTATTTGATGTCATTTTGAAGGTCTGAAAGAAGGGAGAGTCTCACTTTCTTAAAGATTGAATCATTAGTTTTTCCTGCTCAGCACTCAATAAGAGGACTGCCTCATTTTCTCAAAGTGAAAAGTTCCATCGAGGCTGAATCTCACACTGATGGTCATCTGGAAGCAGTAAGGGCATCTCTATTCATGCTCCATTCAACCTCTAGTTATAGTAGAAATAGCAGGGCATGTAGCATTAGGGGAGTGGGGGGAGAGAGACTATGGTTCAAAAACTGGTTCCACTCACTTACTGGGACCATGAGCAAGTCACTTAACTGCTTTGAGTTCCAGTTTCCTCAGCTATAGAATGAGGATTTTAATACTTTCATTTCCTTTATCATAGGATTGTTTTGAGGAAAGGGTTTTGTAAACTGTAGAACATTATATAAATGTAAACTATTATTACTGGTTTTGTCAATGGACTAGGACTCTAGTTCATTAAAAAGTTCTCACCATAAGTTCCTTATGCCACTATTCAGAGTCAGCATTCTCTCAGCCACTCAGGAGTCACACATCTTTCTCTCCCTGCAGGAAGTACATAGCATACCCAGTGCTCTGTGTGGGGGATGCTTCTGGGGGTGACTCTCCCTCACCTACTGGACTGAAAAAGAATTGGAACTGGATAAAGAAAGAGTAACTGAAAATAATTTGGATATAGGTGTCCATCTTGTTTAAATGAACATTTCCAAACTTCCCATCTAAAGCAGAAATTACTTCCAAGTAAGCATTAGTTTGAATTTGGCTTAAGCACGTACAGGGGCAGTGCTTACTCTTTTACAAGGCATTGCATTGTTGAATGACTCTGCTAGTAAAAATTTCCCATGTTGATCTTCAGCACTTCATTTGCTGTCCCTAATCCTGGTTTATGAAACAAATGAAAACTCTTTAGATATTTGAAGATAGCTGGGTACGTGTCCCTACCCATCCCTACCCCACTTCCCAAAAATGGCATTACTAGCTTCTAATTTAGGATTGTTAAACTAGATACGGTCTTGGTGTTCCATCATTGTTACCATTCAGTTGTGTCTGACTTTTTGTGATCTCACGGACCATAGCACTCCAATGCTATTCATGGGGTTTTCTTGGCAAGAATATTGGAATGTATCTGCCATTTCCTTCTCCAGTCCATTTCACAGATAGTAAACAGGGTTAAATGATTTGCCCATGGTCACATAGCTAGCAAGTGTCTGAGATTGGATTTGAACTCCAGAGTTTGGAATCAGGAAGTCTCATCTTCATGAGTTCAAATTTAACCTCAGACACTTCCTAGTCATGTGTCTCTGGGCAAGTCATTTAACCTTGTTTGCCTTAGTTTCCTCATTTGTAAAATGAACTGGAGAAGAAAATGGCAAACCATCCCAGAATCTTTGCCAAGAAAACCCCACAAAGGGTCAAACATGACTAACTCTAGGTCTTGCATTTTATCTACTACACCACCTACCTGCCCCTAAAGTTTCTCAGTTCAAATCCTACCTTTGGTATTTACTGTATGACCTTGAGGAAGTTACTTAGTATACTCTAGCCTGGGTATTCTCTGATGTAAAATGAAAGAGCTCTGGGGCTCCTTCTGACTCTAGAACTATGGTTTTCTGACTAGTCCCAGTCCACCATTTTGGAGATGAAGATACTCCCCAGACAGAAAGACTGAATGACTTACCTAGGGTTATGCAGGCAGTAAACCTTTGTAGCAGAGTAAGAATTTGAAGTAACAGCATTTTGATCCTCAAACTAATTGTCTTTTTACTATACCATATTGCCTTCTTCTAATTTATGATATCCATTTAGATATGAAGCTGTCCCTGTGTGTGCATTCACATGGGTACAGTTAATTCTGTTAAGACTTGAAATCTTGTCTAATAGAGGCATTCACAAATCCTAGTCTATCTAATAGGTGTTTGGTACTGTTGCTAGGGATCTTGATTATATCTGATTACTTGTATAATTCTATATTGTTTAACAAAGTTGGCTTGATTTTTCATGAAAAAGGAACTGGATTTTGAAGTCACAGGACCTGAGATCAAATCCAACTCTCACCTCTGACCTTGGGCAAGTCACCTTACCTTTTTGGGCCTTTGTTTCCCTCTCCATAAAATGAGAGGAGTTGGACTTCTAAAGTCCCTTGCACTCTAAATCTTATGGTTTTCATAGTGGACTTTTTTGCGTCTACTCATCACGAATATTGGGAAGCAAGATGGTCAAGTGTTCCCTGAAAAGATGTTTCCTGTTAAGAACATGATGATGCCAGTTCCACCATCTCCTTCACTTCCAAGGAGAACCTCTGAATCTTTCTTCCACTTAGGGACAATGTCCTTTGAGTTCGCTGGTTTCATTTATTCTGAGTATGTCAAGAGTGATATGGTTCATGGATTCCAAGGATATGCCAACTTGTGGGACATTAGACAAAGAGCTCACATTTAGGGTATGGAAAGTTCAACAGATGTAAATAGACAATCTCAAAACTGGAATTTTCCTTAGTAAATGCTTTCTTCTTTTCTCCTACCGTGGCTACAGCGTCTGCCCAGGTTGGAGAGGCCATTTCCATCCTTCTGTAAATTTCAGAGCCTGAGGGTTTTCTCATGAAGGAAACCCAATTATTAAGTCAATGAGGTTACCTCATAAGATGAAAAGAAAGATTCCGCCCACTCCAATAGAATATTTTCTTGTAACCAATAAATTTGTTATTATTCAATGGTATCTAACTCTTCTTGACACCATTTTGGGCTTTTCTTGGCAAAAATGCTGGAGTGGTTTGCCATTTCCTTCTCCAGATTATTTTACAGATGAGAAAACTGAGGCAAATGGTTAAGCAACTTGCCTAGGGTCACATGACTAGTAAGTGTCTGAGGTCAGATTTGAACTCAGGAATTTGAGTCTTCCTGACTCCAAGTTCAGAGCTCTGTCCACTGTGCTGCCTAGCTATCCGACCCAAAATAGTTTGGTCAAACAACAAAATATGCCTCATTTTGCACCTGTAGCCCATCACTTGTCTTCAAAGGGGCAGGAGGCATGCTTCACTGACTGACCTTTGAAGTCATGATTGGTCACGGCTTTGTTCAAAATGGAAACTCTTCAGACCTTTTTTGTTGTGGTGGTAGTGGTGTTTTGTTTTGTTTGTTTTTAAGCTTGCATCTCATTTTTTAAAACATTTATATAGTGCTTGCTATGTGCCAAACACTGTGCTAAGTACTTTACAATTACTATCTCATTTGATCCTTCCAACTACCCTGGGAGATACTACCATTAGCTTCATTTTATAGCCAAGGAAACTGAGGCAGAGGTCAAGTGTTTTGCCCAGAGTCACCCAGCCAGTAAATGTCAGAGACCAGATTTGAATTCATTCTCCAAGTCTGGTACTATATCCACTCTGCCACCTAACTGCCTCAACCAGGTTGGAAATGCAGTAGCCAGGTCTCACAGCTGACCAGCATGGAAGTTTTGACCTGCTATGTTTCTGACCCGGGCCTATTTGTCCCACCTTAGGTATCCTAAGGGGTTCCTGGGAGCTAACCACCTTGGTGCTGGGCTTGGTGCAGACACCTAATGAGCTTGAGCCCTCCTGCAGCTCCAAAATCCTGAGCTCAAGTTCATCAACCTCCTCCTCTCAAATGGTAGGAATTATAAATGGCCATCACTATGCCCAACACCATGTCTTTGCTATTCAGTTCAATTCAACAGAATTCAGCAGACATTTATGAAGTTTCTATAGGTTAAGATGTCTCATTAAGGACTAGGAATCCAAAGATAGAGATGACAGATACTGCTCCCAAGAAACTGATTAGATATCTCTGAGGGGCATCAGTGGTTTTCTAGAAAAAGTCTTGAATTTGGAATCAGGAGCCCTGGGCTTGAATCCCAGAGTCAGGGAGTCCTAGGCATATGACAACATGAAAAGATCACCTAATCCCATCCCCTCATTTTACAGATGAAAATATTGAGACCTAGGGAGAGCAAGTAACTCAGCCAACATCATGGGCATTTATTAAGCATCTTTTCTGTTCTTTGTACTAGGAGGTGGGAACATAAAGCAAACCCAAAACTGGAGTTTAAACTCTGTCAACCAGTAAGCATTTACTAAGCGTCTAGCTGCAGGGTGGCCCTCTAGGTGTGGCTTTTTGACCAAATCCAAGTTTTACAGAATAAATTCTTTTATGAAGGGGATTTGTTCTATGAAGTTTGGATTCAGTCAAAGGGCCACCCTTGGGGACCTAGAGGGCCCCATGTGGCCCTTGAGGCTGCAGATTCCCCATCCCTCATACTATATGCCACATAGACAAAAATGAAACCATCTCCACCCTCAAGGAGCTTATGTTCCATCTGAGAGGCAATATGTCCATACATAAGTATATATTTGCAATATATTTTATATATTATACAAATATATAATATAGTATTTTCCATTTGCACATATAATATTTGCAGTGCATTTAAATACAAGTTCATTGAGGAAGGTAGATAGGGAGATCAGAAAAGTCAGTGTAGAAGGTAGTGCTTGAATTAAGTTTTGAAGGAAACAAGAATTCTAAGAGGTGAAAGGAAGGAAGGAGTACATCAAAGCATAGGATACAGCCAGCACAAAGACCTAGAAGTGGGGCATTGAGGGTCACAGCAAAGAGAGCAGTTTGACTAGATCACAGAAAGAAGGAAGGTGAGGGATATTGGTAAGGGCTTTAAAGGTCAGAAGAGTTTGTATCTGATCCCAGAAGGAACAGGAAGTCAGTGAAGTTTATTGAGTAGGGGAATGACATGATCAGACTTTTGCTTTAGGAAAATCAGTCTAGTGGCTATGTGGACTATGTTCTGGAAAGATGAGAGATTTGAAGCAGGGAGACCTGATAGGAGGCTAATGCAAGAGTCCAGGCCAGAGATGTTGAGGGCCTGAAATAGGGCCTTGGCTTTGTGAGTGGGATGGATATTGGAGAGGTTTTAAGAGTAGAAACAAGAGAAGTCTATTGATTAGATGGGTGGGGGAAGGGAAAGAGAAGAAATGTGTATAACTTGAACCTAGACTAGAAGGATGGTGCTGCCTTCAGCAGAAACAGAGAAATTCAAGAAAGGAATAAGCTTTGGGGAAAAGATAACGAAACTCTATTTAGGGCATGTAAAGATTAATATTCCCTTGGAATATCTAGTTTGAATTGTTCCATAGAGAGTTAGTAATATGGGACAGCTAGTTGGCACCATGGTGGATAGAGACACTCGGCCTGGAGTCAAGAAGACCCTTCTTCCTGAGTTCAAATCTAGCCTCAGATACTTCCTAACTAGATGACCCTGGGCAAGTCACTTAAGGCTGTTTGCCTTAGTTTCCTTATCTGCAAAATGAGCTGGAAAAGGGAAATGGCAAACCACACCTGTATCTTTGCCAAGAAAACCCCAAATGGGGTTACCAAGAGTTGAACACAACTGAACAACAACAAATATATAGAGACAGCAGCTCAGGGAAGACGGGAAACCCAGAACTGGCAGACATCTGCATAGAGATGATAATTAAACCCATGGGAGCTGATGAGATTAACAAGTGAGAGTGGAAAGAGAGGAGAGCTCAGTTCAGAGTCTTGGGGGACGTTTGATGGTCATGTCATGGAGGAACAGCAGAGGAGGCATAATCAGAGATGAGAGACAGAGCTGAGTCATGAAAACCTATGGTCAGAGAGTGGTCAGAAGAAGGGGATCACCAGTGTCAGATACTGCTCCAAGGTTGTGAGATGCAGGCAAGTAGATAAGTAGGAGGTGATGTGAAAAAGAAAGGTGTAGTAGTAGCTGGGGGTGGGCAATCAAGGAAGGCTTTCCTGAAGAGGCAGTCCCTGATGGAGAAAGGAAAGGAAAGGAAAGGAAAGGAAAGGAAAGGAAAGGAAAGGAAAGGAAAGAAAGGAAAGGAAAGGGAATAGGAAAGGAAAAAGAAAAGAAAGGTGTTCTAGGAAGATGAGAAAGTACATTTCTGTCAGGGGAAAAACAGGAGAAATGCATGGAGATGGGAACTGGAAGGCCAGTTCTGGAGTCCTTCTGGCAGCCCTACATATCTCAATCAAGACTTCTTCCACTTTTTCCACTTGCAACTCTTTTTTGCCCAAGAAATTTTTTTTTATTATTTTGTATTTTTTTGCCCAAGAAATTTTTACGCAACCCTGGATAGATAGGTAGTATACAAATCAAATATTTATTGATAATAAATCATAAAGAAATTTGTTTTAAAGCAATTCTTTGATATACATGTAATTTTACCATATATTAGAGAGAAAAGTCTGGAATCTGAGCAGAGGAGTTTGTTGGCTTTGTGTGGCACAAAGTGCGCATGTTGTGTTTTCAGAACCAGGGTTTCAGTGAAATCACTTAGTGCCACATGGACAAATGGTGCCTGTCAGAAACACTTTGGATTCGTTATGCATTTGATTTTGAAATAAGTTTTGGTTGCTGTGAGTTCAAAAATCTTTTACTGTTGCCAAATTTTTCATGACCTTATGGGGTTGAGACCCACAGTTTTAAAAAGCTCTGATCTAGATCATAAAGTATGTGAAGGGGAATAAGATGAAATAAGGCTAGAAAGGTAAATTGGAGACAGATTGTGAAAAGTCTTGAATGCCAGGCTGAAAGAACAATTTGATTTAACTCAGTGACCTCGCTGTCCAAGACCTCCTAAAAATGACCACTGTGGAAGATCAGAGAGGCCTGATAAAGTTAAGACACAGCACTAGGCACAGGACTTTTCCAAAGAGAGAAGGGATCCGGATAGAGAAACGCAACCTAGACACAGATGACTAAATTCATAGTGATTTAAAGAAGAAGAGAGATTTATAGAGATGAGAAAAGTTTCATGGACAAAACTGGACCTGAGCTGAGCTTTGAAGAACTTCTAAGAGGAAGAAATGAGAAGGAAGTACATTCTAGGCATAGGGCACAGCTTAAGTAAAAGTGTGGAGGCAGGAGATGGCATGTAAAATTCAAGAAAGGCTATTTGGGTCAGAATGTTGTAGACATGAAGAAGAATAGGAAATAAAACTGGAAATCTAGGTTGAAACCATATTGGAGAGGGCCTTAAATAATAGGCTGAAGAATTTGTATTTTATCTTGAGCAAGGAGAAGTTTATGGTCAGATTTGTGCCTTAGAACAATTTTTTTGATAACTTTGTGGAAGATAGATTGGAAAAGAGAGACGGGAATCAATCAACAAATATTTGTTAAGCATCTACTGCATACCAGCTTTTCCTGGCACTGTACTAGTCACCCAGAACCCAAAGGCAAAAGTGAAATAATCTTTACCCTCAGGTAGGCATTCTGTTGGAAGCTGGATGGTCAATTAGGAAGATGGGAGGCTATTATAATAGTCCAAGAGAAAGATGAAATGAGGCGTGATTGAACTGAGAGTCAACTGTTAAAAGTTAAAGGGGGAAGATGTTGGTGAAAAAAGTACAATATGGTTTTTTTTTAAATAATTAAATATATTTCTTTATTTTCTGTTCCAAATTTTCTCCTTCCACCCCTCCCCTACCATTGAGAAGGAAAAAAATGCATTCCCATTATACAGAGCAAGTCATGCAATGATTATCTCTGCATTAGCCATGTTCTGGGAGAGGGGGTAGAGAGCAAGAAAATAAAAGAGAAAATATGCTTTAATCCTCAATCTGAGTCCATCAGGACTCTAACTGTAGGTGGAGAGCATTTTGCATGAGGAGCATGACACACTTTTAAGTTTAATCTGAATTATTTAACATTTCTCCATCACTTTCCTAAGTCTAGACAACAAACAAAACAATCCATCAAGCTCCGATCTGTGTTATTTGCCAATTTCCAAGAAGTACATACTTATCCTGAAATTTTAATAGTCAACCTTCTGGTGAGAGCTGGCTCCAGCACACCCCTCTGTGCCTGAGTGATGTTAAAAAAAAAATTTTAAACTACTATTGAAAAATATCCCTGCTGTTAGAAAACAAAGAAATTAAGAAGTAGGCAAGCAGGTGAAAAAGAATGGATAGGAGAGATATCGTGAAAATGGGAATGATCAGCTATGGTAACTGATTGGATCTGGAAGTAAGGAGGGAGGAGTTGTGGATGACAGGGAGCCAGCTACTGGGTATCTGAGAAGATGCTGGTACCCTCAGCAGAAGCAGGGAACCCTGGAATGGGGCAGGATTATCTGGGAAAGATAAGGAGTTTAGTTTGGAATACAACAAGTTTGAAGCAACAAGGTAGTGCCATAGTGGATAGAACACCAGACCTGGAGTATAGAAAGACTCATCTTCCTGAGTTCAAATCCAGCCTTAGACACTGTGTGCCTAAGCTGTGTGACCCTGGGCAAGTCACTTAACCCTGTTTGCCTCAGTTTCCTCATCTATAAAATGAGCTAAAGAAGGAAATGGCAAACCACTCTAGTGTCTTTGCCAAGAAACCCCAAATGGGGTCAGGAAAAGTGGACTGAGAAATAAGTGAATGACTACAAGTTTGAAGAGAGTCATTCAGATGGAGATTTCAAACAGGCAGAGATGCCAAGACTGGAGTTTAAGAGAGAGACTAGCGCTGGAGGTTAGATTTGAGAGTCATCTGTGTAGAGGTAATAATTGAACACACAAGAACTGATGAGATCACCAAGAGAGAAGGTGTATAGAGAGACATCAAAAAGAAGCCCAAGACAGCCTGGGGAGATGACAAAGACTAGGGGGCAGAAGATGGATAATGACTCAGTAAAGGAAAATGAATCGTGATCAGAGATAGGAGGAATATGAGAAGGGAGTAGAAGCCAACAACCGGAGCCAGTGTCTCCCACTTGCTACATGTATGACCCTAGACCAATTGTCTCCCCTCTACATGCCTCCGTTTGCTCATCTGTGAAATAAAGGAAGTAAGATGGTCTCTTAAATTTCCTCCCATCTCTCTAAGGTTCCATAATTTTACCCCTTAAGCCCTCTGAGCTCTGACATCCTGGGTTCTAGGGGCCCTACCAGTTCTGATATTCTCTGTTCTAAGGGCCCTCCCCACTCTGTGTTCTAAGGGCCCTCCTAGTTCTGACATTCTCTGTTCTAAGGGCCCTCCCAGCTCTGACATTCTCTGTTCTAAGGGTCCTCCCAGCTCTGACATCCTGGGTTCTAGGGGCCCTACCAGTTCTGATATTCTCTGTTCTAAGGGCCCTCCCAGCTCTGACATTCTCTGTTCTAAGGGTCCTCCCAGCTCTGACATTCTCTGTTCTAAGGGCCCTCCCAGTTCTGACATTCTGTGTTCTAAGGCACTGTAATGTTCTGTGACTCATCACAATAAACATCCAGGAGTTCCATATATGGGCTTCATGGCAACATTTTTGACCACAATCTTGGACAATCCTCAAACCCCAAGAGCCAAACACAATCTCCTTGGCACCAAAATACAAAAGTAGGACAGTGCATTTTCCCATTCTGCCAGGTTATTCCCAGGACAGTCAATCATGGACCTGAGAACAGAGACCTGGGTCTGAGTCTCTGCAGTGCAGCCCATGCCACGGCTGTGTGACCTTGGCCACGCTATCTCACCTCCTGGGATGTAACTTCTTCTGAAGCCATAAAATAGGAAAGGTAATTATATATGTTCCTTGCTAATAGCACTCAGCTCACAGTAGGCACTTAATGGTCATTGAATGAGTAAATGCTCCCTCACTACACTCCGTCCTCCACATGGCACCACTAACACCACTCTCCTCCAGGACATCATTTCCTCAAGCCCTGGGGGGTGAGAGGAGACAGATCCCCTTCCTCTCTTTGGAAAGCAACAAGGAGATTCATTGTGGACAGATTGATAAAACTGAGTTCTCAGATTCCATTTTGTGGGAAGCCCGGGGACGGTGGGGAAGTGGGTCACCCCCTCTAGCCCTCTGACTTCTGCCTAGCTCTCTGCTCCCTAAACGTTTTCTTTCAAAGGAAGCCTCCCAGCCTGTAGGACTCTGGTCCCACCATGCCCCAGGGCAGGCCAGGCTTCTCTGAGGTCAAACCTCTCTCCCCCTCACCACAGTCTGCTTCCTATCCTGGTGGAGGTGGGACCAGGGGGAGGAGGGTGAAGGATGCAGCAGCTGATGGTTCTGGCTCCTTATAATAACCCTCTTACGTGAGTCGCTGACGTGCTGGAACCACGTGGGGGAGTGCAGAATGAAGTGTAGGGGGGGGACCTGCTGAAAACAGGGGAATGATTCATCTCTGCCCCTGGCAAACTGCTGAGACCATTGGCTCCCACCCTCCCCTTCCTGGGCTCCCAGCTGGAGGGGGCAGTGGGACAGAACAAGTTTACTTCTCTCTTCTGCTTCTTCCAACAGCCACCTCAGTTTCCCCATCTGTAAAATAAGGGGCTTGAATTAAATGATTTCTAAGGGCCTTCCCAGCTCTGACAGTCTTTGTGTAATGTTTCTGGCTCCTCTCAGTGTTGGTGGGATTACAGTGAAGGCCTGGGGAGAGGGGGGCAGGGAAGGGTAGGCTGCCTTGCAGGATGGATCAGGTGTAAAGTGTTTAGCACAGGGCCTGGCGCATAGTAGGTACCATGTAAATGCTACCCTATTATCTTTATCTTATTGATTATTGGCACTGAGGGCTCAGATCCCTTTTGAATCTGCTGGAACTTAAAAGATGTTTGTTCCCAGGCCAATGCAAAGATTTCAAGGGCTCTTTCAACGTCTCACCACCCTTTCCTGCTTTGGCTCGAATCCTGGCCTTAGAAACCAGATTGCCTTGCCTGGGAATTGGAGGAGAATCGGGGAGAGAGATGATGGAGGTGGCGGTGGGGGGAGGGATGGTCTCTGTCTACAAATGTGCCAGGTGGCTCTCCAGCTGCAGGCTTGGCCTTTTCTAGGCTTCCTAAGTCCCCTCTCCCCCTCCCTGCCCTTCCTGCCCAGGAGGCCTGGAGAGCAGCAGGCCTTGGGCTGGATTCCTGAGGCCCCCTCCCCCATCCCACCCCAGGCCTGAATAGGAGGGATGGACAGAGGAAGACGTTGGAGGGGAGGGGGAAGAGAGGGGGGCAGCTCGCCTGCTGGAGGTCTGAGGGGTGAGAAAGCTGGTGAGAGCCCATGTGGGGCAGGTTCCTGCTGAAGATTTAGGAGGGGGTGCCCACGTGTGCAGGGGCTGCGTGTCTGGGAGACTATGACTGTGTGCACCTCCTCTGTGTGGGGCTGTGAGTGTGCATGCGTGCGCACGTGAATCCCTATGTGTCTGTGTGTGTGGGAGAAGGGGGCACCTTCACTGCAGGGGCTCTGCCCCAGCACTCCTTGGACAAAGAGCTGGCATTGTGAAGGCGGTGAAGGGAGACTGGGGGAGACAGTGGGTGGGCTCTCTCTGGGGCTCTTTTTGCTTCAGTCCCTCTCCTCTTCTCTCCCAGTCTTTCAGACTCTCCATCTCCATCTTGCACTCTCTCCTTCTCTCTCTCTCTGTCTCTCTTCTCTCTTCTCTCTCTCTCTCTCTCTCTCTCTCTCTCTCTCTCTCTCTCTCTCTCTCTGTCTCTCTTCTCTCTGTCTCTCTCCTCTCTCTGTCCTCTTTCTTCTCTCTCTCTCTCCTTCTCTCTCTCTCTTCTCTCTCCTTCGCTCTCTCTCCATCTCTCTCCCCCTCTTCCTCCGTCCCCCCCCATCTCTGAGGTAGGATCTCTCTGAGTGTGGCCACTCTGACCCTCTTGCTTTGTCTCTGGTCCAGAGAGGGGGATGGGCTGAAATGTCGCCAGGACCCCTTAAGAAAGATTCCCAAATTGCCTGACTCCAGTGTGTGGGGAGGAATTTCTTTGTGTCCTGGGCCCATATGACAGGCTGGGGAAGCTTTCTCACAATCATGTTGTTAAATTCATAAACTATAACACGTAGGATTACAAAGGAAATTAACAATATTTAAATACAGTTATCATAATGTTTAAAAATGTGCACAGACCACAGGTTAACCTCCGAGTCCTAGACTGCGCTACGCGGCATTTCCCCCGCTCCCACACAGCCTCCGCTCCGGGTCGTAGCTCTGCTGGGTGCCCCCCACTCTCGGTGAGCGCCCCATCCCTGCTCTTCATGCTGGAGGAGAGGGGCGGTGGTAAAGGAGCCCCTGCACCCCCACACCCCCTCCCATCTCAGAGTGCAGCCTAGAGTGCCCTCTCCGTCCGCTCCACCTCGGCCCGGGGCTGCTGACCGCTGGCCCCCGCCCGGGGCTCTGCGCGCTGGGATCAGGGGTCTGCGGGAGCCCCAGAGTCCGGGACGCGAAGCCCCGCGCGCCCACACGGTGGCGCTGCGGCTCCACCTCGGCCGGTACGACTCGGCGGGGCCGGGCCGGGGAAGGGGAGCCAGGGGGAGAAGGCGGGGAGTCTGGGGGCCCGGGGGATGCTCTGACAAGACAGGGCTGGCCCACCTCGAGCCCAGACTCTAATTCCAGAGCCCTTCCTAGTCCCAGTCCCGAGGATGCTCAGAGGTGTTCCCTGACCTCCTGCCCAAGGTGCGGAGGTGGGCGTGGGGAGAGACCGACGGAGAACCGGAGAGATCGGGAGAGACCGAGAGAGACCGAGAGAGACCGAGAGCTATAGAGAGACATGATGGGATAGAGATCTGGGGAGACCGAGCCGGGCGAGGCAGAGGGGACAGCGGGGAGGAGAGAGGCAGAGAGAGAGACGGAGAGACGAGGCAGACAGACAGAGAGGCAGACAGACAGAGGCAGACAGACAGACAGAGACACAGAGAGAGAGGCAGAGAGAGAGACGGAGAGACGAGGCAGACAGACAGAGGCAGAGAGAGACACAGAGAGAAACAGAGAGAGATACAGAGAGAGGCAGAGACAGAGAGACACAGAGACACAGAGGGACAGACAAAGAGACAGAGACAGACAGAGAGACACAGAGGGACACAGAGTGAGACAGAGATGGAGAAAGAGAAGAGAAAGAGGAGGGAAAAGAGAGAGGAAGAGAGGGGGAGGGAGGGAGGGAGACAAGGTGGACAAAGACCAGAGTGCTGCAGGGAGAGCCCTCAGTGGCAGGAAGTTATGCCAGGGATGGAAACTTGGGGTAACTCACAATCCAGAGAGGGAGGGGAGAGCCACATTCTCCCCCTAGCCCCTGGGGGTTTCCCGGAAACAGAGGCGGGGGCGTAGCTGAGACCCAGGCAGGTGCAGAAGCTGCCGGAGCAAGCCCAGGGGCTGCGCGCCCCGCCCTACACCGTCTCCATCCATCCCCGGTCCCCGTGTGTGTGCGTGTGCCCCTTCTGCTTCTCCCTGCCTCTGCTCCTCAGTCTCTGCCCCTCTCTGGGTGCCGTCCCCCACATCCCCTTCCCAGGCTGGGGCTGAGTCACCCTCATTCACAAACCCGCTAGAGCTGCTTTGAAGTTTCTCCCCCACTCCCAGCAGAGCCAGCCAGGGAGCCCGGGAGGGGGAGAAGGAGGGAGTCGGCCTAGGCTGGCGCAGGCTGGCAGCGGTTACCATGACAATGCCTGGCCCCAGGACCAGCAGCAGGCAGTGGGGGGAAGCGGAACCCGGAGAGCATGGGAGATAGGGAGGAGATAGAGGGCTTGTGGGATCCAAACTGACAGGCCCAAATGAGCAAACAGAGGCCCAGGGAGAAACGCCTGGCAAGGGCTGGGCTAAGCAAGATCTAGGGCTGAAAGTCAAATCTGTGAGCTTTCAGGACACCGTGGGGTGTCCTGGGGGCTTCAGGGGCTTGTCATCTAGCCTCTCCCTGGAAAGAATGCCCTTCTGGCAGGCCTGGCCAGGAGGACATCTGGCTTCTGCCCAAAGCCATCCAAAGAGAGGACCCAGGCCTGCCTAGGCAGTCCACTCCACTCCCCCTCAGCTCCCATTGTTTGAAAGCTATTGCTAACATTTTTGACTTTGCCTCTTCCCCTCATTACTCCCAGGTCAGATGGAAAGATAGATCCCTCTTCCACATGACAGTTCTGGGATACTTAGAAGTGTAACTACCATGTCCCCCCTGAGCCTTGTCTCCCTTCTACTGTATGCTGTCTCTGCCACTATATCCTGGGCAGAGTTCTTGGCCAGGTTAGTTCTTGGATCTGTTTCTCCATATGCAAAATTAGATTCCTAGGTGACCTTTATATGCCTTCCAAGCTCTGACATTCTGTGTCCTAAGGGCCCTCCCACCTCTGATATTCTATGTCCTAAGGGCCCTCCCAGTTCCAACATTCTAGGTCCTGTGTCCTAAGGTTATTTGACAGCTTTGACATTCCATATCTTATGGTCCAGGGGCTCTTACAGAGCTGACATTCTGTGATCAAAGCCTCTTCACGTTGCCCCACCCCCCTTCCAGCCCTCAGAGCCTCCTCCCCTTGTTTCTGACTCTGCAAGAGGGGCCTCCATTGATAAATCTCTCCCCCTCCTTTCCCCGTTGTCATGGAGACCGCACCAGCCCTAGCAACCAGAGGGGAGGGATGTGGGGATAGAATAGGGAGCAGGATGCCCCAGGACTAGGAAGAAAGGAGAGGAGGAAGCTGGGGCCAGAACATAATCATAGAACCCTGGGGGGGTGGGGGGGCTGTGTGGGTGTGTGTGTGTGTGTGTGCCCTACAGGGTGTGATGTTCTGTGCCATTGTGTGTGGCTGGCCATTGGTGAGTGGCATCAGCGTGTTCAGGTGCTTGTGAGTTTGTGAGGCTGGGGGTAAGGACCAATGATGCTGTACAGGGTTCTGTGCGTTTGCATTGTGGGACTATATATGAGCTTAGGCAGAATTAAACTAGAGGTCTGTGAGCGTCTGTCACTGTCTCAGTGACTGTATGTGAAATTAGAGCTGTAACAGCTGTGTGTGTGTGTGTGTGTGTGTTCTAGAGGGTATGATGTTCTGTGCCATTGTGTGTGACTGGGCATTGGTGCATGGCATCACTGTGTCCAAGGGCTCGTGAGTTTGTGAGACTAGGAGTAATAACCCATGATGCTGTGCAGGATTCTATGCAATTTGCATTGTGGGACTATATATGAGCCTAGGCAGAATTAAACTAGGGGTCTATGAGTGTCTGGGCCACTGTTTGCCTCAGTCACTGCATGTGAAATTAGAGCTGCAATAGCTGTGTGTGTGTGTGTGTGTGTGTGTGTGTGAGCAATAGCATTTGGGCCAAGGGGAAGGGCTGGTATATCTGAGCCATCAGGGGGAGCGCTGGCATGGCTAAGCTAATGGGAGAGAGCTGCCAATAGGAGAGGACCAGTTTATTTGTGGTAAAGGCAAAGAACCAATATATCTGCTCATGGGAAGGAGCAGGCGTTTCTGTCCTACTGGGAGAAGAAAATTCTGTTGATACGTTCATTTGAATTTTAACAAATATCCATAAAAGCACCTACTATGTGTTTAGCACCTACTGTGCTAGGGATAGTTGGAGCTAACATTATGTGCTGTTTGTGCTGCTGTGGAAAGTGCTGCACCATTGTGATCCCCTGGGAGGGAGTTGCTATCATTATCCCCATTTTACAGATAAGGAAACAAAGACAGAGAGCTTAAGTGACTTGCCCAACACTACGCAGCTAGTAAGCATCTGACAACAAATTTGAACTCAGGTCTTTCTACTTCTAGATCCAGTGTTCTATCCGCTGGTACACCTTGCTAGCATATATACTGTAGAGCAGTTTCCGTGGATCCTCATAACAACTCTGTGAAGTGGGTGCTGGTATTGTCTCCATTTTATAATTAAGGAAGCTAAGACTGAGAGCAGTTAGGAGACTTGGGCAGGGTCACACAGCTAGTAAGAGGTTAGAAAGTGTTTACATGCCTAGACCTGAGCTGGAAGAGTCAGAGAAGGAAGGGACGACCTCTATTTGGGGAGGGGAATGCAGATAACAGATCACGTAAGGGATGGTACCAGATTAGGGATGAGCATTGGGGAAGACATTAATGGTTTCAGTAGCTGGTGGAGAAGACAAAGGCAGAGCAAGAACTCCAGGTACGGTGGACTGCCTCCCAGAACACACTGAGGCAGGAGAGGGCAAACTAAGATGAGGGAACATCAAATGGTCCAGTTGGTCTGAAAAGTAGAGCTGGCAAAGGGGAATCGTGAATTCTGCCTAGAAAGTGAGGCTGGACATGAGGATGCAAAAGAAAGCAGTGTTAGAAGAGGCCGCTTTTTGTAGTGGAATGAAGTTGGATTGTGATCTCAGAGGGCTGATGATGAAGCATCACTACTGACTTTTTTTGACTGAAAGGTAGTGGAATATGGGTGCAGAACGAGGCATACATTTGCAGATATGAATTAGGTTTATTTTTCTTTGCTGCACTTATTTGCTACAAGAGAGGATTCTATTACAGAGAAAGTCATTAGGAAATGGCAATAATGTTAAAACACAAACACATTTTAAAAAATGAAAGTTAGTTTAGAACCGGATTATTGAATGCTTCCTATTTCAGGATGAAGCTTTGGATATTATCCTAAAGACTGAAAAAAAAGTGTCATTGAAGGATTTTCTAATCAGGAAAGTGGCATGGTTAGGGCAGAGGAATTGAAGAAGGAACAGACTAGAAGCCAAACAACCAGTCAGGAGGCAGTTAACCAGCCCTGGCTGGAGCTGATGAGTCCTTGAAGCCATAGGGTAGTGACTAAGTGGGTAGATAGAAGGGACAGAGAGATGTTGGGGAGAGGTAATTGGCAACCTCTTGGATATGAGCGATGAGGAAGTCAAGGCTGACTCTGAGGTTTGGAGCCTGGATGGCTAAAGATAGAGGCCCACTCCATACATGGGGAAGCAGGTTTGGAGGAAAAGATGGTGAGCACTCAGTTACAGATATGTTGAATATAAAGTTGGGGTAAAGGTCTGGACATGGGGATATCCAGAAGGTGGTTGGATATTTGGGAGGGAAGCTCAGGGGACAGGTCTATATTAGAAAGAAAGATTTGGAAGCCCGCTGCCTAGAAATGACAACAGATAGATGGATAGATAGATAGATGAATGGATGGATGGATGGATGAATAGAAAGAAAGATAGAAAGACAAGAAGGAAGGAAGAAAAGAAAAAGGAAAGGAAAGAAAAGGAAGGAAGAAAGAAAGAAAAATAGCCCCATACACATTTACCCCAAAGCTCTTCCACATTCTTGTGCTCCTTGGGAGTCAAGGTCAAGACTTTGTTGTCTGACCAGTTGATAATCATCAGGGCATTTCCCAGGAGACCCACACAACTTCTAGTTTCTAAACTTACCAGTTGGGAAGGTTGACAAGCTAGCTTCCAGGGCACAGGGTCCCCACCCTTGAGCTAGACTGTCCAGAGAAGATTGTCCAAAATGGTGGGAACCACTGACCATCCAAGGGTGGGTTGATAATGATCCCTGTAATATTGGAAGGTCTACCATAAGGAAGAGGGGTATTACACATTACTTCCCCCATTCATAGATCTGAAGTTGGAAGACACAGAGTCCTTTCTTTCCTCCTCAAACACATCATACACGTACCCCCACCACCGCCATTTTACAGATAAGAAGACTGAAATCCAGTAGGATAAAGTGACTGGGCAAAGAGTAAAAGCCCAGGTCACAGAGATAAGAAGTATCTCAACTGGGATTTGAACCCAGCTCTTGGGACTCTGAAATCAGTACTTTTGCCACTGTACTAATCAATTTTTCTTATCCTGTATCTATTTGCCTACAAGTTGTTTCCTTCATAGCAGAAAGGAAGCTCCTTAGGGTCAAACATTATTTTTTGTTTTATCTTTGTATCCCCAGAACCTAACCCGGTGTCTCATAAGCAGTAGGTGTTTAATAATTGTTGTTTGAACTGAATCCAATCAAATGGGTGGAAAGCCGCTGGGAGACAGATAATAGCAGTTTGGAAACAGAATAGACAGCTTCTTCAGGTAGTGAGATTTAGGTCCCCAGAGATCTCCAAGTTGAATGTAGGCATTTGTCACGGAGGTTGTAGGTACAGATTCCTCCCCAGGTAGAGAGTGGACTCTGGGGCCTCTGATTCTTGGCTTCAGGGAGAGGTCTTTAGGAGGCAGGATTAGGGAGATGGCATGAGGGAGGGGGCAGTGATTTCCTCAGCTCACACAATGGGCTAAGGCAAACAAAAACCCGAAGTGAGGGCCTAGGTGGGGACAATTTGAGGAAGCTTCCTACAGGAAAAATGGAGGGCAAAGAGAGTTGGAAGGGACATGCCAACACACGTGGCACTAGTAGAGGGTGAGGAGTGGGAGAGAGATGGGAAGTATGTGATCCAGGTCCATAGAGTTCTGGTTTCAGTCCCAGCTTAACCCACCATTCTTTGGGTGATCTTGGGCAAGTTGGTTTCTCAGAGCCCCAGTTACCTCATCTGTAAAATGGGGATGATAATGTAAGTCAAGTTTGGTCAAAATAGCTCTAGTTTTTCCACTGACTTCCTAGGTGATCTGAGACATGTACCTTCTCCTCTCTGGGATTCAGTCTTCTCTCCTTTAAATGAGGGGGTTGGATAAGACATGATTAAGGCCCCTCCTGGCTCTGGTATCGTATGGTCCCAGGAAACCCTGACTAACAAGGACATCAGGTAGGCAGAGCTGAGGGTCAGGTGTAGGTCACCACATGAGACTGCTGCCTGGCCACCTGGATCCTTGTAACGCTCCTTTCTCTCCCATCCCACCCCGCCCCTGTAAAATAGGGGTTAATGATAGAGGGGAGGGCTGGGCAAGGTAATGAGCGTCAGGGAAGGGCTTAGACATCCCAGGGTGAAAGGCTCTGGCAGAAGGGTGATGAGGGTACCCCTGCCTGCTGGGCCTGAGCAGGGGGAGATGCAGGGACTGTCCTGGATAATAGGTGACCCCAGGGAGTCAATTAGACATTCTCCTGGGAAGGGGAAGCCTTGGGCTGTACCTTGGGCACTATGGGCCCATAGCCAGGGTGGCTCCAGAGTGGTAGATCTGTCCAGTCTCAGAATCACAGCTGTCTTCCCTCCTCCCCTCCCACCCAAAGCTCCCCCTGAGGCAGGCTGAAGGATTCCTCACTCCCTGGGGGGCCTTTGATCCCACAGCTCAAAGAGATATCTAATTATCTCCCCACATCCCACCCACAGGGGAACAGGTGGGGAAACTGAGGTCAGGACAGGGGAAAGGGCCAAGAGCCTGAGGAGTCAGAGGAGGTAGGGACAGAGTAGACAGCCTGGTTCCCAGGCTGGCAGCATCCCAGGCAGGAAAGAGTCTAAGTGGGAGAGCCAGACACTGTGAGGCACTTTTTTGTTTTGGTTTGGTTTGGTTTTTTGGGGGGTGCTGTGGGTAGGGAGGGCGTGCTGTGGGTGGGGAAGGGGTGTTGTGGGTGGAGAGGGGGTATGTAGCTGTTTCTAGCCTGAAAGGACCAGTTTAGGCAACTTAGTGCAGTTGTGGGGGAGAACAGGTCTGTTTGCTGCAGCCTGGGGGTCAGGATGCCCCTCCCCCTCCCCTTCTCCCTTCTGCCTGGATCACCACCTTTCCTATCACACAAGTGCTGAGGAGGGTTGCTCCAGGCAATGGGAAGGTTTCTACAAAATTTAGGGGCCTTCATGGGATAGAGGGACCCCATGCAGGGAGGAGAGGTCCAGCATACTGAAGGGGGCTCCATGCGTGGAGGGGGGGGGTCCTATGCATTGTCTGGGGTAGAGTGTAGTGAAAGGGGGTGGTAGGCAGTGTTTGAGGCCGGAGAGGGGGGGTTACCTGCAGTGAAAGGGTTCTTGACAAGTGGGGTGGATCTGGGGCAGGAAGGGGTGTGTAGAATTCTAGGCTGTGAGGGGTCATGGGGCAGCAGGACTGGTCCAGCCCAACCCTAAGCCCAGGGAGGAGAAGGTCCTTTTTCCCCTTTCTCAGGAGCCTGGACTTGCCCATCCGGTCAGACTGCTGCTGCCAAATTGGACTGTGGGAGGGGCAGTCTTAGGGTCACTGGGGTCAAGGCCCCCTAAGCGCCTTCCTTTTAGAAGGGGCTGGCTGGGGTAGGGGCCCCGGGAAAGAGTTGCTTCCTCCCCTGCCCATCCTGGGGTCATCACTTGGGGGCGCCCTCTCTTCAAGAAAGGTCTGGCCCCCAATGCCTGGTCAACAGAGTGACCAACTGGGTCCTTCGGGATTCCAGCCTTCCTCCCTCCATTAGGGTCCTTCTCCTCCCTAGGCCCCTTCTAGCTCAGCTCCCAGGAGAAGCTGGGCTCTCAGAACCATTGTGGGGGAGGGTTCAAGTTCCAGAGGAATTGGGAGGAAGGGGGGTGGGAGGTCCCCCCTTTTATGCCTGTGCTGGAGGTGGGGGTGCTCAGGGAAGGGTAGGGGCCCCTGCGTTTGGAAGGGTGTGTGAATTCATGCGTGCAGGTAGGGAAGATGCATCAGATACAGAAACGTGCGTGTGTGTGTGTGTGTGTGTGTGTGTGTGTGTGTGTGTGTGTGTGTGTGTGTGTCTAAGTACACAGAGTGTGTGAGCCCAGGGAGGGGCTGGAGTTTGTGTGCCCAGGGAGGGAAAACCACCTTTGTGTCTGCCTCGTCCAAGCTTGGGGGGAGGGGAGCCCTGGAACAGAGGTGGGCCCCTAGAGGGCCAGGAGGAGGAGAGCTAGGAGCCCCTGGAGGAGGGAGGCATGAGTGTATGAGGAGGGGGTAGGGAGGAGACAACTGGGACAATGCCCCGAATGTGTGTGGTTTCAGCCTGAGAGTCTGCCAGGCCCAGTGGGTCCAGGCTCCCAGCTCCCCAGGGCTCACGTGAGCCCCTGGCCCTGGGCCCTGGGGAAGCAGGAAGCTGGGGTGGCCTTGGTGAGAGAGGAAGGAGAGAGAGAGAGAGAGGGAAGGAGCAGAGACCAGCCCGCCTCCTCCCTCCTTGGCTCTGCTCAGTGACTCAGACTTGCCACCCCAGGCCCAGCTGGAAAAGTGTAAGAGCTGTGGAGAAGCAGGGGCCCTTGGGGGGGATGGGGTCCAGACAAACCTTCACCCCAGAGTGTGCATGAGCAGCCAGGAACCACCCCCCTCCCCAGGGCTTACAGAAAGGATTGAGAAGGTAGAACAGAAAATGGCAGGCCTAGAAGGGCACTTGGAAATCATCCAAGCCAACCGCTTCTTTTTATAGGCAGGGAAACTGAGGCAACGAGGAAGGAACTGATTTCTCTAGGGTCACACAGTCAGTTGTCAGCTGAGCCAGGACTGGAAATCGTGTCTCCTGACTCACAGTTCAAGGCTCTTTGGAGTATCCTTCCTCCAAAAGATATGCACCAAGATGCATTGTATCAGGGACCAGAGGAAAGTTTGCACCATGAGGGCAGCAGGGCCCTGGGTCTGAAGTGAGAGGTCATCAATAAGGTGTTCCTTCCAAATGTGCCACTCCATGTTCTCCCGTGGTTATAGAGGGCTGAGCCTGGAATCAAGAAGTCCCGAGTTCAAATCTAGTCGCAGACACTTACCAGCTGGATGGCTTTTAACCTGTGTCTGCCTCAGTTTCTCCATCTATAAAATGGGACTAATGATAACACCAGCCTCCCAGGGTTGTTGTGAGGATTAAATGATATTAATCTTTGTAAAGGGCTGCTTCGTGCAATGCCTGGCATTAATAAATGCTGATTTTCTTCCTTCCTTCTACCCATTCTATGCTTTTAGGCAACTAATGGTCTGTGCTTTAAAGTCCTTTCTTGTTCTGATGTTCTTAATTCTAATGCAGGGATCCTTAATCTGGGGTCTGTGAACTTTTTTTAAAATATTTTGATAAATGTATTTCAATAGAATTGGTTTCCTTTGCAATCCTATGTATTTTATCTTATGCTTTTAAAAATATTATATTGTGAAGGGGTCCATGGGCTTCTCTGAACTGATTGCCAAGGGGGTACAATACCCAAAGAGTCTCAGGAAGCCCTGATCCAAGATAACTTCAAGCCCTGACACCCTCTCCCAGATCCTGCATCCTTAGCCCCTGGAGCCAATCTAGTGTTGGACCCAGATTCAGAACCCCATGAAATCCAGTCCCCCCCGCAGAGGCTTACAAGCTACCAAACATGTTACTTTTCGTTTCCTAGCTTCAGTTTTCCTCATTTGTGAAATGGGGATAAGAAAATCTGTTAGCACCTACCTCCTTGTTTGTTCTTCATTCTCAAAGGGGACCGTGACATCAAGATGATGACATGACTTGCAGGTGACTTTGATTTGAGTGAGGGAGGGCTGTGCAAGGTCACCAACCTCACTCTCTTTTCCTGTGCCATCTGGGTCCAGTGGCCTGATATTCATCAGGACAGCTGGAGATGACCCAAGATGCAATGAGAGACCCTGGCCCTTTCAGGCTAAGGTCTTATCACATTCTCACTTTGAGTGAGATACACTCATTCAATGAGCAAGCTTCTTTAAGTTACTCAAGGGATGGTCCCTTTAATAAAAACTGGGAAGGGAAGACCCTCAGGGTTCCTGGTAAAAGAGAAACAGTTACTATTTTGTTATTACATTCACCCTGTGCCAGGTGGGTGGGGACTTGTTGTCCAGTCTAGGAGCTCCAGAGAGAATTGGGTTTAAGGCTTGATCTTTGAGTAAGGAATCTAGCCAGTAAACCCAGTACCTATCTCCTAGGGAACATGTGAAACATCAATAAGACAGAAAACGTATGCAAAGTTCTTTGCTAGCTTTAAAACTGCCACCGGCCAGTCCTGATCTTCTGGGTTCTAACTAGTCAACAGTTAAGGTCTCCTTCAGGTCTAATGTTCTGTCCCATGCTCCTTGGTCGGATCTAGCTCTGGCTCTCTTTTCTAAGGTCTTTCTGGTTCTAACATTCCATAATTTTTACTCTGAGACCTTCCAAGAGGTCTAAGGTCCTTTCCTACTTCAACATTCTATAGGCTAAGGTCCTTTCCAAAAGTCTATGTTTGATAGAACCTTCTGGCTCTGACATCTGATGTTCTAAAACCCTTCTGGTTCCAACATTCTGCCTTCTGTGTTCTGGGGTCCCACTACACTGACATGGTACTTTCTAAGCTCCCCTCCCGTCCTGACATCCTCTGTTCTATTGTTCTGAGGTTTCTTCCCCTCCATCCCAGCCCTTCCCAGATATCTTAGCACTGTGGAGAAGTGAACCTGCCTTCTCTAAGGCTCACCCAAGGAAGCTTAGTTTCTACCATGCTGGAAGGGCTTGAACATGGTTCCAGTGATGGCTTTTGTAGAGAAAGTGGTCACCAGGAGGTTGACCTGGTGGGGAAGTCTTGGTCATGAAACAAACATAAGGCAAAAATTCCCTTTGTTCTGAGTCTTGGTTTTAAAATAAGTTTTTGAACTGCTAAATAGAATAATTTTACACACAGACACATTTCTGCCTAATAGTAGCCATTTCAAGGGCGAGGGGGAGGAGGGTTAAAGGAAAAAAGCTTATAGAATATTATTATATATTTAAAAGGAATAGTAAGTTGTGCATTATAGAGTTGCAGTTTCATGTGCATCTTTTCATTATACTGGTATACAAATGCTTGTTTTATTCTATAAATTAAAAAGAAAATAAATAAATAATTTAAAACGCAAATATAGATGTAAATTTTTATTGATGTTTCCTTCCATGTCTTCTTTGGAGCTAGGTTTGGTCTTTGTAATTTCACAACATTCACTTTTGATTTGGGATGTGTGTATGCATGCTTGACCTTTCCATTTCCAATATTATAGTTGTGTATGTTGTTTTCTTGATTCGGCTTAATTCACTCAGTATCAGTTAATGTAGGTCTTCCCATGTTTCTCTGTATATATCAAATCCTTAAGAACAGAAATATTCCATTACCTCCATGTATCACAGTTTGGTTAGCCATTCCCCAGTTAAAGGGCATCTACTTTGTTTCCAATTCCTTGCTATCACATAAAGTAATGCTATAAACACACACACACACACACACACACACACACACACACGCCACTGAAGGGCAAAAGCCCAACAGTGAATCTCTGGATCAAAGGGTATGGACATTCTAGTAATTTTATTTGCATAATTCTAAGCTGCATTACCAAACTGTTATACTGATTTGCAATTCCACCACTAATGCACCAGTGTGCCTGTCTTCCCACAGCCCTTCTATCATTGACTATTCCCTTCTTTTGTTATTTTGCCAATTTGCAGAGTGTGAATCTTGTTAAAGAGAACATAGGAACATATGACATTTATGGCCTCAGGAAGTATTTAGTACAGACTCTAATTTTGCAGGATCTTTCTAAGATCCAGGGAGAGTGAATGACTTGCTCAAGGTCACATAAATGATAAGTAGCAGAGCTAAAATTTGAACCCAGTTCCTATGACTTGAAGTCCAGTGGTCTTTTCACTAAACCATGAGTCTGAATTAGGTTGGTATAGCAAAAAAAAGCAAACAAACAAACAAACCAAAAAAAAAACCTCCCAAGCAAACAAAAAAAAACAGCCTGGATTTCGAGTCAGAGGACCTGAGTTTGAATTCTGATTCTACCACTGACTGCCTGCAACCTTGGACAAACTGCATTGCTTCCCTAGGTCTCAGTTTCCTCATCTGAAAAATGAAAGGGTTGACCTAGAGATTCTTAATTTGGAGAACATGGATAGATTTCAGATTTTATCCAAGTCCATGAACTTAAGACATGAGGGGAAAGAAACTACATCTTTATTCTCTCTAACCTCTAACTGAAATTTAGCATTTCCTTCCATTGTGAATGCAGGGTAACAGATATATTTCTGAGAAGGGGTATCAAGGCTACACCAGGCTGCCAAACGAGTCCATGGCATAGTGGTGCCACTGATCCAAGTGATCTCTAAGGTTCCTGCCAATCTATGATCATTTTTGACTCAGACACATCTTTGTTCAGCCATTGGTGAAGTCTCCTTGATAAGATATGAACTTGCTCTGTGAGGATCGAAGAGTCTCTACTTCTTCAGAAAGCTAAGTCTTTAGGCCTGGCATCTGAAAAGGTAAATACCCATGGAATGAAGGCCAAAGAACTGGAGATAGAGAGAAACATAGGAAGAAGGATTCCACTTGTGCTTGGAACTGCAATTCCCTGTGCCATATGCATTGAGGGGTCAGTATCAGAGGAACTGATCCCAGGAAAGGATTTTCCGGACCAAGCAGGAAGCAGAGTTAAGGACGCCGAAGGAATACCATCCCAATGTGGAAGGGAAAATGTGAGCTTCATTCTTTATTAGTCTTGGGGGTTCTGTGGGGCTGATCCATTTACCCTTTTGAGGAGAAGTTTAGAGGATTGTAGATGTTCTTAGGAGAGATAGAACTCCCAGATGGGAGACTTGCTTGCCTCTCCATGAGTTCAATACTTACCCCTCAACCCAAGGTAGTACTATAGTTCTGAATGATGGTTTAGGTTCTTAAGAAGTTAAGGAGCTCAAAGAGAAAAGAGTTATGTTCATTGTTTTTGGGTTTGTGTGTGAGTCCTTAATGTGTGTGTGTTTTTTTAGTGGGTTCAATAAAACCTGTCATATTCGCTGCCTTGTTAACTTGAATGCTTATATGGGAACTGAGAGACATTTTTTTAGTAGTGAAAATACACAAGGCAAATTCTAATGCTCTCAGGGCAACTTAGGTGGTTGGTGGTAGTGGTGATAGTGGTGGTGGTGGTGTGTGTGTGTGTGTGTGTGCATGTGTTTGGGGGAGGAGGGGTGTTTCAGGAGGAATAAACCTATTTATGATATTTCCCAGGAAAATCCTAGATAGATAGGGAGGGGTAGTCCAGAATATGATGACTGACAGGCTCCAAGATTGGACCCAGAGATTCAGGTCTAGGGCACAGGTTATTATAACAAGATAAAGCCTAGTCATGCAGTGCAGGTAGGTCCCTTCCCCATCTTCGGCAGCAATGATAGAGTGAGCTAAGGATTGGGTCACTTTAGCTCATCAGTACACGTTTGTTTAACTGTTCATGCTCTAAACGGAAGGCCTTAGTTCAGTGACCAACAAGTTGACACAGGACTAGAGAAATGAAACTCAGACAATATTCTCACTCTCACGCTACACAAAGTCAGGATTTATAAGGAACTTGCCCCTCAACAGAAGGATGGCTGATAGGTTCTCCTTAGCAAGTCAAACAAAAGAGTTCACAGGATCATTCATTTAAAGCTGAAAGGGATCTAAAAAACCGCCAACTCCGAACCAGCGTTTTGCCAATAATTATAACTTTATTTAAATGGTACTTCAAAGTTTGCCAAAGGCTTTTATAAATTTCATCTCATTTTATCCTCACAAAAACCCCAGGAGGTGAGTGCTATTTTTAATTCCCATTTTACAGATGAAGAAACTGAGGCAGACAGCGGTGAAGTGACTTGCCCAGGGTCACACAGCTAAATGTTCAAGGCTAGATCTGAACTCGGGTCTTCCAGACTGCAGTCCCACTTCTCTTTCAGCTGACCTCAGATGAGGAAAATGAAGCTCAAAGACAATACTTTATCCCAGTTGTCCTTCATCTCTCTGCTGTGTGGAAGGTAGACTTCATCATCTCTTCTCCAGCATAGTCATTGAGTTTTCAGTGATTTCACTTCCTTGTAGTGACTTTTTCATTTGCATGGTTGTAGTCATCATATATGTTGTTCTCTTGGTTCACATTATTTTGGTCTGCATCAGGTTGTAAAAATCTTCCCATGTTTCTTGAATTCCTCCCTCCCCATCCTTTCTTAATCACCAATAATATTCCATCACATTCCTGTACTATTTTATTTGCATTTTCCTTACACTTAGTGAAGTGTATCATGCTTTTACATGGTCCTTTATGGTTTACTATTCTTTTTTGTGAAAACTGTATGTTCATATCCCTTTGGCCACTTCTGTCTTGGGAAATGGCTCTTGGTCTTATCTTAGGCTGCCATCTATTATATTTGCATTTGGCAGTGATCAAAGGCAGCTAGGTGGTACCACAGTGCATAGAGTGCCAGGTGTGGATTCAGAACAGCTCATCTTCTTGAGTTCAAATCTTGCCTTAGATACTTCCTAGCTGTGTGACCCTGGATAAGTCACCTCACCCTATTTGCCTCAGTTTCCTCATCTGTAAAATGAGCTGGAAAAAGAAATGGCAAACCACTCCAGAATCTTTGCCAAGAAAATCCCAAATGGGACCATGAATAGTTAGACACAACTGAAACAACTGTGCAACAACAACAATGAACGTTGGAAGTATTCTGGAGAGATTTGGAGCATTTATAGACATTCTGTAACTGGTTTTGAACTACTAACCCTGGGGTGAATTTTGCAGTTGGGGAATTGGTGGGTGAAGGGTGTGGAGTAGGGAAGGCATTCAAAAGGTTGGCCTTTGCCTTTTCTCTATTTAGGACTTCTTCCTGGTTGACAACATCCGGTGACAGAGAATACTATAAGAGGAGAAGCCACTTGTGGCCTTGTGACAAATGGCCTTGGTTCCTTGTCTTACCATGTGTCCTTTCGTTTTAGGTGAAAGAAGTCAGGGGCTATGACCTTATGAGTTTCAAAAGGTCAAGGGAGTGAACCAACAGAGGTCCAAGAGTCCAGTCCTTCCTGAATTTTATATCCATTTTTTAAAATATTGTGCAGGTGATTATACATATATAACCTATGTTAAATTGTTTGCCTTCTCAGTGGAGGGGGCAGGGAGGGAGGGAGAGAATTTGGAACTCAGAATTTGAAGAAAAAAAAGAATGTTAAAATTGTTTTTACATATGATTGGGGAAAATGAAATATTAAATAAGATTTTTTAAAAGTTATACAGGTAATTTTTAAAAATAAAATTAATAATACTAAACATAAAAAAATTAAATTAAAAAATATGCAAGCTGTGTAATAAAAGTTCACAGTTTTGTGAAGAATCCTATTATCTGTTCTACTTTGTATATGGAAATGCCTGTTTTACTGGATGTTGTTAAGTATAGGATCAAAAAACAGGAAAAAGAAATTCTATTAGGATGGAAAAGTTATGCAGAAGGATATTGGAACATTACAAGCAAAATGTCCCCTTACAAATAAAAACAGTAGCTAACATCTATGTGGCACTTGAAGGTTTGCAAAGTCCTTTAAATGTTATTTTATTTGGTCCTCCCAATAAATCTGAGACAGGGAGGTAAATTATTCATAAATAAACATTTATTAATAAATAAATTAAATATTTAACAAATTAAATATAAATAAACAAATAAAATTATTAGAATGGTAAAGGGGGAAATAAATCTGCAGCAAGGCTGGTAGAAACAGATCATCACAAGAGCATTCATAGATGAAACTGGAAAGACAAACAAATAGAGGGAACATGAAACAGATCTGCCAGCATTTCTATTTCAATGCCTTCTCTTTCATGATGGCAGCAGAACTACAGATTTGACCTCAAAAAATCTCAGTCCCAGATGTAAATGGAGAAGGAGAAATGGAGCAGAGGAAGTAGGCAGAAAAAGTCATCACTCCGAGTCGGGTTTATAGATATAACAAGAGCATTCTCTGGGAATTCACTTTGTCATTTCCCACCCAAATGCTTTCCAAGGCTTCCTGATTTCCAGAAATTCACCATATATCCTGAAATTCTCACCTCTTCAGATCATCTCCCACTCCAGCCATACCCGGCAGATGGGCTAAATCAGGTTCTAGGTAACAGATAAGCCCCAAACCAGTTGGTGAGTTAGGAGAATGTCTGCCCCAAGCCTGTGAAGACATCCCCCAATGGAATGGATGGAGGAGAACAATTTGTTCCAATGGTCATGAAGTCAGCTGAAGCAGGTGCTGTGGAGCACTTAGAGCTTGGTCAGACATGGAAGACACCAAGGTCATCCATTGCATCCCAGGCCATCTCCAGTCATCCTGACTTTGTCCCACCACTGGACTTTGATGGCTCAGGAAGAGGGAGGCTAGTAACTTTACGCAATCCTCCCTCAAACACAGTTCACACACAAGTCAAGACATCACCCATCTCATCATGATGTCAATTCATCTTCAAAAAAAACAAAGGATCACCCTCACCACCACCAATAACAACAGGACATTCTCACTGAGATCCCCAGCTACTCAGAATAAAAGTGCCTAACTTTTCACATGGGTAAAAATAACACTTTCAGAACTTCCCTGTTTCTGTAGAGGGCAGTGCCAAACTCCCAGACAGCCAGGTTCACAATCTCAGCATTCCTTCCACTCCTCATTCTCTTTCACATTTCACCCTCCATCTGAGCTCTCAAGGCTGCCCCCTCTGCCTCCTCCTCAGCCACCACAGTCCTGCTTTACACTGGTGCGGTGCAGGCTCTCTACCACCCTTCACCTGGACTATTCAATAGGCTGCTGGTAGGTCTCCCTCCCTCAAACCTCTTCTCCCCATCCTTCCTCCCTGCAGCGGCCAAGGTGATTTTTTTGGTTTCTGGGTTGGTTTTTTAAGGTTATAGGAATTAAGTGACTTATCCAGGGTCACACAGCTAGTAAATGTCAAGTGTCTGAAGCCCAATTTGAACTCATGTCCTCCTGATTCCAGGACCAGTACTCTATCCACTATGCCAGGTGATTTTTCTTAAAAACAGATACAATCATGTTTCTTTCCTATTTAATAAATTCCAGTATTTCCCTATAGTCTTGAGAATTGAATATAAAATCCTTTAGTCTTTTAAATCCTACAAAATCAAGACTCAACCTCCGTAACCTGATCATTCATCACTCTAGTCTTGTAATTGTTCCTCACACATGACACTCCATTTCTCATCTCTGCACCTTTGCCCTGGCAGTCGCCCATGCCTATGATGCCTAAGGTACACTCTCATCTCATCTCTGCCTTTTAGAATCCCTTCTAGATGAAGATTCTTTACAAACAGAGAGTAGGTGCAGTAGACAGAATATTGTGCCTGGAGTCAAGAAGACCCAAGTTCAAATGCAGCCTCAGATACTTATTAGCTGTATGACCCTGGGAAAATCACTTCACCTCTACCTGACTCAGCTTCCTCAACTGTAAAATGGGATAGTAATAGCACCTTTTTCCTGGGTGGTTGTGATGAATAAATGAGACAATATTTGTAAAGCACTTAGCACAGTATCTGGCATATAGTAGGCATTTAATAAATACTAATTTCTTCTTTGATTTCCCCCAGCTGCTAGTGCCCACCCCTCCAAAGATTTTCTTTATGCACATACATGAACATATACTTTATACATGTACATTTTGTGTATGTTTCATACATAAAAATGTATGTTTAGCACCATTCCCAACACAAAGTAAGCCCTCACTAAAAGCTCACTGATGAAACAATTGCAAGAATGTCCTAACATCCCAAATCCTCCCTCAGTAACTTTGCATGGGTGATCCTGACAGCTGCAAAGCATTTCCTTCTCACCAGAGAATCCCCAGCTTCCTTCAAAGCAGAACCCAGGGGCAACCTGTTCCGTGAGGTCTTTCCTCAGCTCCCTAGTTATTAGCTTTCACTCCCCTAGGAAATTACTTTGTGTATACTTGGTATTAATTTTATTCAATGGGTGCTGTGGCCGTCCAGTAGAAGGTAAGCCTCTTGAGAGCAGGCCTTGATCCCATTTGAGTTTTTGTATTGCCAGCAATTAGGACAGTGCCTTTCACAATGACAGGCCCTTAATGAGTATGTGTTGAATTGAACTGAATTGCTTGCTCTGTGTTTTAAGGTAACTTTCAGTTCTGAGTCTTCCTTAGAATACTCTGAGTTCTAAGGGTTCTCTTAACTCTGACATCCTGTGTTCTAGGGGTCTTCCCAGCTTTGACATCCTGTACTCTAAGATCCATCACAGCCCTGAAACTAAAGTTTTTTTTAAGTTAGTCTTTAAAAAAACCAACTTGTGACAGCTGCTTTTTACATCAATGTCATCTCTCAAGCCCACCCCAAATCTCCTTTATTGCAAAGAAATGGTGTGTTTGTCCTTTGTTGCTGAAGAAGACCATGCCATCAGAGAAATAATGACATGACTTGCACTTGACTTGGTTTTTGAGCAAAGAAATATATTTAAACCAAGGCTGATGGTATCTGCCTCATTCCAAATCTGCGGACCACGACCTCTCTTACCAAGAGGGGAGATTAGTAACAAATACAGGGGCAAGCAAAACAAATTCCCACATTGGATGTCTAAAAATGCAGGTCTCAACCTGCCCTGGTTGTTCAGGAGGTGCATAGCATGCTTCATCATCAGTCCTTTGGAACTGTAGTTCATTTAAAAAAAAAGAGTCTTGTTTCATCATTGGTCCTCAGGAGTCAATGGTCACTTCATTGATCATAGTTTTTGGCATTTTCCTTTTCATTATTGTGACCCTTGTACACCCTGTTCCCTCAGTTCTTACTTCGCTCTGCATCAGTCCATACAAGTCTTCCTAATTCTTCATTTGTCATTTCTAACAATAATCTATTACATTCACACACCAGAGTTTGTTCTGCTACTTCCCAAAGGGTGGATGACTGTTTTGTTTTGTTTTGGTTTTTTGTTTTGGTTTTTGCCACTACCAAAAGTGCTCCTATAAACATATGGGTATATATAAGATTTTTCCCTCTACCTTTGACCTTCTTGGGGCATTTGCCCAGTAGTGGAATCCATCAATCAATGGGCATAAACAATTTAGTCACTTTATTTGCATAATTCCAAATTATGTTCTAGAATGGTTATACCAGTTCACAGCTCCACTTAATGCATTAATCTGCCTGTTTTGCCACAGCCCCCACCCTCGCTGACTATTTCATTCAGCACTATCACCTATTTGCACAGTGTGAGTTGAAACCTGAGTTGATTCATCTGCATTTCTTTTATTATTAGTTATTTGGAGTATTTTTTCATATGGTTGTTGGTCATGTGCATTTTTCTTCTAAAAATTGTTTGTTCATATCCTTTGACCACGTGTCTACTGGAGAATGACTCATGGTATCATATCACAGTCCCTTTCACTTCTGACATCCTATCCAAGTGTGCCATATTCCAACACCTCTTCCAGTTTTGATGCTATATTCCATATGTTAACCCACCTTCTAATTGTGATATTCTATTTTCTAAGGTCCCTTCGCATCCTGACAGTTTATGATTCCTGGTCTTGAGATGGCTCTGTGTTTTCTAGACAAGAAAGTTTTAAGGACATATCTACCAGAAGCTCACTATGGACAGAGGATTTCCCTATCAGGGGCTCAGGCCTCCAGGCTGCTACCATGGCCTCAGCTTCCTTCCTCTGGAGATTCCCAAAGAGGGCTTCCTGAGTCAGGAAGGAAGTAGCTAAAGCGGGGTTCCCCAGCAGCCTTGGCTCAGAGTCCACCTATAGATCCTGAGGCTCCTTCTACACAGAGTTTAGGTGAATGTGGGGGCAAGGGGGCACACAAATAGGGAGCCAGGGGCGGCAGCTCAGCTTTCTCTGTGCCCACCTCTAGGGTAGCCAGGAACAGGCTCCCCCATTCCCACGCCAGTGCCTCCTCTTCTGGGTACCTTCTCTTTCCCTTACTTCTCTCCCTAAAGGCACACTATGCAACCCTGGGTGCTCTACACCCATGCATGTCCAAAAGGAGATGCCAGCTGGGAGGTCATATATTCCAGCAAGTGTAGGGTTTAACATACAGATCCTGCACAGATATGTACGTGTACAATAACATGTACTTTCAGGTTTCATGTGTGGGTTATAGGGCCATACACTAAACCTTGGGAGGGACTGAAGAGGTCATCTCTTTCCATCTCGTCTTTTCTGAGATGAGGATGAGGGAAGTTGAGGGATTTGCCCAGTCATGTAGACAAGAAAAAGCAGAAATGGGGTAGATCCTCTAACCCCATACACTCTGAGGAGGGCAAGGCAGAATGCAGTCATAGGGAACTGCACCATGTAGATGTGTGAGCATTGCACACAGATGTGACTGGAGACAACTGTGAACATATTCATACTGCATACATGCTTGAACACATATGTTGTATGCACATGTGTGCAGAGTGCCTTCAAGGTGCAGATGTATGCAATTTTGTGTGTTGTCTTATATGGGAACATGTACTGTATGTACTGTGCATGAAGTAGGGGCATCCGGTGCTTGAGTGTGACGAGATGGAAGAAGATGATTTCTTTCTCTTTTTTTATTTGTTTACAGTGTTCTACTATCACTTCCATATATCTTAGATTTTTTCCCCTCCCTCCCACTCCCTCCCCCCACCTCTCTACTCCCTCCCTAAGATGGCATACACTCTTATTTAGGTTCTACACATACATTTCTATTAAATACAATTTCACCTTAGTCATGTTGCATAGAAGAATTAAAATGAATGGGAGAAACAATAAAACAAACCAAAACATAATACAAAAGAAAATGATCTGCTTCATTCTGCAATCAAATTCCATAGTTCTTTCTCTGGATGTGGAAGACATTTTGCCTTGAGAGTCCATTGGGAATTATTTAAGTCCTTGCATTGCAATGAAGTTCTAGGTCTACCAGAAAAATTCCTTGCACACTGTGATTATTCCAGTGTACAATGATCTCCTGGTTCTACTCCTTTCACTCAGCATCAGCTCATATAGGTCTTTCCAAGCCTCTCTTGAAGTCTTTCTGTTCATTATTTCTTATAGCACAATGGTATTCCATTACATTCGTATACCACAATTTATTCAGTCATTCCTCAATTGATGGGCATCCGAAGGAGATGATTTCCAAAATAGAGTGCATGGACAAAGTTAAGATATTTAGCAGTTAGGTTTCTGGGATGCATAGGAGACAGGAGAGCCTGTCAGTATGAGTGGATCTGGGACAGAGTAGAGAACAGGGCTTGGATTCTCTCTCCCTGTGCTCCTGAGTACCCACACATGTCAGAAGCTGGAGGAAGGGTGCTGAGGGAGTGAGGAGTCCAGGGGGCCATGGCTTTAGACCAGAAAGTTCACCTGGGTAAGGATTTAGCCACCTGAGCACCACCCCCTAAAGTGGCCAGGAGCTGGGACCTAGATTGCACAGTGTTGTGGGGTCAGAGAGAGAAGGAAACATTCCTGGACACCTCTAATTCAGAACTGAGCCCCCCAGGCTATATGACTTCCATCTCATGTATTCCCCATTAGGATGACAGTCTATCTGAGAGTCAAAACAAGTGGAATAGCCCTGGCTTTGCCATCTGGCCAAGTCTTTCCTTCTCTATGCTTCAGTTGCCTTATCCAGAATAGAAGGCTGGCAGATTACATGTCATCTTGGGGAGGGGGAAAGGGAAGAAGGGAGAAAAAAAACTGTAACTCAAAATCTTATAAAAGTGAATGTTGAAAACTAAATAAAGTAAAATAAAAATAAAAAAGAAGAAAATTTGACCAGATAGTTCTAATACTTATGGCTTACATAGCACGTGATATCTTTATTTGACACAAGGCTATGAGGTGTTATAGACAGTTTTAACCTCATTTTACAAAGGAAGAAATTGAGACCCAGAGAGGAGGGCCATATGGCTTGTGAGTAGTTGAGTAGAGATGCAGTCCTCAGTCTTACCCTTTCCACTACCCCACACTGCCTTAGATGACCTCTAAGGCTCCTCCCAGAGATGACATTTCATGTTCTATATCCCAAGGTCCCTCCCAGCTCTGACACTTGATGAAACCATGGATCCTGCCCTTTTCTGTGACTCCCTCTCTGTCATGTCCCAGTTCCCCTTTCCCAGCCTAGGTACCAGGAAGGCTACATCATAGCTTCCTAGGTGGTGATCCCAGAGGTGGGTAGGGGTCAGGCTGAGGACCTCTCTTTCCCTGATCCTGGCTCTGCTCAGTCTCCCCCCTCCACGTGGCTGGGCACTTCTGGGGCCTGGCCCAAGCCCCACTCTGACTCACCGGCTTCCTGCCCCAGCCCAGCCCGGCCCAGCCTGAGTCACCATCCTGGAATGTGGAAGCTGGAAGCTGGAAGCCAAGAGGGGCCTCCCCCACTGCACATCAGCCCAGGGAGAGCAAGGCAGGGGAACCTCGGGAGGGCTCCCAGCGATGGGAAGGAAGGCCTGCCTAGGGCCCCCAACACCCAATTCTCTCTTTGCTTATTGAAAAGTACCCCTGTTCCCCACATGTCCATGTGTCCCCCACCCCAAAATCCATCCAGGCTCTGTGGTCTTTTTTTATGTCCCTGTTCTGCAACTCCCAGTGAGGCTACATTTAGGCAATAAGGTGCCTTGGGGGTTTTGGGGAAATTATTGCCCATAGACTTGGAGCATCTCATGAATATCCTCCTCTTAGGTCTGTCTCTTCTTTGCTCAAAGAAAAAAGCAAGGAGTCATGGCCACCAGGGCTCAGGGTAAGGGCCTTCTGCTACCTCCCAGGCCAAGCCTGAGGGCCAAGCCTTCAGTTATTCTTGGCCTCTGGACAGTCAGGCACCAGTCTAGGGATTTGGACTCTTAAGAGTCTCTGGTTCTAAGAAGCCGCCATGGTTCCGAGAGTCTGGAGTTCTGAGAATCTGTGGTTCTGGAATTCCAAGAATCTGAGATCATACAGTCAGCGCCATAACCAGGGCAAGCCAAGCGGGTCTTTTTCCAGGGTGCGGACGCAGGGTGGGGGTAGGAGGGTGGTGTACCCTTTCCTCCCTGTGGCAGCCCACAGACCACCATCCCAATGCCTCCAAGATCCTCTGTTCACTGTGCCACGTGCCTCTCTAACATCCTCCCCCTAGCCCTGGGCTATGTCTCCCAGGGTCCAGCCTTCCAGCCACCAGAGGTGGTCCTCTCCTAAAGCCCACATTTCTTACCAACCCCCACAATGGGATGGGTCTCTGGGGCCAGACTCCCAGTAAGACTGCTCTCACAGTCACCACTGCTGCTTTCCTCCATCCCCCGAAACTGTTTTTGCCCAAGGTGAAAAAATTCTTAGTCTTAACTCTGCCTGCATTTCTGAAACGTATGGTTTCAGAGAGCTGGAGTTTCACGAGACCCACAGTTCCAAGAGTCTGTGGTTGGTTTTCTGGTTTGGGCTGGGAGTCAGTACCCAGAGAACTCTAGCTGTCAGAGGCCAAGAGAAGTCTCAATCCCACAGAGCCTCTGAGAACTGGGCCCTGGGGCCCCTCCCAGGGTGACACAGCCTAGGGGTACAGCAAATCCAAACTTCACTGGAACTGGAGGCTTATGCCTGCTCCTGCCACCCCTGGTCTATTAAAACCAAGTCCTAAGGCTATGCCAACATCAGTGAATGTCTGTTAGGTACCTACTCTGTACCAGGTAATGGGGAATTGTAAGCATGGGATCAAATGGGACTTCAGGGAACAACTAGTCACCAGTCTAGAAGGGAGCTTCAATGTCACCTAATCTAATATCATTTTACAAATGAAGAAACTGAGACCCAGGGGAGGTAAAATTAGTTACCCAAGTCGGTATATGGAATAAACATCAGAAGCTGGTGAACCCTGGTTCTTGGAACTAGTGTTCCCTCCACTGAACCTTCAGAGCCTGCCTTTGGGAAACTTCTGATTTAAGACTCATCTAGCCCCTAAGTTTCTTATAGTCAAGAAGTGGGGGGCTCATCCATCCCTTCAGGCTGCCTGTGGTGACTTCTGTCCTCATAACTGGGTTTAAATGGATACACACATGAGTATGTATCCAGGGCTAGAGATTTAAGGACCCAGCCTATGTCTGCCTGGGAGTTGCCCTCCCTGGTACCCAAGTATCCTTCACATCTGTGGGGATAACCATTTTCTCATGTGGTCTTCACAACACTCCTGTGATGTAGACAGGATGGGGATCATTATCCCCATTTCAAAGATGGGGAAATGGAGGCCTACACAGTGAAAGAGTCTTGCATCAGGTCACTTAGAGAATGTGTGGCCCAGCTGGAACTAGGACTTAGGAGTTCCTGCAAGATGTCCCTTGGGGAGGTCCAGGTAATTCAACATATACTCTACCTACGCTTGAACCCCACACCAGTACATAGCTTTATACAACCTCTCCTGAATCACACGCCCACGCAGAACTCTCCCTGGGGAGCACACAAACTTGAGTGCACAAAAACCCCAGCCCTTCCTCCTCCTGCCCAAGTATTGGAACCAGGATGTGCCCAGGAAGTGACCAATCTCGGCTGGGGCCAGAACCTGACCTCAGGAGCCTACACTCAGGATGTAAAGGCTGACCTGATCCCTATAGGGACCCCAAGTTGAGACAAATGCATACACACAGGTGTACACACACAAAAACACATCCGGCCTTGGCAGGACATAGCCTCCCCCACACCCTACCATACCTTCCCACCCTCCCCCCCCCCAACATCCGGGCTCTTCTCCACTCAGGGGCCAAACTCCCACCCACTCATCCTTTTATTGTTCAGGGCCCAGGGCAACTGAAACAGGCTAGAAGGGGTTAATGCCTTCCTACCAGCTAAGAGGAAGAGATGCTTTAAGAGGAGATGGGGAGGGAGGGGGAAAGAACCCTACCTCACAAAATCAGGCCATGAAAAGCCTCTTAGAATATAGAATGTGAGAGCTAGGAGGGCCCTTGGAACCCAGAAAGTCAGAGTTGGGAGGGTCCTTAGTACATAGAACAGGGGATGTCAATGCCAGAAGGGATGTTGGATATCATTAGACCAACCCTTTCATTTCATAGATGGGACAAAGACTTAGAGAAGGGTTTGGGCTTCCCCTCATCCCCCTACCCATATTTCTGCAATAGGCAGAGGGAGAGAATGCCTGGGAGTCAGAAGCCCTGGGCTTTGGGGCTCTGCCACCACTGTGGCTGGCCCTGTGACTGGACAAGCTGCTTCCTCTCTCTGGCCCTCCCCATCCCGTTTGTCCAGTTCCAAGAGTCTGGCTGTTCAGTTGTGGGGTAAGGATGGCAGCTGCTGCTAGACTTCAAGCAGGGATGGGCTTGCCTTCTTAGGAGTGCAGGCAGGGGGTAGGGGGGGTCCTCTCCCCCCGCCCCAGCTTCCTACTCCATGGCTCAGAGAGACATGCAGGGGAAACTGCTAAGGAGTGGAAGGAAGAAAGAGGGAGGGAGAAAGGGGAAAGGAAGGGACGAAAAGCCAGCCGCTTCTGCCCTAATTTGCATAATCTAGACCCACTTCTGAGAAGCCCTAAGGGCCCTGGGGGAGGTAAAACCCAGTGGGGAGGAAGACGGTCTGGAGGAGGAGGAATAAGGGAGGGATGGGAACCTGAGGAGGGCTCCTAATGGAGACTGGGCAGAGGTGGGAGGGAGGAAGGGGAGAGGGGCGCCCTTCAGAACAAGTGGCCAGCAGCCTCATCTGCTAGCCTCTGTTACCTAGCAACCCCGCAACCCTGGCCTGGGGGGAGGGACAAAGGGGAGACCCCCAAGGAGCCTCTGCTCCCTCCTAGCGAAGGATCCGGAGAAACCCAGTCCCCCTGGCCCTTCTCCCTGGTCCTGGGGCTAGCCTCCACCCCCCTGGAGGTTCTGAGGCTTCTTTCCTCCATTTCTTTGTCTTTGGCTCCTACTCTGCTATGCTTCTCTCCCTGCCCCAAGCCCTCTGATGGTCTTTGACCCTCTGTCTCTGTCCTGGCTTTCCTTCCTTCCTCGTCTCTGCCTTGTCTCCACCATGGTCATTGTCTGGGGCTTTCTCTGTTCCTCCTGTCCCACTCAGTGCTTCTCCTTTTGTCTCCCTCAGCCTCTCTCTCTGTCTCTCTCCTTCAGCTTCTTTGTCTCTTTTAGTCTCTCTTTGTCTCTCCTCCTTCTCTCTGTGCCTCTCTCCCCTTCTTCCTCTCTCTTCTCCTCTCCTCTCCTCCTCTTCCTCTCCTCTCCTCTCCTCTTCCTCTCTCTCTCTCTCTCTCTCTCTCTCTCTCTCTCTCTCTCTCTCTCTCTCCATCTCCTCTCCCCTTCTCCTTCTCCCCCTCCTCAGTCAAGAAACATTATTAAGTACCTACTATGTACCAAGTGCTCTGCCAAACCCTGGGGATACAAAGAAAGGCAAAAAACAATGTCTGTTCTTAAGAAACTCACAGTCTAATGGAGACAAGCTCCTTTCTCAACCTCCCTGACTCGTGCTTCTCTCTGTCTCTCTCTATCTCTGTCTGTCTCTGTCTCTCTCCTGTCTCTGTGCCTCTCTCTTCCCCATCTTTCTGTCTGTCTCCTCTCTATCTCTGTATCTCTTCCTCTCTGTCTCTCTCCCCCGTCTCTGTCTCTGTCTTTCTCCTCTCTGTCTCTGTCTGTCTCTCCCTCTCCCTGAAGGAACATGTCTCCTCCCAGACCCTGAGAACCAAGCAGCCTGGCCCCCTGGGGAGCCACCCCCCCACCCACCTGTACACATACATGCACACACATGTTAAAAGCCAGCCAGGGTTGCCCAGGATCTGGCCTTCACCCCACACCAACCACAGGCCGTTGCTGTCAGTAGTCAGCATCCTCTTGCCCAACTGAGCTTGTCAATACCACCACTTGCAGTGAGTGAGGGGCTCCACATGTCCATACAGACTGGAGCCGTCCATATCTCCCTGCCTGGGCCCAGGATTATGACTGCTCAGCCCTCCTTGGATCCATTTTTGTAGCAAGGACCTCCAAGCCCTCCAAGGATCTGAGGCTCCCCTCACCAACAGCTCACAACCGGCCACCTGGGTATCACCTTTCCTTGCTGGGGCCTAAGCCCCAGGAAGTCTAGACATCATTCAGTTCAACCCTGTCATTGGATTGTTGAGGAAACTAAGTGATTTCCCCAAGATCATACAGCTAGTGACAGAATTCCTAGGACCAGGAATTCAAATCTACTGTTCCTCCCACTACATTCTGCCTTTTCCTCCCACTGATGTGGATGGGGGCCCATGGGCAGAGATACACACACACGTGATCCTGCTGGCACATGCACATGAAGACACATGCATGTTTCCAAGCATATAGGTACAGGTGTGTGAACGCTACTGGCTAGCATGTGCATCCCACTCCCCAGCTCCTCCCTTTGCATGAAAAATGTAGGTAGCTCTCAAGTCATCTGATCCCCAACCTCCAGGACACTGGCACTAGAGCAGAGGCAGGTAGAGAAAACCTGATCCAGAGGTCAGCTTGTAATCGGCAGGGACCTGGGTTTGAATCCTGCCCCCATGCTTCCTTAGCAGTGTGACTGTGAATAAGTCACTTAGACTCCACAAGCCTCTGTTTTCTCATCTGTAAAATGGGCACAATACTTCAGAGAATTTCTATGAGAATGACCTGAGCAGTGAGTAAAGTACTTTCCAAGCCTTAGAGCGCCATATACTCACCAGTTATTACTATTCATTCCACAAACATTTATTAGGTGACTGATCTGCTAGGGAATGGGAATATAATGATAAAAACAAAAAGTCTGGGGGTGGGGGGTGGGGTGAAACAGGTACAAAGATATGGGAATATGCATGTTCATAGAGTCCATACAGAACAGTATTCTAGTATGGAGGTGGGGCCTTCTTGATAGAAGCCCAATGTAGTAATGCTTCAGCAGGGCCAGGAGGAGAGCCAGGGAATTCTAAGAGGCAGAGGGGTGAGGAGGAAGAGGGAAGAGAGGGAGGAGAGATGAAACCTTCTGGATGGGGAACCAAAGGGAGGCAATTTGACTGGGACAGTAAAGTGTGTAAATGGAGGCAATGAGCCATCGGCTTGGGAAGGTAGGCTACGTCAAAGACGATGGGAGCTGCTTACTGGAAGTTCTGGAGAAAGGGAGTAACTTGTACCTCAGGACTCTTGGTAAGGGGCTCCCTGCTGCACATGATTCATGCCTAGGCAGTTGTCATGGCTAGGTGACATGTCCAAGCAGGGTTCATGGGTGACATGTACATGGTGACCAACCAGGGCCTGAAGATGAGACATGCTGAGATATGATGACCCACACATGCTGAGCCATGCACTCACACACACACACACACACACACACACACACACACACACTCTCACATGCACCTGGGCTGATCACATGAAAACCAGATGCCGACTGACTCAGTCACTCAATGACACAGACACAAACATTCACCCGCTGACACAGACACACAGATGAACCTGCAGTGACACTCAGACAACATGAAGCAGTCACCCAGCCCAAGGGGGAGAGCTCAGAGATGCTGGGTGGAGAAGATGAAGGGGAGCCCTGGGAGTGTGGGGCCCATGAGATGATCTGGGCCTGGGCCAAGGCCTCCCCTACACCAGGGCCCTCTAGGAAAATCAGGGCTAACTCTTACCACCCTGCAACCCTTCCCAGTCCAGGGAGGGCCTGAGTGCTGCTCCCTCATTGGTCTAGACGTCATCTTTCCCCACCGCACCTTCCTGAAAAGGGCACAGCAGAAGTCTGGGTATAACTGGGAGGGAGTAATGATAAGGACCCCTAAAAGCATGAGTATGGTCACAACTAAGGGAATGGAGAGAGCATGATGGAGCAGACCCATGAAGAGAAGGGCACAGCTGGAGAGATGGGCATAGCTAGGGGAAAGGTCCACCTCCAGGGAACAAGCATAACTGAAAAGATAGACCTACATAAGGGATGGACACAGTTCTGCTATAGATAGGGAGAGGGGTATAACCAGGGTCACTGACCTGACTTGAGAGGATAAACACTGTGGGGATATTGAGTACAAATGATATGATCCAATTGACAGTCAGAAGATTCTTTTTTGTTGAATCTATTCTTAGGAATGTGCCTCCAAGCACCAAGTTTTCCTAAGAATCACCATCACGTGCCGTGGGCTCCACTCCCAACAGCTAACAATGACAGCTCCCATTCCCGCAGCCCATTACAAACCTTGCTGCTCAGTAACAGCTTCAGCTGATGCCTCATAAGATATGCTTGGTGACCCTGAGTCCTCATAGCCATGGAGGAGGACCAGAAGATCTGTCCAAGAGCTCCTTACAAGCTGGAAAGGTTTTGAGTACTGGCCCCTGAGCTAGCTAGCAGTGCTTCACATGTCCTTTATGTGTGGACAAGCTCATCACCAGAGGGTTGGCCACTGGCCAACTGTATCGAGGTGTGATAAGAAGCTTTGGATTGAGGATCAGGACATGAGTTTGAATACTGGGTCTGGCATAGTTTAACTGTATGACTTTGGGAAAGTCCCTCTCCCTCTTCAGGCTTTCTCTGGAAAAAAGGTCATAGGATTTGGAAATGGAAGGGAACTTGGAGGTCAGCTAGTCCAGCTCCCCTCATTTAACAGATGAGGAAACTGAGGCTCAGAGAGTTTAAGAAAGGAATTTTTTGTTGTTGTCGTTATCTTTGTACCCCTAGACCAGTGCCCACACATAGTAGCTGGTAAATACTTGGTGGATGGAATTAGACTGAATTGCCCAAGGTGACAAGCAGCACAAGAAAGTCTTCTAAAAGTAACAAGCTCGCCCTTTCCAAGCATCCAAAAGGAGGGAGTTGGATTCAGTTACCCCTAGGGTCCCTTTCAGTCCTAAATCCTTTGCCCCTAGTGGGTAAGAGGCCCGGGGGACCAGAGACTGGGCAGGACTTGGGAGCGAGGACCCGGAAAAGAGAAGGAACCACAAAGGCAGATGTGGCAGGGGCGGGCTGTAGGGCAGCACGGAGTGGGGTGAGTGACGCGAGGCCCCGTTCCCTCCCCGTGCACACAGACCAGTCCTTCAGCCCTGCCCAGCTCCCGGATCTCGGAACACCTTTGGCTCATCCAGGTGCGCGAGTCTCGGGAACTGGCGCTGGGCTCGCCAGGGCGCAGCATCCCTGCCTGGGCCTGGGTCTGAGCGCAGGGGGAGCCCGGGCAGGATCCGGGGTTCGGCCTTCTCGAATCCTCTTCCCTCTCCTTGGATCCTTGCCCTCTCCTGGCCCCGGGCCTGGATCACAAGGAGAGGGCGGATAAACTACTCCTGGGGTTTTTGCGAGCGCACTGGAGAAAGCTGGGCTAGGGAGGCCCCACCCCTTGGTGGGCCGGGGACCAGATGGGGATGGAGCGGGGGGCGTGTAGAGCATTCTGTCCCTTTAACTCCGGTCCCAGGGGCTGGAAACCTCTTAGACTCGCTCCGGGGATGGAGATGGGCGGGGGCCGGGCGGGCACAGAAATGCAGCTCTCCCTCCTTTTCTCCTCTCCTGGGCCGCTCTCCATTCCTCCGCCCCCATCTCAGGAGGGACAGTCCCAGTGTGTGTGTGATCGTGCGTCTCTGCCATCTCCTTCTTTCTCTGTAGTCTCTGGAGCGGTCTGCACCTTTCCCTCCGGGGCCGTGCGTGCCTGTCCGTGTGTTTCCTTGTGGGTGCCTTTGTCTCTGTGTGCTTCCACGTGTGCTGATCTCTTCCAGCATCCTCCTCCCCCCATACTTATGTGGACGTCTACAAGCCAGGAATTGGTCTAGCCTCAGGCCCCATTCCAACAGTCCAGTCTAAGTCTGGGCTGCCTCCCCCTTCCCCTTCTCCCTCCCTGGTCTCGTTGCCCTGCTGCCCCGGTGGACCCAGCGCTGACCACCCCTCTAGGGCTCCATCAGCCTACAAAGGGGCCTCTTATCCCCAGCCAGGGAAAAGGGGGGAATTCTGACCACTAACAGACTTCCCTTCCTCAACCTCAGCTCCCTCTCCATGATGTCAGCAAATGAGCATCCAGGGGCTATCAGACAAACCCAATCCTTGCCCCCCCTTCAATTTCCAACTGAGACAAAAGCTAGGCCAACATTCCCCTCCCCTCCCCCATTTCCCAGATAAGGAAAGTGGGAGCAGTGATTTACCCAAGATTAGCAATGAGTCAGTGTGCCCACTGAAACTAGGCTCCTTTCCTGGTAGAGATTTGAGGGGTCTGGGTCACTCTGGGTCACCCAGGGAGGGTGAGTAGGATACCCAACCTCCTGGAAAGGGAGGGGAGAAAGTATTAGGCTGTCCCTGGAGAAGGAGCAAGAACAAGATGACCTCTGGAATTTGAAGTCACCTGGCCCCTGACCCCTAAAGCATCGGACTTTCTGGACTCTGCTGGACTCTTTGGTTTCAGCCTCGATCTCCCATGTATGGGAGGATGGGGAAGTCACATGAAACAAGCTTGGGTTGGGGGTAGATGGTGAGTTTGGACTTTCTCCCCCTCCTGAGGGCTATGAGGAACCATGGAAGGTGTTTGAGCAAAGCAAGGACTTGACCAGAGCTGGGCTTGAGGAACTTTAGTCTCCTTAGGAAGGGGGAAGAGGCCAGAGATGAATCAAGAAGTTGGTGCTGTGGTCTGGGCTCCATGGGCAAAACTACCTTTGGGCTGGTTTGTTACTGTCCATGCCCACAAGTTGCCCCAAGAAAACACAATGTCAAAACTGGAAGAGACCTTGGACATGGTCTGGTCCAACCTCCTGATTTTACAGGGGAAGAAACCGAGACTCTAAAATGGGAAATCCTTTGCACAAGGTCCCACAGGGCATCGGTAAAAGAATGTACACTAAAACACAGGCTTACACCTGGTCAGAGAAGACAGCCTCCTCCTTTTAAGGATGGCTAGCTTTCAGATCTGATCTGAATTCCCCCTACCCACATCCTTACTCACATCTGTTTCCACAACCACCACCACCCCCCCAGACAGCAGGAGGCCCCTTGACTCCCTCCCCCCACCTTTCTCTAGGATTAGGCTTTTGCAGCAATACTGAAAGTTGTCCTTATTTAGAAAGAAGAAAGTCCAGTGGTTAGTCTCTTTTAGTGCTTGAATCTAGATGACCTAAGCAGTGTACTATACGGGAGAGAGCCTGTGGCCCACCTCCCACCTCCCAGTCCTGGCCCCTCCAGAGTCCAGGTCCAGTTTCTAATCCCCTCCCCCATCCAGAGCCTGGCCAGATGTGGGGCTGCCTCTGTACAGCATTCCTAAGCCCTGACTGTGCCCCCACTCCCTCCCCCCACCCCCTCAGGGCCCTGACTTCAGTGGGCCAAGCTGGGAGCTTATTATAGCCCTTCCTCCCACCCCGAAGGATGACCTGGGAGACCCCTGCCCCCTCCCACCTACATCCAAACATGCTCATTCTTCTCTGGGAATGCTCAAGGTCACCCCTTGAAGGACTTGCCAAGAAAAGGACCGGATCCACCAGGTCCCAGCGTTCCACACCCAATGGGCCCTTAACCAATGCAGAGGAAGGGCCAGCTAGCATGGAGAGAGCCCATGTGGTCTGGCATTTAAAGTCTTTCACAAGTTGGCCCCAAGCCACTTTGCCAGCATTATGATACATGACACCAGCTCCACAGTCTGGCCAAAGTGACCTTCTTACTGACTGTAGTTCCTCACAAAGAACATTCCAGCTTCTACCTGGGAGGCTTTGCTTGGAGTATCCCCACGACTGCCTGGAATGCACTCCACCCTCACCTCCACTTTTTAAAAATCTCTAGTTTCCAACAAAGCTTAGTTTGAATTAGAACTCGTGTAGGAGGCTGATCACCCAAGCCAGATGACCTTACAGCCTTATGTATACATGCTGTCTCCTCCTTAGAACAGAAGCTGCTGGAGGGTAGGGACTTTTAATTTGGTCCATATTCTCAGTGGCCATCACTGTGCCTGGCATACTGTAAGTGCTTAATAAATGCTCTTTGATCAACAGATCGATTGCCACAGGACTCCAGAGACTTGGGTATTCGAATTGACTCTGGTATGGACACCACTGATGCTGGCATCTTTAAAAAGGACATTTTGTCTCTCTAGGTCTTAGTTTCCTCCTCCATAAAGTGGACTGAAGACACACCCTGCCCCTTGTCAGGGCTGTGGTGACTATCCAACATCACCAATCAAGCAGTAAGCAGTTATTAGGCTTCTATTGAATACAGGCTTGATACTCTCAGCTGGGGATTCTAAGACAAAAGGAAACAGCCCCTACCTTCAAACAGCTTACATCCTAATCTCTCACCATCTACTGAGCTGTGGTCTGGGAACCATAAAGCCCATCAGGGTCACCTAGTTGGTCAGGATCAGAGGCTAGAACAGTTTCAGCTCCTCGGTTAATTCTAATCTTTTATCTTCCATGTTCCTCCTCCCCCTCCTCTCCCTCCTTTCTTCTTTCCTCTTCCTCCTCCCTAGCCCTCCCCCTCCCCCCTTTCCTTCTCCTCCTCCTTCATAACCTCGTGCCCCCATTGACAGAGCCTCTCTCCTCACCCTGCTCCCAGCCCTGCAGCAGCCTTGTTTCCCAGGTGAGGGTGGGTGTGGAATTTCAGGTGCAGAGGGGCCAGGGCAGATCTAAGAGTCACCTGGCACAGGTGAACAGGGCCCCCCACCCCCACCCTTGGATGGGGGAAGGGATGCAATTGAATCTGGGTTGACAGGGAGGGGGCTGCCAGCTGCCACTGCTGGGCCCCTCCTGTTGGGAGGAGGCTGGGAGGGATGCTTTTATGCCTCTCCCTTTCTCTCTCTCTCCAGCTCATTTCTGCCTGGCTTCATAACTCTGTCTAGCTCCTTTCCATCTTGGTGCCCTGGCTCTATGCTTTTATCTCTCTCCATCTCTCTCCATCTCCATCTCTGTCATTTTATCAAAAAATTCCTGAAAAAAGTCAGGAGACCTAGAGTTTAGTCCTATCCCTGTGACTGTATGACTTGGAATCAGTCGTTTTCATTCAGGCCTCAGTTTCCCCCTCGGACTGCTTTTATGTTCTAAGGTTTCCCTCAGTTTGGATATCCTTTGTTCTGTGTTCTAAGGCCCTACCAGCCCCAGCAGTCCTTATTAGATGTCTTGTGCAGATGTAGCCATGCACAATCTAAGGGTCTTTCCAGCCCAGACACTCTGTTCAATTATTCTTTCATCCCTCCATTTGCAGCTCTGGGTAATTTCCCACCTCTCTGACCCAGGATCATCAGACATTCCTAACTTGCAGCCTGGGTTTCTTCAGCCTGGCCCTCTCTGACTCTGGTCCCTCTGGTCCCCCTTTGGGGGTTGGGGTTCTTATCCCTTATCCTCTTCGGGCCAGACAGTTGCTGGCACCATTCTGGCCTCTCCCAGAGGCAGCTGCAATGACAGCCGGTGCCCCAGGCTGAAAGCCAGGAGAGGGGCCTTGGGGAGGCTTCAAGCTAGGGTCAGAGGTCAAACAGCAGGGAGGAGCTGGGGAGGGGGCAAGGGAGATTGTGACCCAAGGGGCAGGAAGGGGCGGGGGAGGGCCCGGACTGGGAGGCTCTTTTCCTTTCTAGGCTCACTCTCTGACCTCTCAGGAATTTGAGGCGGGGAGGTGGGGGGAGGGGATGGGCCCAGGCACAGGGGGAGTAGAGGCAGCAGCTGCCTGGACTCTATTTCTCTCCTCTCAGCCCCCTCCTCCTCTTTCCCCCATTCCAAACACATGTTGGGGCCTGGCCCTGCCAGGGGCCCTAGCATCCTGAATGTATGGCCAGCTCCTCCTTAGCTCTCCCCACCCCATCTCCCAGACATAGATGAATACACCCAACTAGTAAGAACACCCCAAACACCCCCCCAAACACACACGCCCACTGCCAGCGTGGAAACGCCCTTTAATACAAACATCCAACTGCATGGAGACTTAGACACACACATACTGGTACAGTAAACCTGTAACTATCTTAGAATGCACACAGACACACACACCTCCAAGTATGGAAACACCCTTACCAACACCCCCAAATACACATACAATGTTGTGGAAACACCCTTACCAACACTCCCAAGTACACGAAGAAACATATCCACCATTGTGGAATCAGCTTTAACTCGACCTCTACTTTACACACAGACAAGAACACCCCCTGCCCATTCCTCAATACTGGGCTCCCTTGACCTTTGATTTTCTGGTGCCTAGCCCTGTGGGGGTGAAGGGATACTCCCATAATGCATTCCTCTCTGTGACCAGGAGCCTAGTCATATCATCTCAGAGCTGTACCTCAAACCCCTTCTTACAGGCAGGACCCCCCATGCCCTGAACATGGGGGCAGTGAGGTAGGGGTAAAGAGGGGATAGCCCTTGTGATGGAGAAATTTAATGGGTACTGTCACCCTCCACAAGAGAAATGAACACAATGTATACTCTGGAAGAAATACTGTCTAGGAACATAGGTTCAATGAGCCAACAGGACTTTTACAAGATCACACATAGTCAATAGCCTGGTCAAGACCTGGTCTCTGGAATCCCAGCTGTCCAGTTTCTATAGCCTTCTCCTTACTGACCATCCCTCACCCCAGCCAGTCCTGGGCTCGGACTCTGAAATAATCATTTTGTCTCTCCATAGCCAGCTGCTCCAGGAAGAGCCTTAGAAAAAGATCTAATTCAGAGCCTGGGGGCAGAGCTCACCCAGGAGCCAGTCCAGGACCTTAGCCCAGCTCTGAGCTGCAGGGGGCTGAAACAGAACAGTACAGGTTGGGCTTCCCTGAGAATGGTGTTTGTACATCCCTGGGGTTGTTTACGTCAACGAGCATCTGTACTGATGAACTTTTATGATTGGGAGGAATGTCTGTGTGCAAAGCTAGCGGGGCGTCTGGGCGTCCAGCACTCCCTGCCCTCTTAGGCCCAAAAAAGTGGCTCCTAATGTCTTGCCTGGTTCCTGCTACAGGGTGGGAGGGCTCCCTCTGTATATGGGTGGGTTACTATGTTTGTGGTGTGTGTGTGTGGGGGGGTGATGGCTGGGAGGGGATGGTCCCTGGACTTGGGGGGGGGGGGCGGCAGACAGAAGGTACAAAAGGGGCTAGATCTTTGTAGGAGTAAAGGAGCTACGATGCCTGAAGGAATGGGAGGAGGACTCTGAGGGCACAGGAGCCTGGGGTGGGAGTTTCCGGGACAAGCAAGCGGCCGCCGTTCCCAGATGAGCCGCCCAAGGCAGGCGGAAAGGGCATGCAAATACCGAGGGAGGGAGGGAAGGGGCCGGGTGGAGGAAGCCCCGGGACCGCGGGAGCTTTTGCGTCTTCTCTCCACGCAGAGGGATGCAGACGTTGGGAGGTTATGGGACCAAAGCACCTGCACGTAGTGGATGGGCAGGAATGGAGGGGGAAATTCATCTGGATGAAACGCGTGGGTCTGCCCAGCCGTAAGGAAAGGAAGGGTGCCTGACGAAAACCTGCTTGGATAGGAGGGGCTTCCCCCGTTTAAAGGGGAGGGGAGAACCTGGGGCGAGGCCTTCCCACTGCAGAGCTGGGGAGGAAGGTACGGGAGGAAAAACCACCCGGACTCCAGGGGAGGGGGCCACACAGCTGGGGGACGGCGAATGAGGAAAATCCAGCTGCCCCGAGAGAGCTGGGAAGGGAGGGATACCTGGGGGAAATCCATCTGGAGAGAACTGGGGGCCAGGGGGTGCCCGGGGGGACTCCACCAGACATTGGAGGGGGAAGGGAGGTCGCAGAGAATCCACGCGGATCCTAAAAGGGGAGGGGGTGGGCTCTGGGGCGCCTCCACCCCCGGAGGAGAGGCCCCACCCACTCGATCAAGCCCCTCCCCGCGCCCGGGCCACAGGGACACTCTCTGCCTTCTATTGGCCAGCGCTACCCGAGGAGGGCGGGGCTAGGACCGAGGCCTGTCCGTCACAACAAGAAGCTTATTTGAATAATTCCTTCAGGGCCCAGAGAGCCGCCGGGCCTTCACCCCCATCCTTCCCCCCCCGGGCCCTGCCTCGGCGTCTTCCGTGTCTTGCTACTCCGCGGCGGGGACGGCTCTTGTAGAATGGGGCCGGGGCTGCAGCCGGGTGGAGGAGGAGAGCGGAGAGCTACACCGGGGGCTGCCTCCCAGCTATGACGTCAGAGCTGAGGAGCTGCTGGGGGAGGGAGAACACGCCAGGAGACTGTTGCCATGGAAACCGGAAGCCTTTCTTCCCCCTCCCTCCTCCCCCCATACTTCCGGCCTCTCATTCAGCATTTCTATCAATGGGGGCTGGGGAGCCACTGGGACAGAGCAGCCCCCAGGGCTTAACCTGCCTCATTCCGGGGCAGCCCCTACCACTCACCCTCCCCAAGGAGCCCTGCCCCACACCTCCGCACACCCCCAGCCCAGCAGTCCTTGGCAGAGGCTTGCGCCAGCATGGCACCACCCACACTGGGCAGGATTGCAGTTTCCTGGGGCCAACCCCTTCTCTGCTCCAACTGGGGTGCAGAAGAGGTTCCACTCCCCCCCTCTGCACCCCATCATAAAGAAGGCTGAACTGGGAGTCAAAGGACCCACTGAGCCTCAGTGCCCTCTGTATAATGGGGGGTCTTGGATTGATCTCTGAAGTCCCTTCCAGCCCCACATCTTCGTATCTCTACCATAAATTGCCCCACCATCACAAAGGTGGATGCAGAACTAGGCAAGGGCCTGACGCTGCAGGGCAAGGTCCTGTTGAGTGTCCAACTGGTGCCAGGGGATCCATTCCTGAAACCTTCCCCTCAAAGAAAAGTCAGTAGGCACTGTAGCAAGTGGGAGTTGGAATCCCCTGATGGGAAAGTTGGTCTTGAGTGGAAATCAGGCCGATCAGCAGGTGATTGGGAGTAGGAGTGAGGGTCCTCTGTTAGTCAGGCCCCAAGTTCTAGTGTGAGAACTGGATTCCCCACCCTTTCCTTTATTCCTTCCTGTCCTCTGTTTGTCTCCTGGGTCGTGTGTGAATTCTGTGGTCTGGGCTGTGGGGGTAGGGAGCATGTCGGGAGATGGGTGGGGTGCCGCTGCCCGCCCTACTGAGTTACTCAGCCTGGCCCCACAACCTGACTTCCTCCTCCTCCAGGTGCCCTCCACATGAAGCTTGGCCCTGCCTGAGCTCCCTCTCCTAGCCCAGGCTGAGGTCACATTCCCCCAGATCCTTGCCCGGAGCCTTGCCAGCCCATGGACACTCTCTGGGGAGCTGCTGGGACCGAGCCAGGCAGGGCCCCAAGGGTGGGGAAGAGAGGGCCAGAAGCCAGGTCAGAGAGGGTGCACTGCTCAGGCCTGGGCCACTGTCTTCTGTCCTCTGTTCCTCAGGGCTGACTTCCAACATGGCTTGGCATCCCCTGTCCTGGAACCCAGCAGCTTTGGGGCCACCCACCCCCACTCCACTCTCCCTGAGGCCCAGTTTTTGTTTCTTGTCCAATGTCAGGAATTTCTTTCGAAACACCCCCAGGCCCCTCAGCCAGGCTGTTCAGGGCCCTGTTGCAATCCTCAATCTCCGTATTCCTCCCCCCACCTCCAACCCTGCAACCCCCTGCTTGTTTTGGACATGCTCCCAGCACTCACCCAGCCTGACCCTGGGCAGACAAGCAGATCTCCTTTCCCCTCTTCACAGCCCCCACCTATCGATCTCTGCAGCCCCCCACCTCCTCTTTGGGAAAGTTTCCATCTCTCCTGGCCCTCCCTGTTGGCATTCAGCCCAGAACCAGGGCTACCTGGTGCCCTCTTTTGCCCAGGGCTCCACCCCAAAACCCCTCCCATCCCCTACTCCCCGCTTTCTGCCTCTGCTTATCTCCAGCCAGCCCCAGCAGACAGTCTCTGGCTCACCTAGGACAAAGTCCTGCCTGGGCACAGGCCTCCCTCAGGCCTGGAGGAGCTTTGACTGAGAGACTTAGAGGACGTCAGTGCTAGGAGGCACCTTAGAAATCCCTCATCTTTAAGCGGTGGGGTAGGGGCCAGAGGCCCAGAGAGAGGCAGCCAGGTCTCCTTCACTCCCCCACCAGGATTCTTTTGTTGGCCCCCTGACACCCAGGGGCGTAGTCTCTCTTTTCCAGTTTGGCTCTCCCTCCCTTTCTCCACCCTCAAGGTTCTCCCTGCCCAATTCCTGCAACATCTCCCTAGATCCTGCTCTGAGTCCCCCCACCCACCCTCTACTGCAAGCCTAGTCCTTCCTTCCACCTCCACCCTCTCTGCTAGCCCCACCTGCCTGGCACCCCTCCAGGGCCTCCCTTGACTGAGTTGCCAGCCACCAGGACCATAGAGTGCCAAGGACTGGCTGAGAACTAGGTTCCTGAGGCCCCTTCTTTGGGGTCCTTGAGACATACTCTGGAATCTGGTTGGGGGTTGGGTGTCTGGCAAAAGTCCCATAGACTTTTCAAATCCCTCAGAAAGGGGTTCCACCAAAGCAGAAGATCCTTCCCCCAAGGATCCAGTGCCTCCTTCTTCAGGAAATCCTTCTGCATTAATGCCAGGGCACTTCTAAACTGTGCTATTTAACCTATGGGCCAAGGTTGCTTCTCAGGTTCCCCAGGTTCTCCTACTTGGAAATGGTCAGGTCACAGGTGTTTTGCCATGCATGTAGCACCTTCTGCAGATATCTACATCTCAAACTAGGGGCTTCCTGAGGGCAGGGCTCTGACTCAGGCCTCGGATTAGGCATTCCCTAAGACCAGGGGCTGTTTCAACCCACTCTCTCCCTCTTCTGGGCTCCCCAGGAGGAAACAGGATGACCATCTGGGGCCCTTCTGCAGTGTATCCCTTTGGAGAGGGGGCTCACAGGGTGGGGTGGGGGCAGCTCCCAAAGGCTGTTATTCCACAGCTACATCAAAGCTCGCCAACTCTGCCCTGCCCGGCTGTGACCACATCCTCCCCTGGGACTGGGCGGGTGAGCCACAGGGGAGGAGGGAACAGGGTGGGGCCCAGAAGGCCTAAGCGGAGCCAGGAGAAGGGATGGTCAGTTAGTCCTAGCTAATAAGCTAGCCCTCTCTGGGAGGAGAGGGTGAAGGGAGAAAGGGGCTGGAGGGCAGCACTCCTGGCTTCCGTTCTCAGATGGAAATCACATGCCTTTTCTACGCTTCCTTTAGAGGGGAAATAATTATGTTATGGCTATTATGCACAGATAATTACCATAATAAGGACGAGTATGATGATGAACATAGTAATACTAATTCTCCCCCTCCCCACCTCCCCGGCCCCACTGCCATGGGCCCTAGAGTTTCCCCTTTCTTCTGAGACACTCAGATGCATTATCTGCCTGCCAGCCTCCCTCCCTCCTCCTCAGACCCCGGGTGGATCTTCCACCAGGACTTGGCCAGTAGAGACAGAGGCAAAGAAAGAAGCGTGACTGAGGCCAAAGGCCAGAAATAAATAGAATCCTGGTGTCCTAAGCCCCAGGGCTGGGGGTGTGGGGGTGAGGAGCCACACCCAGGACTCAGGAAACCTGGGTTCCAATTCCAGCTCAGCCCCTGACTCACTGTGTGACCTTGTATCAGTGACTTCTCTGGGCCTCAGTTTCCTCCCCCATAAAATGAGGAGGTTCTATTCAGGAAACCTGAGTTTCAGTCCTGGCTTAGCCACTGAATCACTGTGCAACTTGAGGTGATGCACTGCCCATCTCTGTTTCCTCTTCTACAAAATGAAGTTACAGTAGATGATCTCCTAGGCACCTTCTAGTTTTAATATTCTCTGGTATGTGCAAGGCACTCCTTGAAATACATCGGAGATACAAACACCCATATATCCTCATTTTACAAATAAGAAAACTGAGTCTGAAAAAGGTCCAGTGACTTGCCTGATTCAGTTTTCTGACCTGTAATAGTGGGCAAGCCACTGGACCTTTTGGGGACTTGATTTTCTGACCTGTAATAGTGGACTAGTCACTGGACCTTTGGGGGACTCAGTTTTCTGAACTGCAAAATGGTCCTATTTGTAAATGTAAAATGTAAAATTACCTGTGACAATGCTGGTAGTAGTATCTGCCACCCAGGCTTCAAATTAGTATCAAATGAAAAAATGAATAAATTTCAATATAAATTTCAAATCTTAAAATGTTCTATAAATATCAATAAGTTTCCTCCCCCTTTCTAGGGCTAATATTCTGTGTTCTAAGACCCCTCTTAACTTTGACATTTTCTGTGTGTGCAAGAAAATAAATGTTTAGAAACTGTCCTTCTGGGAAAAAAAGATGGGGTGGGGACCCAGTAAACTTCTAAGCTTAAGTGGCAGTATTCATACTTTTCCCATCACTTCCAGGCCAGACAATCAATGAAATAATAAATCCAACCCTGATTTATAGCATTTGTCCATTTCCAGGGTTCTCTCACTGAAAAGTTAACAAGTGGCTCCCCAATGCCATTTCAGACTGCTCCCAGCCGCTCTAGGTTCTCAGATGCCGGCCAGCTACACAGTTCTCTCCTTCAGGCCTCCACCCTATCCTTAGTGCCTCTGACACAAGCACTTGCACCTAATGGGATAATTGGACCTAGGGAGAGCTTAGGGACCAACCAAAGACTATGACAAGAGCTGGTTGCTGATGGTAAATGCTTTTCACTCAGGTTGCACCCCTATCAAGGGCTGGGTGGTGCAACTGCCCAGAGGAAGGGCCTGCTGGGACTGAGGGGGGCTGTCATTAACAATTTGAACCTCTGGGGAGCAGGAATCTTTCACTCTGGCCTCACTAGCAGCTTAGGGAGGAGATCCTCAGATCAACACTTTGTCCGGGGCTGGTATCTCCAAGGGGCCCCTCCCAGGCCTGTAAAATGGAAGGAGGTGGGACCTCTCACTTCCTCCAGGAGTCCAGATCTGCCCTCCTCCGAAAGGGCCCATCCAGAGCACATGGGAGCCTGGGATAAGGGAAGCGAGCCACACATGCAGGCACGCAGATGTGTAACACACAAAAACCCTCATGCAGACCCCTGATCGAACATGGTCCTAAGCCTGCTCATGCTCAGACGAAGATGGGCACATACATTAAATAGAAACACACCTGAGCACATAAACACAGACACACTTACCCAGAGTAGAGCCAGACCCGCCCAGAGGCAGCTGTATGGGATGTTAATAAGTGTTTATGGAATGGAATCCATCTACCTTCCCCCCACCACCCCTACCACCCCCAGCAGCATCAACAAGCAAGTCAAGGCAACAAGCATTTATTAAACGCCTACTGTGTGCCAGGTACTATGATTATAAAGAAAAGCAGAACTATTGTGGTCCTTGCCCCTGCTCTCAAATTGTTCCTTGCCTCAGGGGTGGGGAGGCTGTGTCTTCCTGATCACATGTGACCTTCTAGGTCCTCAAGGGCAGCCTTATTTGTTCTATGAAGTTTGGATTCCTTCAAAGGGCCACATGTGGCCTCAAGGTCCTAGATTCCCCACCCCTGGTCTAGCTCCTTGCCTTTAATTAAATCCAAGGCCCCCTACCTGGAGCAAACCAACATCTTCCCCCAGGCCTAAAAGCAGAGAGCCTATACTTTCAAACTTGTAATAAAAAAAAAATGGAGCTTCAAAATGTAAAATGGTAATTTAGAAATGCCCCAGCAGACCTTAGAGGTAGATGTGGAGAGAAAATGAGATGGATAAAAGAAAGGTGGCTGGGGGTAGTATGGTCTAGGAGATAGGGGACTTGCATTTGGATTTAGCCTCTGCCTCTTTGGATCTGACTCACCTGGGGCAAGTTGGGGTAGGGGTGGGGGCAGGACCGTCAGTTTCCCTATCTGTCAGATAAAGTAGTTGGAGTCACTCATCTCTGCAGTTCCTCCCATCTCTGATATTCTAAAATTGGCTCCATCCCTGTGTGAATGGCTAGACATCTTTCCCAACCCTTCCTAATACCAGTGTCTTCTCTCTGTTCATAATTTCCTATTTATCCTATATAGAACTTACTTCATATATATTTGTTTGCATGGGGTGAGACTGGAGGGCACTAGATTATGAATTCCGGAGTAGTATCTTTTGCTTTTTATCCTTTAGCAGAGTACTTGGTATATCATAGGTGCTTAATGAATATTTATTAATTGATTGATTAAGCAACGCCAGAACTGAACTGGAGAAATAGACAACACGGATGGGTCTTAGACCTCCAGTGAGTGCAGTGATCAGGAGTGACTTCAGGGTCAAACATACTTTCACTCCTCAGCAGAGAAGTGGTAGACAAGGTGCAGAAAGAAGCTTAAGTGTTCACACCTGGGTCAAGGGGTTATTTGTTTTATTCCATGTACTTATTTGTTACAAGGGAGGGCCCCTCCTAATTTATTTTTTACGTAGGGTCAGAGTTGGGGTAGGGAATCATAGGTCGTGACCATGATGTTTAAAAAAATAAATAATTTTTTTTTAAACACTGTCTTTCATGTTCCAAGATCCTAGCTCTTACATTCTCCATTCTAATGTCCCTCTAAGCAGTTTGGGTAAATCAAAGAGGTCCTAAGGCAGTTATATTAATAATTTATGAAAGAGAGGGATAGACAGTGTGCCCAATGGGAGAATCCTAGTCCGGCAAGAAATATGGCCAGTAAGATCAAGCCTTAAATTCAATTTACTCTGGAGCTCATAGACTGGACAACAAGTCCTCACTCACCTAGTGCAGAGTGGATGTAATAACTAAATAGTAATTTTCTCTTTTATCCAGGAACCTTGAGGGTCTTCCCCTCCCAATTAGATTTTTTTTTTTATTAAAGGGGCCATCCCTTGAGTAACTTAAAGAAGCTTATAAGTCCTGAAAGGGCCAGGGTCTCACATTGCATCCTGGGTCATCTCCACCCATCCTTATGAATATCAGGCCACTGGACCCACATGGCTCAGGAGGAGAAAGTGAGGTTGGTGACCTTGCTCAGCGCTCCCTCACTCAAATCAAAGTCAACTGCAAGTCATGTCATCATCTTTATGTCATGGTCTTCTTCAAGAACAAAGGATAGACACAACCCAGTCTGGTAGATAGACAGGGCTTCTCCTGTCTTGCCCCTTGACCTCCTGGAGCTTACTCCTCTACCAGGTTGTGAACTCCAGCAGGATTAGCTGAGCTTAATCTGTCATTCTGCAGGAGCTGAGCAATATTCTATAACAATAGGCACGAATAAATATTTAATGATTTTCTTTGTGATCATTCTGAGTGAAAGGGACCTTCAAACACAGAACACAGAATGTCAGAACTAGGATGGTCCTTAGAACATAGAAAGTCAGAACTGGGAGAGCCCTTGGGAAACAGTGTCAGGTCTGGGAGGTATAGACTTAGTATAAAATGTCAGATCAAGGAAGGTGGAACCTTAGAACAGAATGACAAAGTTGTAGGTTGTCATAAAAAGCATAATGTCAGAGTTGGAACCTAAAATATCATCTAATCCACTGGGTTTTAACCCAAGCTCTGTGAACTTTTACATATATGTGTATGTATGTATAGTTAATGGTACTCCAATAGAAGAGGCTTCCTTTAAAATTTTCTGTATTTGATTTTATATATTTAAAAATATGATTCCAAGAACAGGCCTTGGCTTCACCAGATTGCCAAGAGGACTTAGTCATTCAATAAACTTTTATTAAGTACCTACTATGTGCTGGCCACTATGCTAAACTCTGGGGATAAAAAAGAGACAAGGACAGTCCCTACCCAGAAGGAGCTCACAATGTAATGGGGAGAACCATAAGCAAAGACATAGGATCAAATAAGGACAGGGATAATTTTAAAATAATGACAAGAGCTGAGGCACCAGGATGGAGAGGTTGGGCAGAGCTTCCTGCACAAGATGAGATTTTAGTTGACTTAAAGAAAGCCAGTTGTGGGACAGGAGACAGAGGGTTCCCAGCAGGGGGGATGGGCAGAGAAAATGACTCAAGTTGAGAACAAGGTCAATATTATGGGATGGAAGAGTATGTGTTGGACAGGAAGGTATAAGAAGACTGGAAAGGTAAAGGGAGGGAAGCTAGGTCATGAAGGCATTGAATGACAAATAGATGTCGCATTTGATCTTGGAGGTGATATGCAGAATGCAGGAGGTGGGGGCAATGTGACATGGTCAGACCTACATTTTAGGAAAATCATTTTGGTGACTGAATGGAGGATGGATTGGAGTGGGGAGAGACTGGAGGTAGGCAGACCCCTCCGCCTCCCCAGCAGGAGTCCAGGTGTGAAGTGATATGGGTCTGCACCAGAGGCGTGGCAATGTCAGAGGAAAGAAGGGGAGTATTTGAGAGATGATATGAAGGTGAAATGACAGGCATTGGCAACAGATTGGATATGGAGGATATGAAGGACCTCCAGGTTGGGAGAATGGTGTTGTCCTCTACAGTACTACGCAAGGTCAGAATGGGGGAAAAATAATGAGTTTGGACATGATGAGTTGAAGATATCCAGATATCTGAAAGGCAGTTGGAGATGTGAGACTGGAGGTGAGCAGGGAGGTTGAGGCAGGGTAAGTAGATTAGAAGTAGGCCCAGGGACAACTTATGGTGTGACCTGGAGGAGGATCTAGCTAAGAAGATTCAGAAGAAGCTGTCAGACAGGTAGAACTGGGGACCCCTGAAAATTTGTCAAGAAACCAACAAGGAGAAGATGGGGGATGACAATTTCAGAAGCTTCAAAGAGATCCAGATCCAAGGACACTAAGAAAGCCCCTGATCTAACTCAACTCCTGCTTTATAAATGAGGGAAATTGAGGACTAGAGTGACTTGGATAAGGTCAAATGGGTAAGTAGCGTCAGAGCCAGGGTTTAAGGGGCATCGACCTGAGTAGAGCCCTCCTACTGGTCACCCTAAGGTCTCAGGTCCTGCTCCGGGGTGGGGGATGGTATCTGAGGTCCCCTTTGCTCTTCCTCTCAATTCTCCACAGCACCTTCCCCCTACCCCATCAGCAGCAGCTGCTGACATTTCCTGTCCTGTACCAGGAAGGAAGGGGGGATGGTGGAGGCCATGCCTAGCCTGAGGCACCCCTGTCAGCAACTTCCTGAGCCCTGACCCCAGCCCCATCAACTAAGAACTTGCCTTCCTGGCAAGGCTGACCTCTATACTACCACTAAGCCCACCTACTTTACACAGGACACCCAGCCTGTTTCTCCACCTCCTCACACCTGGCTGAGGGCCTGGTTCAGGCCCTAAAAGTTTTCAGTGCCCCCCACCCCCAAGAAAAGCAGAGGTAACCTCCCCTGCTACCCTGGTGGTGCTGATCTGGAGCAGCTGGGGGACCCTGGCCAAATCACCTGGCCTGCCTGGACCTTGCCCCTCTTGTTAACCAGAGAGGGGCAGAAATGAAACTCCCAAAGTCCGTCCACCTAAGTAATCAGAAGATCAGGATGTATTATGAGGTGTGTAACCTCTTGGAGACTCAGTTTCCTTATCTATAAAACTGGAATCAGACCTGCTTACCTCATGATGCTGCTATGGAAACATTAAACATGCTCAAGGAACAGGGAAACGAGTTGTTTTTCACCTGCCTCTACAACCATATTAACTGTTCCAAAATTCCTCCCAGCTCAGACCTCCTGTGTAATAGGGGGCCTCCCAGCTCTGACACTGTGTTCTAAGGGTCCGCCCAGCTTGGACATCCTCTGTTCTAAGGGTCCTCCAGGCTCTGACCTTTCGTTGGGAGCCCAAGTCTAACACTTGGCACTGGGCATCTCTGACTGCAGTATTACTGAGAGGCCTCCAAACACACTCTGGGAACACATCTGAGCCCCATGAGGTTGCAGTCTGGGGTGAGTCCTACGGGAGGCAGGCCTGTTTTCAAGCCCAGCTGTACCTAAGTAGAGATAAGTGGTGGCTGGTGGTGTTCAAACACCTGAGGAACCCTAAGCCCAGATAGGCATCTTCTTAGGGCTGCTGGGAGTGGACAATGTGGAGCAGCACTGGCTTGCAGGCTCCCCTGGCATCAGCTCAGGGAGATGGCAGGCCAATTATCTTGTCTTTGCCCTCAGTGTTCCCAGCCCAACCCTGCGGTGCCCCAAGAAGTCTTGGCCCCCTGAAGCAGCCACCCTACCCAATTGAGATGACTCTGGGTCGTGTTTCATGGTCTGTTTATTATTTTAAAATCATGGTGGGCAGTTTTCTCCTCTCACTGTCTGGTTTTCACACAGGTAACGTTGTGGACAAAGGAGTGCAAGGGTGAGGGGAGGATGGTGGGGGGCCAAAGGCTATGCCCAAACCCACCAGGGAACACTGGGAAATAATGCTCTGCTCGTGAGCCCCTAGCCCTCCTGGGCAAGAGACCTGTGGCATGGTGTGTGCCTGCTCCCGTCCCCCCTCCAGGTATACCTTGCCAGGACAGGGGAGGTCTTTGAAGCAGGCAAAGGAATTCAAACAAAAACAAAACAAAACAAACGCCAGACATTTAAATAGAAATCCAAATCTTAAAAAAAGAAAAAAAACACCCCACAAAAAAGCTCGAGTTTTGATTTTTCTCCCTTTGGAAAAATATTAAGCCTCGAGTCTCCCCCTCCCACCCTCACCCCCCAAAAAATAATTACAAAGCTACAGGAACACACGGATGCTCACATCTGGACATGAGGTGTAGTCACAAGACCAAGGGGAGGGGAGGAAGGTGGGGAAACGGATCAGTGAGGTCCTGGCTTTCCCTACTGATGGAGGATAAGGGGCAAGAGGGATGGGACACAGATAGGGGGCAGGGCCCAGACAGCTCAGTCCATCTCCGTAAAAAAGAAACAAGTGATTTAATAAAATAAAATCCATTGAAATGGCCCCATGGGGAGGGAGATTGGGGGGAAGAAAAGTCTCCCACCCCACCCCCATATCCCCAGCCCTGGCATCTATTTGTGCCCCAGGAGGGGATGTGGCCACTAGGGCGGCAGCAGCGAGCTCAAGAGGGAGAGGGCTCTGAGTGGGCCCCAGGGGGGCTGGCCAGGCTGGGAAGAAAGGGGGGGGCAAAAGTGGGGCAAGGCCAGGAGGGGCCTGTCCCCTCCCCCAAATGGGGTTAATGCTACAAGGCCATGCCCCTCCCCAACTTGGGTTGGGGTGGTGGGGTGTCTCCCTAGGCCACCTCCTCCCATGGGCAGCTGGTCCCCCTGCTCCCCCGGGGGAGGGGCAAATAGCAAGCTCCCCCCAACACACAGATCAGGTGAGCAAGAGGAGGGGACAGAGAGCACTCCTTTCTCTCCCAGGGCCTGAGGAGAGAGGCTCAGATCTGAAACTGGCTCAGTCAGACAGTCAATTTACTCTATAAATACCCCAGCCCAGGCAGGGGGGTCAGAAAACAGGGAGCAGGGTGGGGAGGAGAAGGCAGGTGGCACATGGGAGAAAAACTGAGGTGGGGGGTGGGAAGGGACACCTCCGGCCTCCATTCTTGTCCTCTCCCTCTGGCAGGAGTGGGAAGACACAAGCACCCACCCCAAGTGGGCAGTACCCTGGAGGAGGAGGTATAAAGGGGATGGGGTAGAGAGAACTACAAAATCTCCCTAGAAAGGAGTCAGTCCCAAGGGCCAGAATCTCCAGTTAAGGACTTCAAAAACCAAAACAAACAAGAAATCCCAAGCCCACAGCCATGGGATACCTGCAGAGGCAGAAATGACCCAAATTTGGGGGCCTTGGACACCCTGGTCAGCGTGGGCTGGTTTTGTTTTTTGTTTGGTTTGGTTTAAACCTCATCTGCTGCACTGGCCTGGAGTGGAGGCTGGAGTTCTGGGGAGAAAGCATCCCCCCATTCCCTCCCCAAATCTGTAAAGTGCACTATGAATCTGTTCAATTAGGTATTATCTACTTAGACCTGAATGGGGTGAAGGGCGGGGGGTTGGGGCTGGGTCAGGCAGGGGTGGGCTGCTGGTGGAGTCTGTTTAGCTCACTCAAACCATCTGGCACAATGCTACATATGTGGAGGGAGGGAAAGGGGGAAGGGACAGCCCCAGGGCAGGGGGGCTGGGATTCCCTGGGTACAGAGTGGCCCCTGGTGGGATTCTGGCAGAGGGGAAGAGGGGGAAAAGAGGAAAGCGAAGGAGGAGGCCAGCCAGGAGGACCAGCCAGTCTGTTGGGGAGAGAGGGTTGAGGCTGGGGTGCTGAGACTAAGCCTCCGGCCAAGGGAGATGACCCTCAGCCTTCTGGCCTGCCATCCCCGCCCCTGACAAGTTAAGGGGACACTACTGGGGGCCAGGGGCAAAGACGGGTGGGACAGGTAGACAGAGTCAGCTCTCTGTCCCGACCTGGGGCCGGGAGGGGAATGCCGCTGGGGCAGACCCTAGGCCACCACAAACTCTGACTTCAGATCTGCCTTGACCTCTGGCTTCCAGAGCGAGTCCTCAAAATCAAGGTCTAGGCCGCCAGCATCACTGGCCCCACTGCTACTGCTGCCGCTGCTGCTGCTACTGGTTGCCCGGCCTGCCTTCCGGCCTGAGAGCCAGTGATAGGGGCCCCGGGCATCCCGCCGAGCCTTCCGCCGAAGTCGCTTCTGCTGCAGGAGCAGCTGAAGCCTCTCCACCTTACATCGAGTGGCCCGGTTCTCCGTCTGCCGCAGGCGGTCCCCTATGAATCAAGGATCCAGGATAAGTGTATTTGTTCGTACTTGTCAAGCGAGGAGACTGCAAGGGAATTGGGGAAGCCTGCAGCTGCCCTGCATGGGCAGCTGCCCATCTAAGCCTCAGCAAGATGCGCCTCTGGGTCCCTTCTAAATCTCTCAACAGCAGAGATCAAAGATCCTTTTCCTGGAAGACTTGGCCAGGAGCAGGGCTTAACAGATTCACAAAGCCTTAGGGACCATTTAATCTAACTCAGCCATTTTATAGATAAGAAAACTGAGGCTTAGAGAAGAAGAGATGAGAGGGAACCGCTGTAGGAGTCTGTGGGGACAAAGGCTCCTGGCTCACAGTTCGTGCCCTTAAATGCAGAGAGTGCCAGAGCTGGCCAGGAATTTCAATGATATAGGCTGTCGCTATCTGCCCTGTGCTCCCCATGGCAATGCTGCCCGTGGACATGCCCCTGTAGCTGCCTACTAGGCAGGCTGTGTGCCAAGTGGCTTCCCTGGGCCACAAAGCTAGGCTCTCTCCTAGCCCAGGGAGGAGGGGGGCTCTGGCGTGGGTGACCTCTTTGTCCTAAGCTGGGGAGGTGGGTGATGGAAGAGAGCCCAGGCAGTCCCCAGAGACCAGCTCTATCTCCTGCCCAAGACAGATGGCTAGAGAACCACATGGCCTCTCCCAGGGCCTGAGACTGACCCCAGGGATTCCTGGAAAAAGGACATTGGCCTTGTGGTGAGGGAGACAGGACGTATCTTGTGCAGGCCTGGCTAGGAATTGATGCTTTGTATTCAAACCAAGCCTGGGAGAGGAGGGGTGTTGGAATTTAAAAGCTCTTTGAGGGTAGGAAGTGTTCAGAATCGAGAACCTACCCTGCACATAGTAGGCACTTAATAAAGGTTGAAAAGAACATCAGCGCCTTTTCAATAGGAAAGGATGTTCCATAAACTCCCCAAGAAATGGTGGCCCAAGGAATGCTCATTGAGAGAAGGCATTTCTGTAAATCTGCTGCCCCCAGACTAGGATACTAGTGGCTCCAACATCTCAGGTTAATAGAATTCTAGATTTAGAGATGAAAGGGGCCTTGGAAACTACCTGGCCCAAACCTCTCCTTTGACAGATCAAGAAACTAAGGTCCAGGGAAGTGAAGGGTCTTGCCCACAAAAGCATCCAGGTAGGCAAGTTTGAAAGGGAGGATCCGAACCCAGGCCTTCTGACAGCAGAACTGCCCAATGCTGGCTCCTTGCCTCATTCTCTTTTCTAAGGTCCCTCTCAGCTCTGATTTGGGATTATCCCCTTGGAGGTGATCTGGGCATCAGCACTTTCTTGCTTCACTGGACTCAATACAGAGTAGGTGCCTCCTCTGTACTGGGGAAGACAAAGACCAAACTTGACCTAGAACATCAGCCAATCTAAGGGCTCTCCCAATCCTGCTGTTGTGTTCCTTTGTTCTAAGGGCCCTTCCAGCTCTGGCATTCTCCTGTGAACTAAGGAAGGAAGGAATTTGGGGGGAGGGGGGATCCCCTTTAATTCTTCCCTGGTGTAGAACACATCCTGTTTCAGAGAAAGGGCAGATTGTCCTTCTCCCTTCTCATAATCCAGGGCCCCCTCTCACTTCCCCTCCCCCTACTGCCTCTACTCCCTGCCCCCTCAATAGGACCTTTGTCTGGCCTGGTGAAGGTGGGGGTGAGGGGGCTGGAATTGGTCTCTCCTCAATCACCCCTGCCAGATACTAACACCCTTCCTCTGTCCCCTCCTTCTTGCACCCAGCACTATGGGGGGAGAGGAGAGGCTAGAAATTAATGTATGCAGATTAATTCTCTCTCCTTACCCATCCCCCATCTGAATATGCTCACAGTCCCCCTACTGTGATGGGGGGGATGCGGGGAAGAGAAAAGAAAAGAAAAAAAACGAAGCAGATGGGGGAAGGGGATGGAAGGGAACAGACTTGGGGGGAGGGGAAGGAAGGAAGGAGGGAGAACCCATTCATAAAAAGTCTACTGACTTACACTGGGGCCATCTGGCCCCAGGAACCTCAGAGTGTTAACCCCTTGGGGGATGGGGATGAGGATGGGGAGAGAAGGACAGGGACAGGCTGAGGCTTTGGCCCTTTCTGAAGGTCTGCCCTAACTAGAGAAGCTGACCCCCCCTCCCCAATCTGGCCAGCTGCTCTGCTCTGGCCTAATCCAGAGGAACCTCCAAGGACTTGTGGGTAGCCCAGTTAGGGAAGGGGGAGCCAATGGCTTCAGCCTGCTCCCTGGAGTGGCTGACTATCCCCTCAGGTACACCCAGGCGGGATGTCTAAAGCCCTTGCCCTCCTGGCCTGGGTGGGCACCCACTCACCACTGGGCTTGCACATCCGGATCTGGCTCTGGACCACAGAGTGCAGTGGGGACGTCAGCTTCTCGCAAGAGGTAGCTTTGGTGGTGAGCTCAGGGGAGGGCGAGCACTGAGTCTGACATCGGAGCTGGGCCAAGGACTGGGGCATACCCTGGTAGTGCCGTGTGGCACTCAGGAGGTCATTGAGGATCTGCAGGATGGTGCCGATGTCCCGCCGAGGGCGCCCACTGCTATCCTGGCAATTTGGATGCAGTGTGCCTGTGGGAGAGAAGGACGGTAGATGTGTTGGACTGGACAAAGACCTTCCCTGGTGCTATGGGAGGGAGGTGGCTGGCAGGGCCCACGAGTGCACAGGGAGGAGAAAGGAAGGAAGGGTCTGTTATCTGTAACCAGCTGACTTTTTCCTTCCCTGGGCCCTTCTTTCTTCCTCTCTAATAGAAGGGAATTGGAAAATATTTTCCCTAAATGGCCAGGTGGTGACCAAAGATGATGTTCCCCAGGGAAGCAGAGGGGACAGGGAGAGAGAGAAGACAGGGGAGCAGCCAGGATGGGAGTGTTCACAACAAATTCAGTTGGGGGCAAAGAGTGAGAACCAAGTACTTGTGTGGACACACAGTGCGGAGGGGAGAAACCCACGCTACGAGTCTATTTTGGCACCTCTTGATATCTTGTGGTTTCTCCTCTCACAGCCTGTCTTCCCCTGTATAACATGAGGAGCTTGGACTAGATCTTAAGGGCCCTCCCAGCTGTGACACACTGGGTTCTAAGGACTCTCCCACCTACGACATTTTCTGTTCTAATGGCCCCCCAGCTCTGACATTCCATGTCCTAGGTTCTTTTCTAGCTCTCCATCTTCACTTTTTCTAAGTCCCTATCTCATAAGGGAATGAGAAATCTCTAGTTGGGGCACTGGGGTATCCCATGAACCTTCAGTTCGTACCAGAGAAGGTCCCTGAGAAGACTCCTGGAGCATGGTTCACGAAGCTCTCGATAACAGCGCCAGGTTTCCGGGAGCGCGTGCTGGGGGCTGGGCTGCTGCTGGGTGGGGAGCTGGAACCCAAGGAGGAGGAGGAGGAGGAAGAGGAGGGGCTGGTGCTGCTGCTGTGAGAGGCACAATCCACCTACCAGGAGAGACGGGGGTCAGTTCCAGAGAGTCACGATCCAACCATTAACTCCCAGACACCCTGGCCCCGTTTAGAACCCAAGGCACATCAATGTCTACAATTGCTTTTCTCTCAACAGACCTTTCATGTAAAAAACATTTGATCTGACTGCCCATTTTCTAGGTGGAACAACTGAGGCTCAGGAGTGAAGTCCCCAGAGTGAATCAGCCAGCAAACATGGAGGCTGGGATTTGAGGCCACTTGGGCTTTTGACATCCAAGACACCACTAGCCGCCTCTCTGGATCTGGCGGAGTGGAAGTCCAGTTTGGAGATGGTGGAAGGGGCAGTAGGGAGTCGGAGCCAGAGCCAGTCTAGTATAGCAGGGAGAGCCTAGATGTACAGAGCTCCAGTATTCAAAAATCCAGGCTCTACCACTTATTAGCTGTGTGACCTTAGGTCAGTCAGTTCCCTCCTCTAGGTCTCACTTACCCCATCTGCGAAATTAAGGGGTTATACTAAATTACCTCTGAGGTCCCTTTCAACTCTAGATGCCAAGAGTGACCCCTATGATTCTTGGAGTGGCCACTCTGGGCAGCAGCTGGGTTCCTACCCTAAAATGGGTTCTAGACTTCTATCTAGGAATCTAAGCTCAGCAGGAGGGATAGGGTCAGCAGTTCCCTTCCCCAGTCTTGCTCCACCCTAATCACTGAAATGGGGGCTCAGAATCACCTCAGAACAGGAGGAAACTGTGCCGCTATTAACCGTTTGTGTGCTGGAGCCATGGGACCGGAACACACCGGCCGTGACGGGTGAGGGGTGTGCAGGGCTGAAGTAGGCAGGTGTACTGGAGGTGGCAGAGGGGCTGGTCGGGCAGGCGGGCACAGGGACTCGGGCAGTGGCGGCAGCAGTGAGGCTAGATGATCGGCAGGGGGAAGGGCTGCCAGTCGTTGCCCCCGGATCCCCACGCCCTGTGACGAGGTGTTGTCGATGCTGGAGCTGGGCACCTGCAGCTGCCTGCTGGGCAGCCAATTGTAGCTGCACGAACATCATGTGGTCACCTACTCGGAGGGCCAAGGTGAGTGGGGAGCGGCCGGAGAGAAAGTCGCTGACCTGCTCGGAGAAGGAATGAGGAGGGAGGCGGTGAGGGCAGCAGATCCTGACCCTTCCAGGCAGCTGCATCCCTTCCTCCCTCCCTCCCTCTGTCCATAGCCCTTGGTAAAGCCAGTGACTGGGGACTCTGCTCACTGTCCCTGAGACCTTGGGAAAGGCCCACTTGCTTCTCAGACTTCCCATCTGTAAAATGAAGAAACTAGATGGGCCCTCTCAGCTCTGACATTCTCTGTTCTAAAGCCATTTTCAGCTTTAACTTTCTAAGCTTCACAAGGTTCTATCCCAGCTCACATTTTAGGGTTCTTCTAAGTCTTAATCTCAGAAGCAATCACTACCATGGAACAACACAGTTCTGAGGGGACAGGGGAAAAACAGGATAGAGGAAGATCATGTCTCCTTGGGTTCCCTATCCTTCTGTCCTTCCCCAGGGCAGGGCGCCCCCACTCCCCACCCCAAGGTCAAAGCTCTGTGGCACTCCCAGGTCTAGGTCCTGTCACCCCAGACCCACCCAAAAGGAAGATAACTAGGCCCAGCTGTTCCCCATTGAGGGTGAGAGGTGGGGAAACCCAAGAGTCAAAGTCCAAGCTGGGACAGTAGTAACTCCCCTTCATCCCATTTTTTCTTTCCTGTCATATTGCCAGACCCTGCCAGAGCCAGGGTCCACAGGCAAAAGGCTGAGTCTGGGAGGAAGGAGGCGAGGGCCTGCCCCTGCAGGATCATGGTCAAGTAACTGTGCTCCTCTGCCCTTGGCTTCCAGTATGTTCCTAGGAAGTTCTGTGCTCAGTGATCTCTGGGGGCCTTTCTCCACTTCTACCCTGACCTCTCTTCCCTTTGAAGAATCAGCCCTAGTCAAGCTTTCAGCCGGAACGGAGGAGGGGGAGGTTCAGACCCAAGGACCCTGGGACCTGTGCAGAGGGTGGCTATCTCATTATAAAAGAGCAAGTCCTAACCATACCCACATAGCAGCATCCCTGGACATCAGGGGTGGGTGTCATTACCTATAGACTCCTGACAGATCCCTGAAAAAATCCATGCAGGGTGGTGGGAAAGAAGTCAAGGGGCCCTCCTCTTCCTTGGAAAGGTAGAGAACACAATGTTCTTGGAGGTGGGGGGGGGGGTCCCACAGAGATGCATGTGAACACACACACACACACACACACACACACACACACACACACACTCTTTCTCTCTCACAGGAACTGGATCTGTTTCCTTCCCAGGACCATCCCCATCCCCATCCCCAGCTCTACATCAGAAGTCCAAGAGGAGAAGTGCTCCCCTCCCCCATCTACTTGCTGATTCCACAGCCAGGTAAGGTACCAGAGATAAGCAGACAGACACTTAAGCCATTAGAAGCTCAGTAACACTCCTGCCCTCCCTCACATCCCAGAGCTCCTAAATCCTTTCTCAACCATCTTTTCTGGAAAGAAGGGACCCACCTGATCCTTTTCATGGCCCATAGAGGCTAGGAATTTGCCTCTTGGCCCCATCCTGGGAACCAGTAGTGGTCAAGGCAGTGAAGCCAAGAGGAGCTAGCAAAGAGAAGCTGCCAGGGGCCCTCTAGATACCATCCCCTTTTCCTCTTCCCCCATTCCAGCTTCCCATCCTGCCCCCTCTTCCCCCCAACCCTGGCCTTAGAAGCCAATGAGTGGGAGGGAAAATTCTTGGACAAATTCTTCTGCTCTAACCTTTGCTTCCTCAAGATAAATATTTATCTGTCCCAGCCCGGCTGAGGCATGGGGGTGTGGGGGGATGAGTTGGGGGGGGAGGGCTGATAAATCTAGGCTGAGCTTTGGGGAGAAGTCTAAGACCCACACATAGTGGTCCCCAAACAAAGCCACTCAGATCATCAGAACTGGACGCATGAAGCTGAGGCTGGGGCAGGGAGTGGGCGGCTCCATTCTTGGAAGGACCTTGGGCCCCAGGGCCAGCCATACTTTCTATGTGGCTCTTTCCTCCCTCTCCTCAAATACAGTGGCCTGACCTTGGCTAAAGGTCATATTTCACAGAATATTTGAACCCTAGGATACACCGGAGAGATCATCCAACCCCCTCATTTCACAAAAGGGGCAACTGAGATGGCCCATGTCAGGCAGACTCTGAGTCTCTGGGATAATGCCTCCCTCCCACCCAAAGCTGGTTCCTACCCAGGGCAGGGGAGTGGGGGAGAGGGGGGAGGGAACCTGGCAGTTGAGACCAATGCAATTTCTTCTATTAGCATCTGCCTATCTTCCCCAGGGGCCTGGGGGGGGGGCAGCCCTCTGATTCTCAGAAGTGACAGAGGGGATGACTCAGAGAACACAGCCTGCTCTCCGTTCGTCCTCTGCCCTCCCACCCTCCTTCCTTCCCTCTCTTCTGGTAGCTCTGACCAGGCCAGCTAATCTAGGGTGACCTCCTCTGAGGGAGATCTGCCTCCCCTCCCTTTCCAGCCCAGCCAGCTCTCTAAGACTCAGAGCCTCTCTGCCTCAATCTCTCCACCCTTTCCCATCTGAGGGAACCACCCAAATGTCTCACTGGCTGACCCCTGCCTAAAAAGGTGCTGAAGCCAGTGAGGTGGGAGCGGGGGTGAGGGTGTCCCCAGGTCTCAGGGAAAAGCAGGAAGAGCCGAGGAGGCCCTTCTCAGAAACCTCCCTCCCTAAAGCCAGCCTCCACCCTCACCCTGATCGCTGGCCTCCACAGCCATTTCCTCCCACAGGGAGAGATGACACAGTGGCTGTCGGGAAAGCAGCCCTGAGGGAGCCCTGTCACAGACCCAGGTCCTCGGGCGCCTGGACGCTAGCACACTCACCCCTCCCACCCCGGCGAAGCCTGACGCACGCACGGCTGGGCACGGCTGAAACGGATGTGATGGGGCGAGGCTTCCTCCAGAAAGCCCCCCCCCTCCACCAGTCAGCGGGAACTGCACCCTGCCCCTGTTCACACACCCTGAGTGTGGTGGGGGGGAGGGGGAGGGCGGAAGTCACCCCTCCCTTTCTCATCTACTAAAACACTCCTCCCTCTCCACCCCCAAGGCTGGGGTGCTGGGCCTAGGTCTTGTCTTTGTCCCTGGACTAGGAATCCACCTGGCATGTAACCTGAACCCCACTCCTCACACGGCCCCTCCCATTCCTGCCATCTCTGCAGATTACTTACACCAGGCCTGCTGGCTCTCCCAGGAGGCCCCGGCAACCCAGGCACAGGGAAGCTTGCTCTGCCCCCCCTCCCCCCAACATGAAACTATGAGGCCTGGGGGAAGTGGGGGGGGCAGGGGGAGAGAGGAGACACTGATAGAAGCGGCAGAACGGGTTTATGCCTGGCTCTGGGCAAGAACGGCCTTCTCCCACCCACCTACCCCCTCCTCTCTACTTCTGCCTTGCCTTCCCCACCCCCAGAGGCCCTGGCATCCTGAGGATTTCTAAGCACTGTGTCAATCCTGGCCTCCTCCTCTCTCCCTCCCAGGAGGCTGGAGCCAGGGCCAAGAGGAGAGGGTGGGAGCCCCCAATTCCAAAACAACCCCATTTCCCAAAAGAGAGGTCTTGGATACAGTCAGGCAAAACTGGGCACAGAGCTCCCAGGGCAACGGCAAGAAGGGAGCTGGCCAAGAAGAGAAAGGCGAGCCTCACTGATTACAAAACATTTTCCTAACATCCTGTCCCTACCTCAAGCCATTTCTGGGCCTAGGCCACCCAGAGAAGCACCTAGACACCCAGCCTGGAACTCTGACCTCCTGCCTTCCTGGCATGACAGAGAAGGCCGGGTGGCCAAGGAACTAGCCCCACACTCCCCATACACACAGTAATAAACAAGGTCACAGAAGGGGTTTGGTTTGGGGGGGAGGAGAGGAAGGGTTGCTCTTTGCTGACGCACAAACTCTGGGGGTGGAGTCTGTTGGGAGAGTTAGAATGGCTGAGAGAGGAAAGGTACCCTCCCAGGCACACAGGGCCCTCCCTCCTCTTCCTCTCAAGGGAAGGTTTTTTGCTTCACAAAATTCTGGCAATGCAAAACTCCCAGAAGTCGAGAGGAGGTAAACTGTGGGGTTGGAGGGGAACAGAGGAAATGGTCAACCCTATCCCAGGGGGAGGGGGCCAGACCAGAGATGTCCTGGCCCTAGGGAAAAACCAAAGGAATCAGTCCATGTCTTAGTCAAGAAATGGAGAAGGGAAGGACTTAGCCTAGAGACATCCTCTAATCCCAGAGGAAGAGAAAGTGACCCCCATCCTAGACTGGCTGCTGAGGCCAAAAGCAGGGAACAAAGGGGGATGGGGTGGGGGTAGTCCTAGACCCAAGGAGGAAGGACCAGGCCAGGTGATTGCTGAGGGAAAAATCATTAGCTTTGGCTCTCAGTCACATCTCCAACACTCCCACGACCTGGCTGCCCCCCACCCCTACCCCGCCATCCAGTGCCCCACACCCCAGTGAAATGCTAGAGCAGTCTCACACTCAGCCCTGTGGGAGTGGAACCTTTTGAAGGTCAGAGATACTTGGGCAAGGAAGGAGCCCCAGCTCTTCGGGTCAGCAGGTGGGGGAGGTGAAGGCCAGGATGACCTGGTACACAGTGGTCCCCACCTGTTCCAGCGGCTTAGGGGGAAAACAAAGGGGGAGGGGAGCACTGAGGTTTGGCCACAAGACCCAGGGAGCGGAAGTGGTCCCCTTTCCTTACCTGAGTTTCGGTTAAGCTCTCAAGTGCCTGCATTACGGACTGCTCGGGCCGAGAGGCCTGGGACTGAGAAAAGAGAAAGCCAAGGTGACTTGGGGTTCCTGCTGACAAAACCACAGGGGTAGGGGGGATGGAGGTGGGGAGTTTCACTTCTGCACTTGGGGGAGGTAGGAAAAAGTCACAGCGTGAGATCCCCAAGTGAGGAGGGGTGAGCACACTCCAAGCCTAAGGGCTAGGACTGCAGGGCCACCGAGAACCCCATGGGGCCGCCTAGAGAGGAAAGGCAACAGGAACCGGTGCACCAAGGGGTGGAGGGTGACTATGCAGAGAGAGAAGAGAGGGAAAGCATGAGGCATCATGTGTGTGTGTGTGTGTGTGTGTGTGTGTGTGTGTGTGTGTGTGTCTGTGACAGAGAGAGAGACAGAGACTAGGTGACCACATAGTGGGTGCTGTAAAAGGCATTTCTGACACCCTGAGGTAGACTAGATGTCAAGGGAGGCCCTTTTTTGCTGAGCATCAGTATATGTGCGTGGGGTGGGGTGTCACAAATTTGAGTTGGAAGGAACCTCAAAGGCCCTCATTTTACAGATAAGGCAACAGGCCCTGGAGTGGCCTATCTGGATATTAAGTGGTAGAGATTGGATTTGAACCTGGGATGCTAATGCTCTTTGCACAGAACCACAGGGGAATCATTAGGTTAAAGAGGTGAGAGGAAAGGAAAGAGGGTCCAAATATATAGGCAGTCAGAATGTTGAGGTACAGGGATACACAGGTGGTCAGAAGGCGGGAGATGAGACACAGGTAGCCAGAAAGGTGGGGTGCAGGAACAGAGGTCAGGAAGTGTGGGAAGGGACATAGGGTGGGGGGGAGCAGAAGCACACAGGAGGTCTGAAGGTGTGTGCATGGGACAGACCAGGACACACAGGAGGTCAGAGAGAGGATGTCTGTGTGTGTGTGTGTGTGTGTGTGTGTGTGTGTGTGTGTGTGTATGTGTATGTGTGTGTGTGTGTGTGTGTGTGTGTGTGTGTGTGTGTGTTTGGGAAGCGGGGGGGCAGAAAGGAGAGTCCCTTCCCTCCCAATCAAGGTATAGGAGCATCCTTTACCATGAGGCCGGCTTCCACAGTGGGGACAAGCGTCACCTTGCTCCCATCGCCCACACCGAGATCCTGTAGCTTCCCAGAACTGAGGCGTCTGTGCAGGGGGAGGGAGGGAAGAGGAAGAGAGAGGGGTGAGACTGAGTGAGGTGGTGGAGACAGCAACTGTAGCAGAAGGACTGGGGGGAGGAGAATGATGGGGGGGAGAGAAGAGACAGAATTGGAAAGCTCCTTCTCTCCCACCCAACACCCCTTACACCGGGGCAGGGCCCCAGCTGCTTCCAGAAGCAGGAAGCTGGGCTATTATTTAATCCAGACCAGGGTCACTCTGCTCATACTTGCAGAGCCTACTCTCCTAGGACAAAAACAAACATAAAGCCCAGCAGCATCCCCCCATCTTGAAAATTTGCAAAACAGCTTCAGATTTTGCCAGGGGATTTTTAAATGCCTCACTGGCCAATCACAAAACAACCTGCCCCAAGGAGGCCTCCTGGGGATCATTCTCCCCACTGTGACAGAGAGGGGAAACCAAGGCCCAGAGTAGGGAAGGGATTTGCACAAGTTCACACACACACAGGGGCTTAGTCAGGTTTCCAACTCCCCAGGGTGGGCCCCAGGGTAGGAAAAGGCTCTCCCTTGGTAAAACAACCTGCCTCCCTCAGTGGCCCCCTATCCTCCTACCCCTCCCACTCTGGGGGAGCTGTCCTTGTGAGTGCACAAGAAAGGGAAAAAGGACTAGGAGTCCAGGCTTTGTGCCCTGATCTGGCCTCCAAGCAGACCAACACTCCATTCCACATCACTCCTGAGGTACCCCAAGGTAGTTTGGGGTGGGGGTGGGAGGTAGGACATGGCCCATAGCTACTCCTTCTCCCCAAGATTCAGTACCCAGTTATGACTGTTCTCTAGACGAGCTTGGTAAGCAGTTGTCTCTCCTCCCCCCATTTCCCGGCCACCAACAGGGCTCCCCTGCAGGATCAGCCCAGGGCTGCTCAGACAAAGGAGACCCCCCCCCAAGCCCCTCCCCCACCCCTGGCCCGCCAGGCCCCATGGGGAAGGCCCCAGCCCAACCGGCCCCCTCCCTCCCTCTCTCTTTTTCTCCTTCCCTCCCTCTCTCCCCAAGGCCTCAGGTTATTTAAATAAAGGGGGGGGGGAATAAGGAGGAGAAGAGGTTCCCAGAGACTGCCCGAGAGCTCCTACCTCAGAACAAAGGGGGGGAGGGGGAGGGGAGACAGAGAGGCAAACAGGGACAGAGAGCCACAGAGACAGGGGCAAGGCCAGCAAGACAGATGCTGGGGCTGGGCTAGGAGCTGGAACTGGGGCAGAGAGCCCCAGAGGCTAGTCACCATGGCTCCCTACAGATCCAGCCCAGGCACCCCCGGAAACTTTCTGGCATGAAAGGTTCACATTTTCCATTTTTAGCTGTCCGGGTTAAACCGCTGAAGCCTGGAGACTGGCGTTGTCGTCTCCTCCCACCTCCTCCTCCTCTTCCCCTCCCCTCCCGGAAAACTGCCCCCTTCACCCCCCCAGGAGCCACGGGCAGGCAAGCCCTGCAGTCGGGAATCAGATTTCGAAAGGGGAAGAGGTGAGGGGGTGGGAGCCGCGCATGAGAAAAGGCTGCAGGCTTCCGAGCTAAGCAGGGGGTGGGGGGTGGGGGCATTGGGGGCTGCAGCCTTTGTGCTCGAATCCCTGGGGGGGGCAGAGAAAGAGAAAGGGGGGAAGAGATATGGAGACAGAGACAAACGCGAGGGGGGAGGACAATCGAGACACAAGAGACAGACTGGGGGGGAGCGGGGGAGGGAGGGGAGATGAGACACCCAGGGAGAGAGACAGGGAAGGAACACACACACACGCACACGCGGGGAGGGGGGGACGAGACACGGACACGACAGACAGGCGCAGAGGTCGAGAGATGGTTAAAGAGGTCTACAGAGCCAGGAGTAGCCGAGGGAGGGAGACTGGGGGTGGGAGAGAGAGCAGGGGCCAAGAGGCAGAGAGGATGGAGGAGGGCGCCAGGAGCTCACACACCCCTCCAGCCCTCTCCAGAAGCGCCCACCTCCGCCTCCTCCTCCTCTTCCTCTCCTCCCTCCCCGTCTCGCCGCCCCCTTTAGCCAAACCCGGAGCCCGGCGCGATATGGCCTTTGTTCGCTTGCGGGAGAGGGGCCCTGGCTGGCGGAGGAGGGATAAAGGGTCAAGGGCTCGCTCCGGTACTCACGTCTCCTTGTAGAGCAGCGCCAACCGCTCCTTGGGCACCTTCAGGCGCTGAGACAGGCGCCTCCGGAGCCCTTCCACCGTCTCCTCGCCGGGCACCGAGAGCTCATAGCGGGCGCCCGTGGTCGTGTTGATGCACAGATTCATCGGAGGCTCGGCCGCCAGCAGCTCGCAAGGGGCAGCGGGGGCGGCTCCGCGCCGGCAGCTCCGGGCACTGGGCTGCGGCTCCATCAGCGGACCTAGGATGCTGCCCCGAAGGGCGAGAAGCGAAGCGGACACAAGTGGCCGATAGGGTCCCTGCGTCCTGGCCGGGCCCTCGCTTGTTCTTCCCCCGACCCAGCCGCCGCCAGGTCCTCAGTGGCGCTCGGCCGGCTCGCCTACCGGCTAACCCGGCACAACAGTCCGGAGTTGGCAAGAACCGAACCCCTTCGCGGGAAAAGGAGACGGCGGAAAAGAGCGGCACCCTTCAGGGCTCTAGCCGAGGACGCGGCCTCCCGACCGGAGGGCGGAGCGTTTAAAGGGCCACTGCCCGGGAGCTGGAGGCTGGAGAGCCCGGGCGCGGGGGTGGGGGGGGAGAACAGGCGGAGGGAGGGGAAAAGAGGTTCACAGCCGCCTGCTTTCTCTGGCCTCCTCTCCCCTTCTCCCCGCCCCCCTCTCTTTCTCTCTCTCTTTCTCTGCCTCCAGCCGAACCTAGCAACAGCAGCCGCGGCCGCTCACAGATGCTGCTGCGGCTGCTTCCCGCCGCCGCTCCAAGCTCTGGGGGTGAAAGTAACAAAAAAAAAAGTTATAATGTATCAACGTTCTAAAGGGGATGAGCCCGCCCCCCTTCCTCCTCGCCTCCCCCCCAACCCCCCCCCTGCCTCAGAGCTCTCATTCACTACTTACTCCGCCGGGCGCCGCTGACCAATCGCAGCGCTCTGAACGCCCCGGCGGCCCCCGCCCTCCACCAATCGCGGCCCAACCGGCTCTCCCCCCCACGTGGCAGCAAGAGCCAACCCCTTCCCCGCCTGTCTGGCAGCAACCCGCCAATCAGCTGGGCTCGGCTGCCCCTCCCCGCCCCCATCCCCTCGGCGCCCGTCCTCCCGCCCCCCTAGTCAGTCCCTCCCCTAGCCAGCCTTCCCCCATCTTCCCAGCCATTCATAATCTCCGAGCCCCACAACAAAGAGCTTGCTCGGGGAGCGGGCGAGCTGCGTGGGGAGGGGGCCTGGGAGGGTGTGCGGGGATTTTTCCTTCTCTTCCTACCCCGATTTAGAATCTAATTAGAGGATAAGTCACCGCCGAGCTCCCAAAAATAAGCGCGGGGGCGAGAGGAGGCCAACACCCCGGCGTTGGGGAAGAAAGGGGGAGCCGCCCACGCAATCTGAGGAAGACACCGAGGTCCGCATGGACCACAGACAACTATTGTTCCCGGCAATGGGAAGAAAAGGCCTCCCTCACCGCTCCACTATTCCAGTGTGTGTGTGTGTGTGTGAGAGAGAGAGAGAGAGAGAGAGAGAAAGAGTGTGTGTGTGTGGGGGGGGGGGCACCGAGGCCCTGCAGCTCAGGGTCCAGAGCCATTTGTTAGAGGCAGGACAGGGAAAAAACCGAGTAAAGCGGCGAGGGTGCTCCGGGTAGGGCGCGAGGGGAAGGGGGAAGCGGGCGGGGCATCCGGGCCACCGGGGATCTCAAATCGCAGGGGAGGGTCTAGGGGGAAGGCGCTGGAAGGTTTGCACTCACACAAGCGTACCCCGCCCTCCCTGCCTCCCTCTTTCAGTGACGTGGCTTGGGCGAAATACTGCGAAGATTTCCCCCCACACACACGCTTTGAGATCGGTGCACCTCCCTCCCTCCACAAACAGCCACCGCCCCAGGGTGGGGCGAGAGAGAGGTGGGGGAGAATGGCCTCGAGGGCCTCCCTCACCTCGCAATGCTGGGGAGGTGGGGGGGGATGTGGGATCCTTTAATAGATGGGCTCCCCACCCCCCCACCTCTGCCTAAGAGGCAGTGACGCGCGGCGTCTCACAGGCAGAGCCAGGGAGCCCGAGTACCGGGGGAAGGGGAGCAGAGAAGGGGGTGCTCTGGGGCGGGGACCCGGAGCAGCGCTCCCCATGAGTCAGCAGCGCGCGAGCGCCCTCTCCCGCCACCTGGAAGGACTTCGGGCCCGAAAGAAGGGGGGCGGGGTGTGTGCTCCCGCGTGCGGGGCTGGAGGGGGGTGCGCTTGGGTGGGAGAGACAGACCGACTCCAGCGGAGGAGGCGGGGAGAGGCAGGAACCCCGCGACCATGCCTGGAAAAGATTCTCCTACGTTACTCAGCCCAACCCTCTCATTTGAAAAGATAGGGGGGTGGCCGAGAGGGCAAGCGGCTAAGCCAAGGTCACACAGCCGGGACCGGGACAGTCCTGTGGTTCTAAAGTAGTGTGGTCCTTATTTCTAGCCTCTCTCTTAGGAGTCTAAGATATTTACGTAGCGGCCCGCGGACAGACGGCCGGTCCCCTCCACACACACTCCAACTCTCTTTAGAGTTTGGGGCGCCCACAGCCCAGGACCGGAGCTTTTCCTGAGCTCTCCTCGCCATGGGGCATCTTGGAGAGGAGCAAAGCTCTCAGGTGACCTCAGAATTCTCCTTCTGGAGGGTCTCAATTCCCTTCAATTCCCTTTTCGCCACCCCATTCCCCCATGACGCCGCGGTCCCAGAGCCGAACCCACTCACCGATCAGAACCGGAGCTCCAGTCCTGAATCCCGCAAAAATTTTTCAAAAAACTCTCGCGAATAATCCACAAAATCCACCCTGGAAGTACGAGTCAAGGTCCGGGAATCAAGAATCCAGGAGGAGGAGGGGGGAGGAGGCCGAGGGCTAACCGGCTGCCCAGTGACTGTGGCTTGTTTGGGAAGTGCTGGAAGTTTTTATCCGCCCCCTCCCTCCCTGCCGGGGTGGAGTCTGGGCGGATTCCCGGCCCCCGGGAGCAGAAACGCCCAGGGCTGCCCCGCCGACTCAGCAGCCTGAGAGGGAGCGGGCAGGCGGGTGACGCAACCTTCACCTGGCACCTTGGGTTTAGGGCAGGGGAAGTGGGGGTCACTATCCAGCTCCAGCCCCGTCTTCCTCTGCCCACTCGGACAAGGGTTGCTCCTCAGTGGCCTGAGCCCTAACCCACAATGCCCAGGGCTGAGGGCCTGGCTTCCCTATCTGCCCTCTGCCCCCCTGCCCTTTCCTGTCCTCGAGTCTTTGTGTCTCTAGGCATCCAGATGTGTTTCCTTATTTGTCCTTCTATATCTTGGTCTCCCTTTCTCTGTTTCCAGGTCTTGTGTCTGTGTTCTCACGTTTTCCAGGTCTCTATCTCCGTGTTTCTATTCTGGGCTAGAGTTATAATGGTCTTGTATTTCCCTATCTTCTTGTCCCTTCCCTATCTGGGCTTAGGCTGGGTACTAGGAATCCCAGAATCTGCCCCTGCCTAAAGGTGACCTTGTCCTTGGGGTGTCAGGGGTTGGGGAAAAGAGGCTGTTTCTCTCCCTTTCTGTAACAGGCCAGGGGCTGATGGGAGCATGGGAGCTTACTAAACAACCATGCAGAGGTGCCCAGAGATTGACCCAGGGCTGGATCATAGAGTTCAGACTTGGAAGGTACATTGGAGTCTAAACCTTTCATTTTACACATGGAAAAACTGAGGCGGGGAAAGAGAAAGAGACCCAGTCCAAGGTCATACAGATAATGCTGCTGCAGACAGGATTTGGACTAATGCCCATTAAGCCTAGCTGGTTCCTCTGTGCCTAAATGCCAGGGAATCAGGAGACCCAGCTCTGGGCTGGGAAGTTCAAGCTCTACCCTTGAATGATGATTTGACCTTGTTCCAGTGCCCTTCCTTCTCTGGGCCTCAGTTTCCTTCCCAGACCTTCCCAGGTCTGCCATTGTATGATTCACATTTTAAAGAGGGGCCTCAGCAGTTTTTCTCCCAATTTCCCATCAACTACAATGCTTTGAAAATTCTCTGGCATTCTCCATCTTACCCCCTCCATTGGGTACCATCTTCCCCTGCCCCCATCTTCTCAACTTCCTTCTCCCATCAAATTGTGAGCCCCTTGAGAGCAGGAACTGTCTTTGTTTTTATTCGTATTTGTACACCCAGTTCTCTGAACATAGCTTGGCACACAGTAGGCCCAGGGGTGGGGAACCATTAGCCTCCAGGCCACATGAGGCCTTCTAAGTTCTCAAGTTCGGATTCAGAGGGCCACCCTTGAGGACCTATAGAGCCAGATGTGGCCTTGAGGCTGCAGATTCACCACCCTCATGTAGGCCCTTAACAAATGTTTATTGGCTGGTTGATTATTTTTAAGTATATTTTTATTTATTGTGTTAAATATTCCACAATTACATGTAAAAATTTTAACAACCATTTTTGCTAAATTTGGAGCTCCAGATTCTCCTCTTCCCTCTCTCTCTTCCCCTCTCTTTGAGAAGGCAAGCAATTTGATGTCGACTATACATGTGAAGTCATGCAAAACATATTACCCTATTAGCCATGTTGCAAAAGAAAACAGACAAAAATAAAACAAGAAAAAGTTAAAGGTATACTTCAATCTAGATTCAGAGTTAATTAGTTCTCTCTCTGGAGGTGGCTAGCATTTTTCATCATGGGTCCTTGGGAGTCGTCAGATTAGGAGATACTGGTTTTGGTCTTTTTCTACCATGGATTTGCCTGTGTGACCTTGGACAAGTCCCTTCTCTCTGGGCCTCAGTTTCCTGATCTGATACATGAAGGGGATAGAGTAGCCAGGCTGCAAGGGCTTTTAGAGATCTACAGATGAATCTCATTGAATGGGAAGAGTCCTGGACTAGCAATTAGGAGAAGGCCCAGTTTTCAGTACTGACTCTGATACTAAATGTGTGATCTTGGGACTCAGTTTCCAAATCTGGAATGACAAGATTGGACTAGTAGATCTCTAAGGTGCTGTCTAGCTATAAATCCTATGATTATATTGTTATTTCCTCTTTCTCCCCTTTCCCCTCCCTCCTTTCCTTTCAACTCTCCCCTCCCCCACATTGGAAATTAGAATTCTCCCTGTTCTAGATTCAAAGCCAGGCATCTTTCTTGTCATGGCCCTCCATCAGATTGTCTGGGTATCTTAGGTTCTCCTTCTCTCCCTGGAGGGGTATGAGGTTGGGTTGTTCTAGGAGCTGAGCTCAGACCTGGGGAGAGTTGGGGTAGAGAGTGGAGGCAGCCAGTATCTAAAGACTGCTTCTCCCTATTAGCCTCCCCTCCCCTGTTCCAGCCTCTCCCAGGGCCCCCCACCCTTCCCCCTTTATCATCTCCACCCACTTTCATACTTCCCTCTCTCCCTCCCTCCCTCCATCCCTCCTCCTGAACCCAGAATTGACCTTCAAGCTTGTGCTGTTTCTCTGCCACAGAAGGGCCTAATAGGGAAGCTTAATACGAAGGACCTTAGGGAAAGAGTTGGCCTCTGCGTTGTTCTTTTCAGTCATCAAGAGAAAGGACTCCTGCATATATTATCTCTTGTCAACTTGTCTCCCTTGTCACCAATGATTGGCCCAAGACCACAAGGCTAGAAAATGTTAGCCATGGGATTTGAGGCTCGGTCTTTGGACCAGGACTTTGGCCACCTCTGTGGCGGACCAGACAGCCAATCTTGACTTTCCAGACTGGTAGTTCACTGAGAGCAGGGGCATCCTCTATGTTTGGAGTCTGGTCAAATGCCCACAGCATTACTTTACATGGGGCTGGCCATGGTGGACAGAAGTGGCTGATGGGGATTTGTGGAATGGACTTCTCCCATTTCTAGAGATTTTCTTTGCTGTACCTCCATGCATGGCAAGACAAGTTCCAAAACTTTGTTCCTCAATTTTAAAACATGGGAAAACTGGTTCTGATAGAAGAAAAGAAATCCACTAGAGCCAAGAGGCATGTATTAAGCACCTACTATGTGCTAAGCACAGGAATACAAAGGCAAAAAAATATGGTCCCTACCCTCAAGAAGTTGGGGGTAGATAACTAAGTACATGCAATTAAGAGGTAATCTGAGAAGGTGTAAATGGGCAGTAATCTCTGAGGGAGGGGCACCTAGAACAGAGCACTGGACCTAGAGCCCCAAGACTCTTTGTCATGAGTTCAAATGTGACCTCAGAAATTTCCTAATTATATGACCCTAAACAAGTCACTTAACCCTTTTTTGCCTCAGTTTCTTCATTTGTAAAATGAGCTACAGAAGGAAATGGCAAACAACTACAGTTATTTTTTGCCAAGAAAACCCCCAGATAAAGTCACAAAGAGTGGGACTTGATTGAACAAAAGTCTCTTAGGGTAGGCACCAGGTGGGACACAGAATGGCCTCTTGCGGAGGGTGGGATTTCATTTGATTTTTGAAGAAGCCAGGGAACCAGAGATGAAGGTGGGAGGGCATTCCAGGCATTGGGGACAATCCGTGGAAAGGCATAAAAATTTGAGATGGATTATCATGTTTGAAAAAGAGTAGCATATGGTATATGAATGTAATGGAATACTATTGCACCATAAGAAATGATGAATAAGAAGACTTCAGGGAGGCCTGGAAGGACTTATATGATCTGATGCTGAGCGAAAGGAGCAGAACCAGGAGAACTTTGTGCACAGCAATGACCACAGTGTGCGAGAGTTTTTTCTGGTAGACTTGGAACTTCGTAATAATGCAAGAACTGAAAAAAAAAAATTCCCAGTAGTTTTCTAAGGCAAAATGCCCTCCACACTCAGAGGAAGAACTATGGAATTCTTTTGCAGAATGTAGCAGATCATGTTTGTATATGTGTGTGTGTGTATTGTGTTCTGATTTGTTATCTGATTTCTTCCATTTATTTTAGTTTGTCTACATAGCATGACTATAGTGAAAACGTATTCAATAGGAAAGTATATGTAGATCCTATATAGAATTGTATGCCATCTTGGGGAGGGAGGGGGGTGGTTGGGGGTAGGTGTTGGGGGTTAAAAATCCAAGTTTTATGGTAGTGATTTAGAACATTAAAAAATAAATAAATAAAATTAAAAAAGAAAAAGAGTAGCAAAGAGACCTGTGTCATTGGATCATGAAATTCATGGAGCATAAGAAAACTGGGAAGGGTAATGATGCACTTTAAATGTCTTGGAGGTAATCGGGAGCCACTGAAGTTTCTTGAGTAAAGAGGCTCTGCTGTGGTCAGATTTGCAAGGGATTATGGAGAACTGAAGGATTGGATCACTTCAAAAACTGAGTGGAGAATGGCTTATGGAGGGGAGAGTCATGCAGGAGACTCAGTGGGAAGCTCTTGTGTTAGTCCCAAGGAGATGGGATGGAGAACCTACCTGTACCATGGTGGTTCCTGGGTGAGAGGAGATTTGTCTTGGAGTGGGGCTACTGCCCCACCTCAAACTGGGCTCTTGCTACTCCACTGGGAAACCTCTAGTTGGATGAAAAAAATCAGTGAATGGAAGCCATTTTTAAAGCACTTATGATGGATCAAACCCAGGAATACTCAAAAGCAAGATAGTGCCTGACCTCTAGAAACTTACATTCTAATAGAGGATACAACATATACAGGGATAGGGGACTGTGGTGAAGGCAGGGAAGTCTGGTCTAGGAAGTCCCTGGGGTTGGGGAGTTAATTATCACTCAGGCCCTCTCCGAAAGCAATGGTGGAATTGATTTGATTACTATTCTAGAGTGAGAGGTACAAATTATGTCAACAAGCATTTATTAAGTCTATGTGATGCCTGGAGTTAGGAAGTCCTGAGTTCGAATGTGACTTCAGACATTTCCTAACTGTTGTGATGCTGGGCAAGTCCCTTAACTCAGTTGGCCTCAGTGTTGTCATCTGTAAAATGAGCTGGAGAGGGAAATGGCAAACCACACCAGTTATCTTTGCCAAGAACACCTCAAATGAGGTGATAAAGGGGGTCATGCCTTTGCTTGAAGGCCTCCAACAAAAGGGGGTTCACTTTCTTCTGAGGTACCTCATTCTTTTTGGACATCTCTAACTCCAGGGTCCCCTACTATTTTCCAACACAGTTCTGGTGCCTCAATTTCATCATCTGAATAACAGGGAGTCCAGTACTTGGTACATTAATTTCTTAATGAATCCTCTTTGTGGATGTGGCTTGACGTTCCACTCACCAGGAAGGACCTTGAATCTTCAGTGAGCAGAGGAGACCCTTTGGAGTTCTGAGGAACTGAAGGGATCTCATCCCACCCCACTCTGCCTGCCTCACCACTCCCACTGTACCATTTTCCCTGGGTCTCTCCATCTAGGCTGAATTCTCCTATTGGGAACCCACCCTCCTGCTTGCCTGAGGGGAAGAATAGGTCTGAGACAGAGAACTCTGCGACTGCTCTATCAATGAATCTATCGGTAAATTGGCCAGTGTTTATTAACTATATGTTAGGCACTGTACTGAGCTCTGGGTACACAAAGAAGAGCCAGAGACAGTGGCTGCCTTCAGGAACCTTGCAGGAGATAACCCACAAATTTGTGATGTATATACTAGATACCTACTGTGTATATGGAGGCAATCTCAGGGGGAGGGCACTGACATTAAGGGGACTGAAAGAGCTTCTTGCAGAAAGTGAAAGCCTGAACTAGGGGCCTCCATCCTCTCTGGGTTCAGTCCCAACAGAAGAGGAGAGGGGACAGCAGGCAATAGGAAGCCACTGAATGTTGAATACAGGGAAGTGATGGGGTCAGATACTTTCAGAAAGAACTTTGACATGAGTGAAGGCTCAGTTGGAAAGGGGAGAAACTGGGAACAAGGGGCATAATTGCAGACCTGTAAAATGGAGGTGAGGGGTAGGCTAGACTATATGATGTTAATGGGGTCACTTAAGGGGGGCAGCTGGGTGATTTAGTGAATAGAATGCCCAGCCTGGAATCAGGAAAACCGGAGTTCAAATCTGGCTTCAGACATTTACTAGTTGTGTGACCCTGGGCAAGTCACTTAACTCTGCCTCAGTTTCCTCATCTGTAAAATGTCTTAAAGAAAGAAATAGCAAACCATTCCAACATCTTTGACAAGAAAACCCTATATGAAGTCAGATAGAGTCAGATACGACTGAAATGACTGAACAACAACCAAAGAATTCTAAAGTTTCTGATCTTGTGAGGGAATCCTGGGGAGTTAGTTATTTTATACATTCTGTTTGTGTCCCCTGCCTCTACACACATACACACACACTCGCACACACACACAAGCTTTGGCCAGGTCTCAAACAGGCAGGGGATCCATGAGCCCTATAGTACCAGTAGCTGGAGATGGCCTTAGGCTAACACAGGACAAATGGGGCTGGCAGATATCTGCCCTGAGTCAAACTGGCAGGGTCAGTACTGAAGCAGTGGAAAATGCCAAGATTCATCTGGAGGAGCCAGACTCAGGTGTCTGGGATCTCAGTCTAGAACTGGGGGTAGTGGGGTGGCCTTTGACACCTCAGGGTTCCCTCCCCTACTTGGCAAGGAGGAAAGGTAGAATCCAGGCAAAAGTGGCTTAGGACCTGGGCTCTGAGTCAGGGGAATTGGGGTAATGTCAGAATTGGGAATCCTTGTTTGGGGTCAGTACCAGTGTAAGGAGAGTCAGGGTTAGGACTAGGAGTTGGAATTAGGTTTAGAGTTAATCTTCAGGGTTTGATTTATCAAGAACAAGGTAAATGTTTAGGGAGAATATTTGGTGTTAACTGTAACTGTTTAGGGGGTAAAGTTAAGTTTAGGATAAATGTTGGGTCTGAGTTTGGTTCAATGACTCAAGAATGGACTTAGGTGGAGGAGGGGGTCTGTTCTGTGACATTCTCTTTTCCAACTTGGGCTAGGGAGGCAGGTGACTCCCCTTCCCCCATCCCTGCTATGCCATGGATGGCCTCAGTTCTATAAATATCCAGAACTCAGGTCCCTGGGAATGTCTCTGAGCTGAGGGGGAAGGGCAGGGGGCATTCTAGGGGCTGAAGGAGGGGGTGGATGGCTTAGAGGCTGATCAAGGCACCCCCCCAGTTCACACTGATAGCCTCAGTTCTATAAATATCCAGAACTCAGGTCCCTGGGAATGTCTCTGGGCTAAGGAGGAGAGGCAGGGAGTATTCTGAGGGTTGGAGGAGGGGGTGGATGGCTTAGGGGACCGATCAAGGTACCCCCAGTTCACACTGATAGCCTCAGTTCTATAAATATCCAGAGCTCAGGTCTCTGGGAATGTCTCTGAGCTAAGGGGGAGGGGCAGGGGCATTCTAGGGGCTGGAGGAAGGGGTAGAATGACTTAGGGGACTGATCAAGGCACCCCCAGTTCACACTGAGGGTAGAGGTGGGGAGGCATGAGAATCACAGAGGGTAAAGATCCTTTCTTTCTCCTCTGGTGTCCTAACCTAAAATTATGGAATGGGGGGGGGGGATTTTGATTGATTATGCCTTCCTGTGGGAGCTGAGGAATGGTCTGGAATTTCTGATGGAGGCCAAGGAAGGGGAGAGGCCCTTGAAAAGTCTGGGACAGAGGCTAAGCTTTATTCTCCCACCATTTATTGGTTTGTTGTTGAGGAAAGAGCTACGGACAGAGAGTCAAAAGACCTGGGTTCAGATCCTGATTTCTGTCCATTTACTACCTTACCTGGGTAACTTGAATAACTTCCTGAAGTACACTTAACCTCAGTTTCCTTACGGAAATAATAATCATACTTATCAGTCTCCCTCAAGGGGGAACTGGGAGGAAAAGACTTGGTAACTCTTTCAGCATGTTAGAAATGAGAGGAGTGGAATTGGAACCCCAAGGGATGAGTGGGCAAAGGAGGTGGCTCCTTTGGCGCCCCTCCACCTCAGCTCAGCCAGGTGAGGCAAGCCCATATGATGGGCCTGACTCAGGGGCCCGGGGTGGAACAGAGAGGTGCACACAGTCACACACATAGGGCCACCCAGACACCCAATCATCCACGGAGACACAGTCACACACTCACCTCACAGGCATCTCCCCTCCTCCCCCCTTTCTCCTTCAGGGTTTCCCCCTTGTCCTCTTTGGCCCACAGTCAGGAATGCATCCTGACCATCTATATCCTCCCTCCTCTCCAAGACACATGTGTTGGGGGAGGGAGGGTAAGAGGGATGGGGGTTGAAGACAAATCAATGAAGATGAATGAAAAGGGCATTTAAATAGGAATCAGGAGACCTGGATTCTAATTCCAGCTGAGCTACTAACTAGCTCTGGGACTGTGGATGACTTCCTTCCCCTGTCAGGACCTCAGTTTTCTAATCAGTATAGAGGGAATGGGATGATTACCAAGGCCTCTCCTAACTCTGCCTTCCTATGTTCTAATGTCCTCTCAAACTCTGATATTGTGTCCTAAGGTCCTTCCCAGCCCTGACCTTCTGTGTTCTGAGGTCTTTCCCAGCTCTGACCTTCAATGTGCTAAGAACCCGCCCAGCTCTGACATCCTAGGTTCTTACCTGTGTCCTGTGTCATTCCAGGCTTCAGGCACTCCTTTCCAGGGCCAGATACTGATACTCCATCCCCACCCCTCTAAATGACAGTAGGAGGGAGAGAACTGCCTAAGCCCCAGACTTTCTGCACTGCCCCTACTGAGGCTCCTCCTCTGCCTAAAAATTTTCCTGTAGAAAGGAGGGAGCTGGGGAGAACTTTGGGAGGGCAGCTCTGCCAATGGGCCCAGGCTGGGAGATCGCTGAGGCGACCAGGTGGTGTGGGCTGCTTGATTTGTTCCACTTGTTACCTGCTCATTAACTTTCCCCCCAAACCCTCCCTTCTTTCTAACTTCCCTATGACTGTCCAGGGCACAACCATTGCCAGTCATCCTGGCTTACCATGTAGGCATCATCCCTGCCTCCTCATCTATCTCACCCTTCATTATCCGTCTGTGGCCAAGGTCTACCCATTGTGCCTTCACAACATCCTTAGCATATGGCCCCTTCTTGCCTCTGACTGGTCCAGATCCTCATCACCTCACACTTGGACCATTGTAATAGCCTGCCTCAAGTCTCTCCTCGACAGCCTCCATTCAGCTGCCAGAGAATCTTTTTAAACCCAAGAGTTGACGTTATTGCCCTATCTACTCAATGAATTCTGATGACCTTTCATTACCCTCAAAATCCAGTACAAAATTCTCTGTTCTGCTTTGAAAGTCCTTTCTGCCTTCTTTGTCTTCTGTACTTGTCCTCATTCAGTGACAATGGTCTCCTTGCCTTTCCTCAAACAGGACACTTCATCTCTCCACTGCCCCCTACGTTGGGAATGCTCTCCCTCCTCAACTCCCTCTTCTGGCTCCCCAGTTTCTGTTAGGGAGTGATGGGCTGGATCTGGAGTCTGGAAGACCTGCTTTCAATCGATCTCTGCCTCAGACACATACTTAGCTGGGTGGCCTCTTTCATTCTCAGTTTCCTCATCTGTAAAATAGGAATAAAAACAGCACTTACCTTTGCAGGGTTGTTGTGAAGATACGAGATAATACCTGCAGAGTACTTTGTGAATCTTTAACTGATATGGAAATGTGCCCTATGGTTATTCTCCTACCTTCTGCAGGAAGTCTTTCCTGGTTGTCCTTATTGCTACTGACTTCCCTAAGCTGATTATCTCCAATTTAGCTTGTGCTATCTTATGTGTAATGTCTTCACAGGGGAAAGAACTGTCTTTTGCCTTTCTTGTATCCCCAGAGCTTAGCACAGTGCCTGGCACTTGGTGTATGTTCATTGAATGCTAGTTAATCTAGATTTGTCTGTGTCCTAGAAAAAGAGATCAAAGAAAAAAGAAAGGGACCTGTGTTTACAAAAATATCAACAGCACTTCTTCTTGTGGTGGCAAAGAATTAGACATCAAGGAAATGCCCATTAATTAGAGAATGACTGAACAAGTTGAAGTAGATGATTGTGATGGAATACTATAGTACTATAAGAAATCATGAGCAGAATGCTCCCCCCCCCAAAAAAAAAACCTGGAAAAACTTACATGAACTGATGCAAAGTGAAGTGACAGAATCCGGAGAAGCGCATGAAGCAACAGGATCATCAAATGTAAGTGACTTATTCTCAATAATACAGTTCCAAAACAATTCCAAAAGATTCATGATGAAAAATGCTTTCTGCCTAGAGAGAAGAAATAATGGAGTCTGAATGTAGATTGAAGCATAGTTTTTTACTTTTTTTCAGTCTGTCTTTTCTTTTGTAACATGACTAATATGGAAATATGTTTTGCATGACTGCACATGTATCATCTTAGGTAGTTAGGTGGCCCAATGAATAGAGTGCCAGAACTAGAGTCAAGAAGACCTGAGTTCAACTCTGGCCTCAGACACTTACCAGTTATGTGACCCTGGGCAAATCATTTAACCCTGTTTACCTCAATTTCCTCATCTGTAAAATGAGCTGAAGAAGGAAACTACAAACCGCTCCAGTATCTTTGCCAAGAAAACCCCAAATGGAGTCATGAAGAGTCAGACATGACTGAAACAACAGAACAACATATAAAATCTATATCAAAGTGCTTATCTTCTCAAAGGTGGAGAGGGAGAGAGAGAGAGAATTTGGAACTCAAAAAAGTTTTTAAATGTTAAAAATTATTTTTACATGCAATTGAAGAAAACAAGTAAATTGTAGTTAAATTGACTTGATTTTTGCTGTTCAATCTCAGGAGAGAAGAGAAAGCAAGCCCCTAGGTGAGGTCTAGTGTAAAGGACACTGGATTTGGAGGCAGATGTTTTGGGGTTCAGTGGCTTTCAGTTGTGTCTGACTCTTTGTAACCCAGATCCTGGAGTTTCCTTGGTTCAAATCCCACTTTGGATGCATATTTATTACCTTGTCTTTGGACAATTCACAGTCTCCATGAGGTTCAATTTTTTTATCTGTAAGATGAAAGGAGTTGAACTAGGTGGCCTCCGAGGAGACTCTATCATCTAAGACTGGGTCCTTATGCCAGGTCTGCCATTTACTATTTGTGTGAACTTGGGCAAATAAATCCCTTTCTCTCTCTTGGCCTCAGTTTCCCCGGCTGAAAACAAAGGGGTGTTGGCCCACGTGGCCACTAAGGTCCTTTCTGTCTCTAAGGCCTCCCTCTCTCAGCTCCCATTGCTCACAAGACTAGTGGTGATATACAGGAGTAACCCATGGGGATGGGGGAAATGAGTCACCAATTGACTTCATCAATTTACGGGACACACAACCCCCCCCCCCCATTCTGAGTGATTGTCAGTTCAGCCTGAATAAGACCAAACTTCCTATTTTGCCAGAACTTGCTCCTAAAACCATTTTAAAAGAGGCAAAAGACAATCCCTTTGCTCAAGGGGCTTACGATCTAATGGGGGGAAGGGGGCAGGTAACCAGCAAACGTACAAATAAGCTATATCCAGAATATAATATATAATAACGATATAGGAAATAATTAAAAGAGGAAAGGCTCTAGAATTAAGGGAGGTTGGGAAAGATGTCCTGTAGAAAGTAGAATTTTAGCTGTGACTTCAGGGAAGCCAGGAGGTAGAGATGAGGAAAGAGAAGATTTCAGGCATTGGAGATGGAGGGACAAAATGGCAAGGAGCTGAGAGATGAGGGAGTGTTTGGTCTGTGAAATAGCTAGGAGGTTAATGTTGTTGGATGGAAGAGTATATAGTGGGGCCTAAGGTATAGAAGAAGACTGGAAAGGTAGGTTATGACAGGCTTAGAACGGGGGTAGGGAACCTCAAGGCCGCATGTGGCCCTCTAGATCCTTAAGTGTGGCCCTTTGACTAAATCCAAGGGAATTTGTTCTGTGAAGTTTGGACCTGGTCAAAGGGCCTAGAGGGCTACATGTAGCCTCAAGGCCCTTTTAGGAAAGTCACTTTGTCTTCTGAATGGACTGGGTTGGGGAGATACTTGAGGCAGGCAGGCAGACCCACAGCAGGTCATTGCAATAACCCAGGTGTGGAGTGATGAGGGTCTATGCCAGAGGAGGGACAGTATCAGAGGAGAAAAGGGGGCATATTGGAGAGATAACTGCAAAGTGAAATCAATAGGCCTTGGCAACAGCTTGGATATTGAGGGTAAGAGGGAGTGAGGAGCCAAGGATGACTCATAGATTTCAAGCCTGAGGGACAGGCAGGATGGTGGTATCCTCTGCAACGAGTCTGCCTTTGGATGTGTTAAGTTTAAGCTGTGCTCTGAACATCCAGATGTTGAGGTAACTTTGGGAATCATCTCCATAGAGATTAAAATTAATCCACAGGAACTGATAAAATGATAAGTAGATTAGAGGGAGAAGAGAAGACAGGTCAGAGTAGAACACCTCTGGCTAGAGGGCTTGATCTGGAGGAGGATCCAGCAAAGGAGACAGAGGAGGAGCGGTCAGACAGGTAGGAGGAGAACCAGGAAAGAGAAATTTCATGAAAATCTATAGAGAAGCAGGTGATCAACAGTGTCAAAGGCTGCGGAAAGGAGGTCAAGAATGAAGAGGGGCCACCGGGACATCACTGGTAACTGCAGAAAGGTAGGAAGCTGGATTGTAGAAGGTTAAGAAGAGAAAATGGAGGCATGCATTGTTAATGGCCTTCTCCAGTTTAGCCATAAAGGGCTAAAGAGAGAGAAGACAGAGGGAGATAAAGGACAGATAACGAGATATTGAATACTGTTAGGGATGGAAGCCTCCGGTGAAAGTTTTTTTAAGAATAAGGAAGACTGAGGCATGTTTGTAGGCAGCAGAGAAGGAACCAGTAGACAGGGAGAGATAGAAGATTAATATTACAGTCGGTATGTCAGAGGGGTCAGTCTGTTGGAGACAAGATGGAATGGATTGATGTTCAGGTAGAGGGGTTTGCCTGAAGGTTTGAGATATAGTTAGAAAGAACACAGGCTGGAAATCAGAAAGCCCAGGCTTGAGTCCCAGACTAGGAGGCTTTGAGCAAGTCACTTTCATCTCTCTAGAAAGGGCCCTCCCTCTTTAGAACTCAGTTTCCCCCATTGTAAAACAAGGGAATTGCACTAGATGAGCTCTAAGATCTCTTTCCCAACTTGGAACTTTTGTGTTCCAAGGATCCTCCCAGCTCTGACATCCTGTGTTCTAAGGGTCCTCCTAGCTCTCTGAACATTCTATGTTCTAAGAGCCCTCTCAGCTCTGACAGTCAGTGTTCTAAGGGCCTTCCCAGCTCTGACATCCTATGTTCTAAGGGTTCTCCTAGCTCCGATATTCACAAAGTTCTCTTCTAGCACTACCTTTTTCAAGAAGCTTTTCCGGACTTCCCTACCTTCTAGTGGTCTCCCTCCCAACCTACTTTGTATGTATTTGGAATTCTTAACTTTGTGTTTGTATTGGATATATTTTAAATATCCTTGTCATCTCTTTGCTCCTTGAGAGTAGGATTCTTTTCAACTTTGGCCTTGTGTCCCCAACACCTAACACCATGCACTGCACAGAGTAGGCTCTTAATACTTGCTAACTGATTGATTTTCTGTTGGCAGGTCCCCTCCTAGCTGAGACACACTATCTTCTCCCGGCCCTCCTAGCTCAGGCTTTCTATAGAGCTGGGAGGCAGGGAGAGGAGCAGGGTGTTGGTCCTGGGCGGGCCTGGCTGCTTTAGGAAGGCCCCAAGCTTGAGTGGGCCCAGGGCAGGGCCAGCTGGAGTGTGTGGGGAGGAGCAGAAGTCAGACTCTGTCCTGCCCCAGGCCAAAGGGCCCTTCCTGAGGGCCTGGACCCTTTCTCAGCTTATTCCAGGGAAACAGCTCGTTTGTCTCCAGCAGGCTGAGGGGATGGAACCCAGAGGACCGGGGAGATCCAGAATAGGGTGGAGAGGGGAGGAAAGACAAGAAGTCACTGGAGGGACAGTAGAATGTCAAAGTAGGAAAGGCCCCTAGAGACCAGCTAGTTCAGTCCCTCCCCACCCCCCTTATTTTTTTATGGAACCTGAGGTCAAGGCCAAGGCCACACAGCTACTTAGCATCAGTAAGGAAAGATTTGAACTCAGGTCCCTTCTTCCCCAATTCAATATGACCCCACTAGGCCTGCTTACCCTCTCCACCCACAGACCTAAGGGGCACCAAAGAGGTGCCCCCATCCCCCCAGCCATGATACACAGGAGGAGACTGAGCCCTTCTTTGAGCCAGTAGCAGATCTGAGCCATCCCAAAGAGTTCTTGGCATAGTCACCTCCCCTAAAGGGCAGGCATGGATTTTATGTCTCCCAGTCATCTCCCCCAGTGGCCTCCCTTTTCTGATTTCCCAACTCTTTGGTGGAGAAGGAGGGGCCAAGGTGAAGTGGGCAGAGAGAAGTACAAAGGCCACCACGACTCCAGCCCAGGGCTCCCCATTTCCAGGCTCTTTGCAGACTGTGGGAGGGAGGCAGGAACACCATCTGCTTGGAGAAGGCCTCTGTGTGTGTATTTGGGTGTGGTGGGGGAGATGGAGAGCCCCCAAAAGTTTGGGCTCAGCAGGGCTGGATTCCAGAGCCCAGGTGAGCAGGGCTTGTGGGGACAGGGATGGGGAGCCAGAAGGGGCCGCCAGCAGGTGGGAGTCCCTGAATGGAGCTGATGGAAGCCTGGAGACAGACATGCCTGGACAGGATGGGCAGGGCAGGTGAGGGAGGGGTAGACCAGTGGGGCGGGCAAGGGGCCCATACCACTCCCCAGGGGCGGCCTCCAGTGGGTTGCCCAGCCTGGCCCTGACCTGCCTGGCCCAGCCTAGCCTTGGGAACCCCAGGTGAGGCCTTGAGACACAGACCAGGGTACATCCAGGGTGGTGTGGGAGCATGAGGGGGCAGAGAAAGAATGGCCATTGCGCTTTCTGAAGCCATGACTAGGGAAGATGTCCCAGAACACCCACAAGCCCAGAAACACAAAAACAACACACAGACCCAAATGCATACAGACCCAGGCATGCAGAGACTGTTTTGGTAGAATGGAAATTTGGCTTTGGAGTTAGAGGAGGCTTTGGTTGGGATCCCTCTTTCAACTGAGTCTCACTTTCCTCATCCGTACAATGGGGGTAATGATATCAATGGGGGTAATGATATCACCGGCTGACCCTCGCTGGGTTGGTTGTGAGATGAAATACTGCATGCCCAGAGATCCTGGAAATCCTAGAAGTGCCACATAAATGTCTGCTCCTCCTATGATGACTGCAGATCCAGACGCCCAACATCTGCACCCCCAGACACATTTGTACCCCCCTCCCATGTGGCCATGTGCACTCAGCACACTGGCCCAGCTGCTCGCTCCCAATCTCTCCCACATCTGGCCAGCTCCCTGGCTCCAGGCACATTCCCACGGACACGTGCCCAAGAGCTCCCCAGAGGACCAGAGCCCAGGCCTCGGGCTGCCCCTGCCAGCGTCACCCGAACCCACCCTCACGTCCACACCCACACCCCCTCCTCCTCCTCTCACTACGAGCTGGCCCGAGGCTCGGGGATAGCTCCATGGGACGGGCTGCAGGAGGGAGGGGGCACCTGGCCGCGTCAGTCAGGGAGCCCTCCGAGATTGGGCTATTCCCCTCTGCCAAGCCCTGGGGTCGCCCCCTCCACCAAACCACGTGGGCTGGCCCGGGGACCTCGCCAAAGTTTGTAGCCCAGACTGGCAGCCCAGTCCTTTAATGAGGGAGGGGTTGAGGGGATCGCGGGGCGGGTCCTGCAGAGGACAGCAGCCCAGGCCCCAGATCCTGGGCGGGGCTGGGGGGGGTCCTCCCTGCCTTGGCTATGGGCCCCTTCCCCCTCCCCGCTTGCTCTGGGTGGCGCCTGCATCTCTTCATCCCCTCCGCCCCCAGCCTGGGCGCACCCTGTCATTACCCTCCAGCTTCCAGGCCCGCCCGGGCAGGGCCAAGCTGGGCAGGGGCTCCTCGCTCTGGGAGGGGGCGGTGGGAAGGGAAGGGAGGGGAGGACAGGGCAGGGGGCCCATCCTGGAAAGACACCGACCGCTCCGAGAAAAGCACCCACTGTGTGCCGCCCCGAGGCTGAACCTTTCTGGGGGAGGGACTGCGGATCTGCCAGTTCTATAGCTCCCCACCCCCAGATCTCCCTGACTCCTGGCAGTGGGCAGTGTGGTGCCCACGGTGGATCGCAGACAGCAGGCTTCCGAAACTCTGTAAAGTGTGGCTTGGGCAAATCTCCTCAGCTCTGCCGTTCTTGAGACTCACATGGGATCGAGAATTTAAAGGAAGCCCATGATGGTCGGGTCCGAACCTTTCGTTTTGCAGAGGGGCGGCGGAGAGGGGAAGGAAGGAAGTGGCTGAGCGCTGATCTGAGCCCTGGACTTCTGAAACCGTGACCGGTGCTCAAGTCCTAGCTCGCAGGTTTGTGGGGAAAGTGCTTCGTAAACAGCATAAGGAGCCCAAGGAGTGCCAGGGTTTCTCCAGAACAGTAACTGACATTGGCATCCAGAGTGCCTTCTGTGTTTGCAAAGCCTGCTATCATCCTACTGTTCAGAAGGAAAGGCTGAGGCTCAGAAAACTTCGGTGCAGTCCCGACCGTCATATCAGTGTTAGGGGCAGTATGGGAAGCCCGGTCCCTCCCAACTTCAGATCCAGATTTTTCTGGGACCTCAAACGCATCCCTTATCATTAGTGTCCTGGGAGGGAGGCAGATACCCAAGATGTTGGTGTCGGGCTCTTTTGTCTTGAAAAGGGGGTATGTGGAAGTGATAATGGGGGACATGAGGCATAATAACCCCCTGAGAAAAGGGCTGGGCTCTTCTGGAGTCAGAACAAGAGAGTCTCTGGGGGGAAGTGACTGGAAGTGCAGTAAAATCTCCTTCTGGAGGAAAGGACTGGGTCACAGACTCTTGTGGGGAAGCCTGTCTAGAACTGCCTAGCTCCCAGGGCCTGCCTGCAGCTAAAGTCCTTGGCTCTCCTTTCTCAGGCAGCAAAAGACCCTGATACACCAGCCCTCCCCGCATCTGACAAACCAAGTCGGGGAGAAGCTTGCCAAACATGACAGTATCATGGAGCTGGACGCAAAGTAAAAGACAATGTCTTCTGAGCTCAGCAGCTAGAATCTTGGCTGGGGAAAAATTCAAACTTGGGTTCCCTGACTCCAGCTCAGTCCCGTTCCACTGCAGGCTGTTAAGAACTGCATTATGATCAGGGGCATGCTTGTCACTTAAGATCCTGCCTCCTGGAGCATCCCACCACCTTCTGAGCCAGCGTCCCCTCCTGGGATGGCAAGGACCCAGGCTTCTGTGGCTCTCTGGGTGAGGTCACCTCTCCCCAGGGCTAAGGCCAGCCAGGGCACTCTCCCTCCTATCTCCCCCTTTGCCTGCCATCCTGGGGCGGGGCCTCTCCCCTGGCAAAGTGGCTCATCACCATGGTGACCGCCTGGCGTGCTGCCTCCCTGGGAACCTGGCCCAGGGCCACGTCATTCCTGCCAAGCTTCCAGCCTAGCACTGTCACCTCTGTGGGGAGTGGGCGGCCCTCTCACCTCCAGGGCCACCTGGACCTAAGCCCTAGTATAGCCTCCACCTTCCCCCAGAGCCATCCAGAAGATCCTGAGTCATCAACCTAACACTCCTAGGAGATCACCCTAGAAGGAACCTAAAGGATGGACCTGTAGATTCAGGGCAGGGGCCCAGCCTCCGTGGCCTGGTCCAATCTCCTTCTGTACAGATGAGGAGACTGAGGGCTGGAGAAGGACTCAGTCAATGGGGTTAGTGAGGTAGCAGTGGCAGGTTTTGAACCCAAGGTCTATCAATTCCCCTTCTTGGGAATCTTGATCATTTGCTCCTCCAGATTAAGAGTTCTTTACCTTGTTTGGGAGGTGTGAAGTCCATGGCCCCCTTCCCCAAATTATGTATTTAAAATACATAGAATTGGGACAGCTAGGTGGTACAGTGGATAGAGCACCTGCCCAGGTCTAAGGAGGACCTGAGTTCAATTCCTGCCTAAGACATTTGACACTTACTAGCCCTGTGACCCTGGGCAAGTCACTTAACCTAGATTGCCTCAAAAAAAATTTATAAAATAAAATACAGAAATTTCCAAAAGAGACCAATCCTATCAAAATATAGTTTTCAAAATATTTTTAAAAACAAGTTCATGGACTCACAGGTTAAGGATCCCTGGATGAGATGAATTTTGTGATTTTTTTTTCTAGCTTTCTAAAGTAATCATTTGGTAGCTGGTGTTGAATAAGTAGGTCCTATTAATCCCAAATCTGATGATCTTTCCACTGTTATCTACCACCCTCTTTATACCATTTAGCACTACTGTTGACCTGGAAATTGTACAGGTGAAGAAATTGAGGCCTGTCTAGGAAAAGTCAGAATGTGAGCCCTGGGCCCTGACTTCAAGTCCCAAGTTCTTTTCATGCCCTGCACTAGAAACAATTGCAAAAAGGCTTATATAGTTCAAGATCCTCCTTTGTGCAGTCGAGGCACAGAAGGGCCGGGAGCTACCCAAGATCAGAGTCTCTTGAGGACTAAGTCAGGGCTGCTTTCTACCAAGGTGAGGGGCCCTGGCCATCTTCCAGGGAAGCCTAGCCTCCACTTCCCCATTCAGGGGTCTTTGCTGAACTCCCACAATGCATAGCCTTAGGGTGAGGGGGATGCAGAGGAGCAGAAGGCCAGACATTCCCCCCACCCCCTAGACCAGCTGGCTCCAGAGGAGCCACCCCCACACAGAACAATTAGGAATTAAGTGCCCTGCCTATAGTCGGGAGTGGGCTGGAAGATGTAGGCTCAGGGGTGTGAGCTTTTTTGGTTGGAGGAGGGACCAAATTGTCTTCTCTTATGCCTGACATTAAGGTGCACATAGTAGGTGTTTTGCTAGATTATAAATTCATTTTTGGGCAGGGTCTAGTGTAGGAGGGAAAGCATCTCTCACCTCCCAGTTCCCCACCTGATCTCCACCCCCAGCCCATCCTTGGCGAACTCCCTTTGCTCATCTTCACCTCTGACCTTTATTCTGCTTGGCCTTTTCTTTTCCTTTCTTTGTAGACCCAACACTCAGCTGACTGATTGACTGATTACTGATCCCTCTCTCGGCATCCTCTGGGACCACAAAGGAGGTGTCCTGACTTTTTTTCTGGAGATTTCTGGAGTGCTGGGAATTCCTCCTGTGGAAATCCCCTCCATACATCCAGATCTCAGCCCTTCAGGGAGTGGCCACAGAGGCTTAGAGGACAGGTTCTTGGCCATCATAACCCCAAGTCTAGTTCAGCAGCAGGAACTGCACTCAGGGCTTCCTATCCATTCTGCCACACAGCCTTTCTAAGGTTTAGTTACACTAATAACTACAGTGACTGTTGCTTATAAGGTTTGCAAAGTACTTTACAAACATTTTACTCCAAACCTCTAGATCTTGTTGCTCTTACAAAGCACTGGCCAGAGAAGCCCCTCTAGGCACCTTGCCTACCTTGCCTGCCACCTTCTCAAAGGCACAGTTCATCCCTCTCCCACATCCTCAGCTTCTCCCTTGCTTTCCTATTTGCTTATGGATACACTGGCCTGCCCAGACTTACCCTCCCATCATCCCTCCCTTCCTCCTTCTTTCCCTCTCTCCTTCCTTTCCTCCCTTTCTTTCCTCTTCTTGTCTTCCTTTCTTTTTTGCCCTGAGGCAATCATCCACTCATTAACCCAGTTTCACTCTGGATGGGCCCAGGATTGCCCACCCCATTCTCTTCGCTGGGTTTGCTCAGCCTTCCTGGGGCTCCCAAAGGTTTACCATACCTATGTAGGTCTCAGTTTGGATGCCTGTATTCCAGAAATAATGGTTCCAAAGCCCCAGCCTTCCCAGCAGCAGGGACTATAGGCCTTCACTACTCCACCCAATGGCTCTTCCAGTTCTAAAAAGCCTTCTCTTGACCAATGTAGCCCCTCCAGCTACCATCCTCACTCCCTCATCTCCCCTGCCCAGCTTCCTGAGAAAGGTGTCACATCCCTACCTTCCCTGCGCTTCTCACTCCTTTGCAGTCTCGCTCCTGGCCCAGCTTCCCCCTGACGAAATTGCTTCCTTAAGGTCATCAATGGCCTAATTGCTAAATCTAGCAGCTTCCCCCACTTCTCTCTCCTGGATCTTCCTTGTAGCTTTTGACATGGTTGGGCACCATTCTCCCCCTTTCAAGGGAACAACCACCATATTCTTGGTTTTGACTTTTCTTTCTCCTAAGTTGGCTTCTCATCTTCTTCCTAACATCTTTTTTTTTTTTTTTAAGGCAGTCAGGGTTAAATGACTTGCCCAAGGTCACATGGCTAGTAAGTGTCTGAGGCTGGATTTGAACTCAGGTCCTTCTGACTCCAAGGTCTGTGTCACCTAGCTGCCCCCTCTTCCTAACCTCTTATTAGGGATGGTGCCCCAAGGTCTGCCCTCTTTACCCTCTATGTATCATTTTCCCTGGCAGTCCCATTTACTCCTGTTCTGGGTCTTTATCCCCAGTATAATTTCTTTTCTAATCTTCACAGTTGCATCTCCAATTGCCTACAAGACTTAGAAAAGTAAGGATTATAGGGCCCCTCTTTATCCAGCCTCTTCATTTTACAGATGAGAAAACTGAGTTGTAGGAGGTAAAGTGACTTGTCTAAGGTCACACAGTTAGTAATAGAAGCAGGCTCTAGACCCAAGTTTCCTGTTTTCAAAGTCTGTTTTTTATCCACTTCTGAATATCCCACCAAAAATCAACACTTCTGTAATGGAGCTCATTCTCCTTCTCTTTAACCCTACTCCTTTAGCATCCATGTCAGGAAAATATTCCTAGTAACTGGAGCTTTCTAGGAGAGAAAAGAAGCTGCCACAGGAGGTAGTGAGTTACCCTCCACTATGGGTCTTCAGGCCAAGGATGGATGACCTGGTGCCTTGGAGGGGGGATTCTTGCTCAGGAATGGGCTGGTCTAGGTGGCTTCCAAAGCTCGGGAATTCTATAGAACTTCCACTCCCAGATGAGACATAAGGGAAGGGTTTTACTGGGATGGGGGCTGTGAGAGAGAATTGCAGCCAGAAACTCAGGCTGGAGAGCAGAGGTCAAGGGGAGGGAATGGGTTACAAGGACAGCCTGATAGTGGAAGATGGAGTGATCCAACCTGTCCTCGCCTCTATGGGAGAGAGAGACTTAGACATGGTAACAGGAACTTTAGTAGTAGCGTGGGGTTACCCAGTGGTAGCAGCACTGCCCTTGTGAAGAGCCCTGACTCCAGAGTCAGAGGGTTTGGGTTTAAATCTCACCTCTGCTGTTTCCTGCCTATGTGACCTTCAGCAAATGAATCTCCCTGGTTCTCCATTTCCCAGACATTCTCTGCTTCCTGGGGTCAAAAGGAAGATGGCTAGAGGATGTATTAGCATGTATTCTCCTATTCACTCACTGTCTTTTCAGTGTAGGTGAATCCCTGGGCTTGGTGATGGATTGCTAAATCCAAACCTCTTCCTCTCTATTTCTGCTACCAAGTTCCCATGTCCAAAACATGTGTTTTTTCTGTTCTTTCTCCCTCATTTCTCATAGTCAATTAGTTACCAGGTCCTGGCTAACCCACCTCTGCACCATCTCCCCTACTCTTTCTCTTCCTCTGCAGAACTCCCGACTCTGCTTTAAATCCGTCTGCTGAGTCAAGTCTAATTTTCTCGGCCTGGCATTCAAGGCTCTCCGCAAGCTGGTGCCTCTCCCCAAGCTGGTGCCTCTCCCCCTTGTCCGTGACTCATCGGACTCTGTTCTGAGAAATTCCTGCAGTTGTCACACTCCCTGTGTTCTCTGACCTCCATGCATTTGTTCCATGCATTTCCTTGGAAGGTGCCCCCTGCTCCTTGTTACCTGGGGGATGTCTTGTTGGTCTTTAATGCCAGTCTTCTGCTTGAAACAATCTCCCTAGTGTCCTGGCTCAAGACATTCTTCCAGACCTACTGAAATATTCTTTATTGTACTTCCTGTATGTCAGCTTTTCTATATCATCATTTGGAAGAGACAACAGGTTGTAGTGGGCAAAACCTAGGTTTTCATCCTGCTTTTGACTTTGTATAAATTAATCTCTCAGGGTTCAAAACAAATTCTCTAAGCAGAAAAGGGGCCAACCAGCACTGGTAGAGATATTTTCTTCCTCTGGGAGTTCCTTAGGCCAATGAAATCAGGTTCAGTTCAGTTGTGCCTTTTTCCTTAACTGGACTGCACAAATGGGCTACCAAATTGAAATACATTTAATATTGTAACTTAGGAGCCTAAAACACCTAGCAGACAGATGGTGAAGTGGATAGAGCACCAGGCCTGGAGTCAGAAAGGTCTGAAGTTCAAAAATAACCTCAGATACTTCCTAGTAGTATGACCCTAGGTAAATCACTTAATCTGCCTCAGTTTCCTCATCTGTAAAATGGAGATACTTACCTCTTTGGGTCCTTGTACGGTTTAAATGAACAAGTATGTATAAAGTACTCTGCAATCCATAGTCCTATGGAAATTGTCAGTTATTTTTGTGGCATAGGTGTTTGTTGTATCCAACAAACATGGGCCAAATGGAAGGTGCCATCTTGGATCCCCCATTAAGCTGTGAGCTCCTTCAGGGAAGGGTTTTGGGTCTTTTTTTGTTTGCCTTCCTTTGTATCCCCAGTATTTAGTACAGGGCTCAGCATTTAGTAGGTGCTTAACATAAAATACTAGGAAACCAACATGTAGAGGTCCTCCTATCTGCTATACTCCAAGCCGACCTGGGCTTGGCCCTGTGATCCAACCAGTGGGGATGCATGGAACCACATAGGACCTCCCACTGTGACCAAGAGCACATTGGTCCAGACAGCCATTTGAAGTTTAGAGGGTACATTGTGTGCTGGGGCAGACAGAATGCCTCCAAAATTAAGTTAAATCTCCTCTCCTGGGGGTAGAAACAACTCCCTGGATTTTCAGAGTCAGAAAAGACCTTGTGGGAGGCGGGCATCTAATCCAGACCCTCACCAGCCCTCCAGCAACACATGCTTATCAGGCCTCCCTCCAGTGGGGTGAAGCTCATTCATTCCATTCTGAATGGTTTTCATGGTTTACAATTTTTCACCTCACATGACTGAGAAGAAATCTGCCTCCCCTGTACCTTAGAACCATTCTGAAGGATGAATCCAATCTCCCTTCCAGGTGCCCTAAACACATGGAACTAGTCCTGCCCCTATTTCTCCTCCAGAAGGACCCATGCTCTTCAGTGGGTCATCATGCAGTGGAGTGTTCTCCAGCTTCTTAACCATCTTGGTTGTCCTTTTATGAAAATGGGGCCCTATAGAACTGGATACACCACTCCAGATAGGGTCTGACCAGGGTTCTATTAGCAGTGAGAGTTCTACTACCACTATTCTACGAGACCTAAGGCCTTCTCTAACAACCCAAGCACAAATTCACTCTCCTCTTCTGAGCTGCTAAGCCCCACTAACTCCTATTTGAACTTGTACACCACTGACTATAGCCTCAGGAGAAAAATGATCATCAAAAAAACTGCTTCAGTGCTCCAAGGGGAAGTCCCCAAGCATCCCCAACTTGCCATTCATGGAACCTGGGCTTGAGGTCAGAGTCCTTGGTTCCCAAATCCCAGGTCCACCTCTTACTCACTCGGTGACTGGGAACCAGTCACTTCCTCTCTGGTCTGCTTCCTGCTCTGGAGGACCCAGCTCATAGTTCCTGCCTAGTCTCCCTCACAGGGCCCATGCAAAGTAGAAACAGACACAAAACACTTCTGTAAAATGGAACATGCTAAGCAAATGGTGGAGCTTGAGGTCTTTGACCTTCCTTTGGGCCAGAAGAGGAACAGCTTAATTCTGGTGAGAGGCCACCATGCCTGGGCCCAGGACCCCTGCAGGCTCCTGGGACCCTTTCAACCAGTCACACACCTTACTAGTTAATCATTAAGTTGCTGGTTAAAGACAAACTTGTGGAGAAACAACTCAGGGTCTCTCCATTTGGGAACTTGTCCTTCATCGGTTGCAAGAGCAAGGCTTGTGGGGTAGCTCAGAGTAGGCTGCACCCTCAGATGGGTATCCTACTGACTGGCTGGAAGCAGGGTCTTCCTGAAACAGCTTGGCCTCCCTCTCTTGCCCGGCCATCCTTCTTCCTTGCACCTATACCACAGAGAAGGCATCATGGGAGTAGGCCTGGGAAGCTGGCCTACCTACTTACTCTGATTTAGCCTCTCTAGGCCTGTTTTCTCATCTCTGAAAGGGGTTGGGCTAAGTGACCTCAGAGATCCCACCCAACTTGAATAGTCAATCTCATGAGGTCCTTTCCTGATTGAGCAAAGTACTTCCCCTCCCAGGGCCTCTTGTCTCCTCTTTTGGACTAGACTTTGAGGTCCCTTCCAGCTGATGTTGGGTTCTAAGGTCTCTTCTAATGGGGGCAAGTCATTTCAAGTCAGCCTGTTTTCTCACCTGTAAAATGGGGGAAGGGGCAGTAGTGGATGATTTCAGATTAGGATGTCAAAGGGCACTTCTAGCTCTTAATCAAGAATTATGGGCTCTAAGAGCCAGCTGTGTCTTCACAGCCCCAGGTTGGTCAGGGAGGATGGAGGAGCAGGGCATTGGATAATAGAAGCGGTCACTATTATGAATTACACTGATAGTCATGAGGTTGCCAAGGGTTCTTCTGCACAAACAGTATCTCCTTTGATCTTCATAGGAACCTTAGGACCTTGAACTTGTAGCCCACGTTAACAGTGCCCCAGGTCATGTTAGGAAGATAGGAGGGTAGTGCTGGGATTAGAATCTAGGTTTTTTCTGGACTCCTGGGTCTGAGATCACCTCCATTACACCCTAATTCCTTCAGAAAATGCCAAATCTGAGGACCTTAGAAAAAGAATGTCAAAGCTGGGACAGCCAAGGGTGATGAAATGCAGCCATCACAAAATTCAGTTTCAAGTTCATAGACTTAGGAAACTGCAGGAAGAGGAAGCCAAGCCTCTGTGTACCCTCAGACCAGCCTGCAAGGCCAGGACACAAGGTAGACAAGTCTGGACCATGGGGCAGGAGCCCAAGGTTTCCTGGGGCCTTCCAAAAGTCTGTCAGTCTTGGTACGACTCCTTGTCCTAAGGTGTTCTACAGGTTGACTAGAGTATCTCTGCAATTTCTTCTAGCTCTTCCAGTGGGAATGCTGAGACCCTGGAGTGCAAGGCACCCAGCGAGTGGCCAGCCTGCCTCCCAATCAGGACCTAAGGTCAAGTCTTCAGCTTTCAATAAGGCAACAGCAGGCAGGTCAGCTCTGCTTGGGGAGGATGGGGTGGTGGGGGAAATAAACAAGCGGCACCTGCTCTCAGCTGGAAGGGATAGGAAAGGACTGGACACCTCTCCCAAAGGCCACATAAGGTGAAGGCCTAAAAATAACAGGTGAGAGAGGTGGGGATTGCTCTGCCCCTTCCCCACCCCCGAGGAAGGGCACCCATGTCACAGGAGCTGCTGCTTAGGCACTGGGAACTGTTCCAGTGATTGTCTCCAGTTATCTAGAGGAGCATTTGTCACAGGGAACAGATATCTCTACTTGGTCCCAGAGGTAGAGCTAAGAATGAGGTAACGCAGGGTTTTTGGAAAGTAGTAAGCTCCCCATCACTGGTGGTACTGAAGACGCCAGGGAGGCCTCGGGAAGAATTATTGTGCTGTTTGGGAGGGCAGACTAGAAGATTGCTAAGGTCCCCTCCAGCTCTGCTATTACTAGGGGCCTATGACCCTGGAAGCCAATGTTCTTTCTGCTCCACAGTCTGCTGATTTCTCTACTCATGCCCTAAGGGCAAAGGTAATAAACAGTAAAACACAACTAGGGGTATGTGGAACAGAGAAGGGGAAGGGAGGGTGGCAGGTCCCTTTCCTGAATTACTCCCTGGTGGGGAGCACAGGGAATCCAGCCCCCATTCCCTGACCTTCCAGAAGACTGAGGCTGGAGCTGGAGGCAGGGGAGGGGCTAAGGCAGCAGAAACCAGGTTAGGACCTGGACTTCCCCTCTGGGGGCCCAGCTTTTCCCTCACCCCACCCTCCCAGAAAACAAGGGGGCAAAAAAGAGGCTGGGCTTGATTTGGAATGACACTGCCAAATAAAAAGTCCAGAAGCCTTGTGGTTTTTAATCTGGAGGTGGAGGGCAGGGGGGTAGGCAGGAAGGAGGAATTGAGGGGTAGATATCCTCTTCCTTCCTGGCTATTTCCTGGTCTCCTCAGCTCAGGGTGATGGCCATGGAGCAGAACGGTCACACCATCTCTGGATGACTCCAAGGGTTCAGTTCCTATGGGAAGGGGAGCACGCAGTGTTAACAACAGGGACCAGTGGTGGGAGATAGAGTCCAAGCCTTCTCCCTCCCTCACTCCTGCAGATGTCACAGCTGGTAACTTCCCCAGACAGATTAACCAGCCCTCAGAGTCCTCTAACCTCCAAGGTCCCTTTTGAGGGTGAGGAGAAAAGCATTATTCTCAGTTCTAAACCAAGTGGCAACTTCATGTAGCTCTGAGGGCTTGGGTCTGGGAGCCAAGAGGCTGCACCTCTGAGGTCCAGGAAAAGGCCCCTGACTGGAGGGGAGAAGGGCCATATCCCTCTCCAGGCTCAACACTTTCTATCTGTGAGACTGGAAGTCACTCTCTGGGACTCAGTTTACTCATCTGTAAAATAACAAGACTGGAGTCAGTGGTCCCCTGCACCAACCATTCCCTCAATAAATGTTTACAAAGGGCCTCCTGGGTGCAGAGAACTGTGCTAGGTACTCGAGGAGTTAAGAAAGAGCTCCCTCCACTGTCCTCTAGCACAGCCATCATGAACTGCTTTGTACTGCCCCCCTGTGGCCACTGCCCCCAATGGCCAAGCCAGGTTCCCTTCGGTTTCTCAGAATCAGCCTCTCCTTCTAAGTGGGAGGGACCTTGGAGAGAAAAAAAAAACTGATGCCCAGAAAGGCCTAAGGTTGGTAGCAGAGCTCAGATCTGAAACATTCTACCCAGTCCAGCCAGTAGTCTCAAATCTGACCTGGCAAAAGAATCCCCTCAAGTGGCATTAGGAACACAGATAACCTCTCTGCTTGAACACCTCCGGTCACAGGAAGCTCATTACCTTTGGGACATCTCCTCTCCTCAGTGAGCCCATCAGCCTCCTAGGACTGGTTTCTTCCCCACCCAGGGCCTGTCCCTGCCTTGGGAGCTGCTCACCCCAGCTCATGATTCCAGTGCTTTCACAATAGCTTCGTTGGCTTCTATCCGGATCTGAACCTCAGCCCGGGCTGCCTCGTCTGATGCCCCTGACAGGTCTGAGTGTGCCTTTTCCAGGTTGGATCTGGCAGCCTGAGAATCAAACCACAAGAAAACAAGAGGACTATGGGTGAAAAAAAATGACATTCTGGGAGGGCTGGCCCCACCAGTAGGAGCAGGGCAGGGAGGTGTCACCCACGGCCGACACATTTTCATGGAGCACAGGAGAGGGCTGCATGGGTGTGGGTCCAGTGGGTGAGTGGGTGTCCCACTCAGGTTGGGAGAGTGACTGAACCCTGGCTCCCCATCCTGTCCCTAGGACAAGATACAAACACCTGCTGGGCACTGGAAACTCTTTACAACTTGGTCTAGGCCTGCCTCCCACTGCTCCCATTCACTCTCTCAACAGCTTCCCTACTACTCTTCACATATGATCATCCATCTGGCCTCTGAGCCGTTGTCCTGGCTGTGCCCCCGCTCACAAGGCACTCCCCTCTCCCCTCCCTTCCGCCTCTGGGATCCCCATGCTCCAAGGGCACTCAACTTCTTCATGAGGCTGTTTATGGTTCCTGAGTCACACCCCCACCCCAACTCCATATTTCCTCATATGTATGTGTAAAATCTTCCTAACTGAAGGCAAGTTTTTCCAAGTAGGGACTGTTTCATCCTTTGGAGCATCTAGCACAATGCCTGGCCCATGGCAGGTCAATGCTTGCTAATGGACTGAATTATTACATCAGAGAGGAAGGCTGGTGTTAGATCAGCCTCCTGGGATCCACCTGGGGAGCCAGAGTTCAAAGCAGGAAAGCTGGAGCAGGATAGAGTACAAGGCCTGCCTCAAAGAGGCGTCCAGCATCCCCAAGCCAGGAGAGAGAGAGGCAGTCAGGCCTCCACAGAGGAGGCAGAGGACTCCAGGAAGCAGGAACCAGGTGTCTGCTCTGCGGGTGAGTTAGCCAGGCTCCGTTGCCAGGTAGGTGTTGATGGGTTACCTGGATGCAGGGGTGGTGGGGAGAAGCTGCAGCTGCTCCTGCAGATTCCAGGTGGGGTGGCCTCAGCACCATCAGAGATTGAGGCTAAGAGGGGAGGGTGAGGGGACTCATGCCAAGGCCTCCTAGGGAGTTGTGAACATGTGCCTGGGTGATGTCTCCATTCAGTGAACCTTTATGACACATCTGCTATTTGCAAGGTCTAATGCTGGGTACAGATGGAGATGACAAAGATGGAAAGAGACAATGTTTAGCCTCAAGAGGCTTACAGCGGGAGCAGGAGGCAGAAAGCCTCTGACCATTACCCCAACGTAGACAGCCAGAACCATCTTCTCTAAATCTCAGCTTTGTTCATATACCTGATGTACTCCAACCCTGTCCAGAGCTCCCCACGGCTCCCATCAGAAGAGCCCAACGTCCCTGCCTGGCATGTGATTCCCACAATCTCCTTCCTGTCTTTTCATTCTCACCTCACACACCAACCCTCAACTGTTCACATGAGACTGGACAACTCATCATTCCTTAAACATGCCTCCACAGTAGCCCCTTTTCCACACAGCCTTCCTCCCTCCACCATCCAGCTCCAGGCCTGTCTCCTCAACTGATGACAGAAATTCCTATCTCTAGAGAAGATAATAAGAGTTCATGTTTACACAACGCTCTCCTCACAACCAGCCAGTAAGGCAGGGTGTGCATGTATAAGACTGAGTTTTCAAGAGGGTATCACGGTGGCAGAAAATCAAAGTGTGGACCATTAGAAGCCAGATCTTGTGAACAGAAGGTCAGTCCTCTTTCCCACTACATCACAACATCTCTATCACGCCTCACAGTGCAGATGTTTGTCCGTGGCTTTTCTCATCTTAGACTATGAGCTCCCCAAGAAGTACAAATGGGCCTTTCCTTACCCCCTTTTCCCTACAGATGTGGCTATAAAGCCCTGGAGAGAGAGAGACAGACAGAGATAAAGACTGCTGGGAAATGGAAGGGGTGGAGAGCCTGGCTGACAAAGGTTCTTTTCAGCGAGAGGCCTGCCACCTGGGGCGGATCCTCTCAGGGAGGGGGATGGGACTCACCGCCAGGTCCAGCATGTCCAGAGCCACAGCTTCTTCCGCCAGCAGCTGCACCGAGGAATCAGCATTCACCGTGACGGAACCACTGCTAACTGGGGGAGAAGCAGAGCACAGGGGCCCAATGAGGCGTGATGGGGAGGAGCTGACTCAGAACGGGGGCTTCTGAGAAAGAAGGGCCTCAGTGACCCCCAGCTGAACAGGAATCTCCCTCAACATATCTCTGTCAGCCAGGGACCCGAATGCATACTGTGACAGGGATCCCATGCCTCCTTGGGGTGGCTCCATTCCTGGGTCCCACCCCCAGCTCTGTGCAAGACAAGCTTCAAATGCAAAGCCAGCTCCTGTGTCTCCCAAAGCCCTTTCTCCCAGCTGAGGAGTCCCAGTGCTTTCACTGATCTCCAGGCCCTCTTCCTCAGAACACAGCTGAGTCTGTCACTGGGCTTCCCAAAATGTGTTCCCAGATCTGGGCACAGTGACCAGAAAGGGTTTGACCAAAGCAGAGGGCAGGAGAGGGGACCTGGGGAAGCCTGGTGCTGGAATCAGCCTTCTGAGTTCTCCAAGGTACTGGGGAGCCCTTCTGGGGAGGCTGTAGTGGCAAATGAAGCACTGCTAGCATTTATATAGCTCTTTAAGGTCTGCAAAGATAGACATTGTCTCATTTTATCGCCATAACAACTGCAAGGGATAGACGCTATTATTACGCCTGTTTTACAGATGAGGAAACTAAGGCAGACAGTTAAATGATTTGTCCAGGATCAGAGAGTAGTAGGTGTCTAGGTTTGATTTGTGCTCATGTCATCCTTGACTGTGTGCGTGCGTGTGTCTGTGTGTGGTGTGTGCACGTGTGTGTGTGCGTGTGTACGTGCGTGTCATGAAAGTGGGCCTTCTAGGCAAGGCCTAGCTCTTGACAATCCTTCTAGAGAGGACTTAAAGGTCTGGCCTCTTACTGTCAAATTGAGGGATGCTGTGTGTGTGTGTTTTCTAAGAATGTTAGGGCTAAAAGCACCTTTGTTTCTAACCACAGTGAATTCTTTGAATTGTCCTAATTCCAACCCAGTCATTTTACGAAGACGAAAATTGAGGACTACATTATTTGTTGTGCAGTTGTGCCCCACTCTTTGTGTGACCCCATTTGAGATTTTCTTGGCAGTGATACTATAGTAGTTTGCCATTTCCTTCATTTTATAGATGAGGGACTGAAACAAACAGGGTCAAGTGACTTGTCCAAGGTCACCCAGCTAGTTAAGTGTCTGAAGCCAGATTTGGACTATGGTCCTCCTGGATTCAGGCCCCATAGTCTACCCACTGTGCCACCTTGATGCCCACTGAGAACTGAAGGCAAGTGCCAAGCACCAGAGAATCCAGGGTTGGAATGGACCCCAGAAGCTCTCTAGCCCAACCCATCCCTGAATCAAAGAGCTCTACCTCTGTCCCTACATCATTCTCAGAAGCTCTTGACCAGCCCTTTCTGGAAGCCCTACAAAAAGCAGGATCAGCCCCCCCACCCCCGCCACTCGTGCCTCTGAAAGCAGGTCATACTACGTAGGCTAGGGGGTTCTTCTTGACACTGGGTATAAATCTGTCTCTCTGATGTTCCTGGCCCTGCCCTTTGGGGCCAGACAGAACAAGTCTATGTGTCAGACACAAGGCCCTTGGGCCCCAAGTGACCTAAACCAGATCAAAACGTAATTGGGAAGTATTTAATGAGATAAAAATAAAATACAACAAAACAAAGCTAATATTACATTAAGCCTAAGTTATGGATTAGTGGTCCCCGGGTCACTCTGAGTTTGACATCACTTTCCCAGATTACATATGGAGTTGGCGACAGAACCAGACAGGACTAAAACTGCATTGTCCTGACTCCAACTCCAATGTTTTTTCCCCACACCTGATTTTAAAAAAAGTCTTATTTTTCAAAGCTGATAAAGACCTCAAAGTGCCCTTATATATACACATACCAAAATACTTGGTGGTGGTGCCATCCTCAGCATGCACCGTCACCACGCCAGGTTTCAGCACCTGCAGGGTGGGGACGTGGGCAGCGAGGATCCCAAAGGCTCCACTCTGAGTTGGGACATCCACCTGCTTCACGTTGGCCTCGTTGAAATACACCTGGAGAGTCAAGAGGAGGGCAAAGCCTCAGTGGTCGGTCAGCCCTGACCATGTGAAGGAAATGAGGGAATGCTCCTGGCTTTTCGTTGTCTTGCTCAAACCTAGGAGGAGCACCCCCTGCTAAAAGGATGGGGAGAACAGATGATAGCCCAGATAGGAACTCACTTTCCTCATGACCCGAGGAGCTGGATGGTACAAGTACTGTTATACCCACCACACAGATGAGAAGACTGAACGTCAGAAAAGTGGATTTGTTCATGACACCCAGCTGAAAGACTGGGCCACGCATGGAATGACCTTCTGTCCAAGCAACGGCTATTTCTGCTTTGTTATAAATTGGGAGGAGGTACACAATCTTATCCTCTGGAAGGCAGAGCAGAGGTAGCCCCAGGTAGTGGCCAGAGAGCTGGCCCTGAAGCTGGAAGACCTGGGTTCAAGTTCTGTCTCTGACTCATAACGGCTACAGGACCCTCTCAGTGCTCCTGGTAGCTCCTTCAAAGGAACAGAGAAGACCCTGACCTACACTGGCAGAGGGAGTTTCCTCAAGCTAGACCAATAAAACCACAGAATCTGGCTCAATCCCTATCAACAAATGTGGAACGTTAGAGCTGGGAGAGCCCTTAGAACAGAAAACATTAAAGTCCTTAGAATCCGGGGTGTCAGAGCTGGGAGGATCCTTAGAACATGGGATGTCAGAGCTGGGGGGGCCTTTAGGAGAGAGGATATCAGAACTAGGGGGAGACCTCCCAGAACCTGGAACATCAGAGATGGGGGAGGGGCCCTAGAACCCAGCACACCGGAGCTGGGGGAGGGGCCCTAGAACCCAGCACACCGGAGCTGGGGGAGGGGCCCTAGAACCCAGCACACCGGAGCTGGGGGAGGGGCCCTAGAACCCAGCACACCGGAGCTGGGGGAGGGGCCCTAGAACCCA
>CM053773.1:198720572-198755495 GCA_028658325.1 Potorous gilbertii
GGATGTTAGGGGGGCACCCCTTGGGGGGCCCGGGGATTCAGCCCGAGTCTCTCACTTCACAGAACCGGAAGGACGCCCACAGAGGGGAAAGGTCTTGTCCCGGGGCGCCCCCGCCCACGCGGAGGTCCTCCGAAGGTCAAGACTGAGCGGCCCCCTCGCGCCTTGAACCGCCCCGCTCCCGCCCGCGGCCCCCCCGGGTGACCCCCCACCCCCGGTCCCCCGCCCCGGCTGCCCCGGAGGCCGCACCTGCGTCGGGGAGGCGAAGGTGAAGGACATCTGGCCAGGGGCGGCGGCGGCGGCGGCGGCCGGGGCGGCCTCGGCGTAGGCGCGGGCCGGAGGGGCCGGGAGCCGGGCTTGGCGCAGCAGGCGGAGGCCGCAGCGGCGGAGCAGTGGGGTGGGCAGCATGGTGGCAGCGGCAGAGGACGACAGGCCGGGCCGCGGGAGAAGGGGAACGGGCGGCCGGGCCAAGGACGTAGAGGCGGGCTGCGCGGGGGCGCCTGGGAAAGGCGACGCGGACTACCTCTCCCAGCAGGCCGCGGGGCGACCTCGGCGCAGAAGTCACGGCGCTCCCGCAGGGGCTGTCGGGAGTCGTAGTTCTCCCTCCGGCGACTCCTGAAGACCTGTGGCTTCAGCTGAGGGAATGGCTCAGAGGAGGGTCTGAAGATAAACGTTGCAGATGTTTTGTTAGGGCTCTTTCTCCCCTCCCGAGCTCGCCCCCATCCCCAACTCCGCTTTTTGGGAGGAGGTACACAATCTTATCCTCTGGAAGGCAGAGCAGAGGTAGCCCCAGGTAGTGGCCAGAGAGCTGGCCCTGAAGCTGGAAGACCTGGGTTCAAGTTCTGTCTCTGACTCATAACGGCTACAGGACCCTCTCAGTGCTCCTGGTAGCTCCTTCAAAGGAACAGAGAAGACCCTGACCTCAGACCCCAGAGGTCCGCTTTTTAACCAATCGGGAGAGCCAGAGAACGCAGCGGACCCATTGGACCTGCCCGTAAATACCCGCTTGGTTCTGGCCCGGTGCGGAGTCCTTCATCCTCGAGGCTTCGTGGTCTCTCGGAGCCGAGCGCTGGACGCTTCACTGTCCTTTTGCTTCCCATTAACAGGATTATCCTGTAAGCGGTTGCACTGGTTTGGCCACGTGGCCCTGCCTCAGTTCAGACAGTCTTGCACTGTTTCTTAGAATTTCTTCATATTCGGAACCTCAGATCTTAGGATCGTGGAGAGAATGGAGAAGGGCAGGACTTGGAGAAACCTCAGAAGGGAAAATCTGGCCGTGGCTGGCAGGATCCAAGCGGTCAGCTAGCCCAAGCTTCCCTTTTTACAGACGAGGAAACTAGAAGAGGGAAGTGGCTGGAAAGGACCTTAGAATCATATTCTCCAACCCTACCTGCTACAAAGGGAGAAACTGAGACACAGAGACATGAAAGGGTCATGAGATTTAGAGCTGAAGGGGATTTCAAAATCTTCTCTTGTGAATAAGGAAACTGAGGGCATGAGCGGGGAGAGGGGAGGGGCAAGGGACTCCCTATAGCTTGTCAAAACCAAAGCTGGTCCAAAGCCCTGGTCCTGACTCCAAGGGTTCTTTCCGTGGCATCTTACCAATTCAGCAATATTAATTCAGAAGCAACAACCAATAAATCCTTCAGAGCTGCCTTGGATTGTTGTATTGCTGAGACTAGCCAAGTCATTCACAGCTTTAATTGCTTTATATTGCTGTATACTTTGCACACAGTGCATTTCACTTTGCATCTCCACATGTAAGTCTTTCCAGGTTTTTCTGAGAGTATCCTGCTCATCATTTCTCATGCCACAGCAGTATTCCATCATGATCACGCACCACAATTAGTTCAGCTATTCCTGGATGGGCATCCCTTCAATTTCCAATTCTTTGCTGTCAGAAAAGAGCTGCTATAAGTTTTTTGTACATGCAGGTTTTTTCCTTTTCCTTTTTTAAAAATCTCTTTTGTGATACAGATCTAGTAGTGTTATTGCTAGGTCAAATGGTTTTGTAGCTCTTTGGGCATAGTTCCAAATTGCTCTGCAGAACGGTTGAATCAGTTCACAACTCCACCAACAGTGCATTAATGTTTCATTTTCCCCACATTCCTTCCACCATTTGTCATTTTCCTTTACTGTCCTATTAGCCGATCTAATAGGTATGAGGTAGTACCTCAGAATTGTTTTAATTTGCATTTCTCCAATCAATAGTGAGTTAGAGCATTTTTTCATATGGCTATAGATAGCTTTGATTACTTCATCTGAAAATTGTTCATATTTTTTGATTATTTATCAGTTGGGGAATGGCTCATGTTTTTATAAATTAGACTCAGTTCTCTGTGTGTTTGAGAAATGAGGCCTTTGTCAGAGACACTTGCTTCAAAATGTTTTTTCAGTTATTATTGCTAACTGTCTTTTCCTCCATCCTATTCCTCCCACAGCCTTTATTCTATTCTCTCTTTTTCACCCTGTTCTTCCTCAAAAGTGTTTTGCTTCTGATTACCTCCTCCCCCAATCTGCCCTCCCTTCTATCATCCTACCTACTTCTCTTATCCCCTTCCCCTCCTATTTACCTGTTGGGTAAAATAGATTTCCATACCCAGTTGAGGGTATATATTGTATTCCTTCTCTGAGCCAAATCAGGTGACAGTAAGGTTCACTCACTCTCATCACTTCTCCTTCTTCCATTCCACTGGAAAAGCTTTTTCTTGCTTCTTTTATGTGAGGTAATTTACCCCATCTCTCCCTTTCCTTTTCTCCCAGTACATTCTTCTTTCTCACCCCTTAATTTTATTTTTTTAGATATCATCCCTTCATATTCAAGTGACACCTGTGCCCTATGTCTATATTTACTCTTTCTAACTGCCCTAATAATGATAGACTTCTTTTGGGTTATAAGTATCATCTTATCTTGTAGGAGTATAAACAGTTTAACCTTATTAAGTCCCTTATGATTTTCCTTTCCTGTTTACCTTTTTATGTTTCCTTTGAGTCTCAAATTTTCAAATGAAAGTCAGATTTCCTATTCAGCTCTAGTTTTTCCATCAAGAATACTTGAAAGTCCTCTGTTTCATTAAATATCCCTTTTTCCCCCTGAAGGATTATACTGAGTTTTGCTCTCCAGAATATCATATTCCAAGCCCTCTGATGCTTTAATGTAGAAGCTACTAAATCTTGTGTTATCCTGACTGTGGCTTCATGATGCTCGAGTTATTTCTTTCTGGTTGCTTGCAATATTTTCTCCTTGACTTGAGGGATCTGGAATTTGGCTATAACCTTCTGGGGAGTTTTCATTTTGGGATATCTTTTAGGAGGTGGTCAGTGGATTCTTTCAATTTCTATTTTACTCTCTGGTTCTTAGAATGTTTTCCATGAAGATTTCTTAGAAGATGATATCTAGATTCTTTTTTTGATCATGGCTTTCAGGTAGTCAAATAATTTTTAAATTATCTCTCCTGGATCTATTTTCTGGGTCAGTTGTTTTTCCAGTGAGATATTTTACATTGCCTTCTATTTTTTCATTCTTTTGTTTCTTGATTTCTTATAAAGTCATTAGCTTCTACTTGTTCAATTCTGATTTTTAAAGAATTTTTTTCTTCAGTGAGTTTTTGTACTTCCTTTTTCATTTGGCCAATTTTACATTTTATAAATTTTTTTTCCAGTGAATTTGTGTGCTTCCCCCTCCCATTTGTCCAATTCTGCTTTTTAAGACATTCTTCTCCTCATTGACTTTTTATACCTCTTTTTACCATATGTCCCAGTCTATTATTTTCTTCTGTATTTTTTTGTGTGTCTCCTTTACCAAGTGGTTTACTAAGTTTTCATGATTTTCTTGCATCACTCACATTTCTTTTCCCAATTTTTACTTGCCTTCTCTTACTTGATTTTCAGAATCCTTTTTGAGCTTTTCCATGGCCTGAGACCAATTCATATTTTTCTTGGAGGCTTTGGATGGAGGAGCTTTGACTTTGATGTCATGTGTTTTGATCTTCCTTGTCACCATAGTAACTTCCTATGATCTGATTTTTTTCTGTTGTTTTCTCATTTTCCCAGCCTGATAAAATAGGGCTTTGCTTCTAGAGTGGAGGGTGAACTGTTCCAAGCTGCAGGGGTTTTGAGTAGCTATTTTCAGAGATACTTCTAGGGACCTGTAAGTTTTCAGTTCTTCCAAGGTGATATGATCCAAGGACAGATGTTTATTCCTCTCCTGGCCTGTGCTCTGGTCTGTGAGTGACCACAAACAATCTTTTCTGCCCTGGGACTGTGAGGAAGGTCCCTGTTCTACTATGGTCACAAGCTCTGATGTGCTAGTGCTCCTCTGCTCCTTGGGATTTTTCACCCAGGACTGTAGCCATATCCAAGTATGGGCAAAGCAACAGAGTCCTGCCTTAGTGCTAGCAAAGAGACCCCTGTAATCTCCTTCTGACAAGTTGTTTGACCCCCTTACTGTTTGTCAACTGAGCTCCAGAAGCAGCCACTGTTGCTGCCACTGCTGATTCAGTCACTCCCCATGCCTGCTTCTGGCTTGCTGTGGTCAAAGCTATACCAGTGTGTGTGCCACACCTGTGCTCCTCTCTCACCCAAGTGCAACAGACTTTTCTTGTCAACCTTCTAAGTTGACCTTGGTGTCTATGGGCTGAGAGGTCTGGAAACTGACACTTCTTCCACTGAATTAGCTACCTCCAAGTCTACTCCTGGTTTGCTGGAGCCAGGTCGGCCTTGGTGTGGTCTGCACTCTCACCCTACAGACCTTTCCTGTCAAACTTATAAGTTCTTTTGAGCTGGAAAATTGTTTCACTCCATATTTTTGTGGGTTTTGTTGCTCTAAAATTTGTTTAAAGTCATTAATTAAAGATATTTGGAGGCATTTGGGGGAGAGCATAGGTGAGTCTTTGATTTTAATTGGCCATCTTGGCTCCACCCTCTGTATTGATTCTTCTGATCACCATGTGAGTATTGCCTCATGTGAGGTCTCCATAAAATGTTTTTTTAGGCAAGTATATATTTGGCAGCTCATCTGAGCTGCACTTTCTGCAATGGATTTGAATACTTGCAATTTAGCTCAAGAAAGGACCTCAGTGTCTGGTACCTTATCCCACCAGGTGATCTTCAGAACCTTCCTAAGATAATTCTAATGGAAACAATTCAGTTTCCTCAGTAATGAGGTAGGTATAGTGGCTCTGTAGAGCTTCAGTTTGGTAGGTAGCCTATTACCCTTTTTTTCCCCACACTTTTCTTCAGAGCCTTCCAAATACTGAGATAGCTCTGGCAATGTGTACATAAAGCTCATCATCTATGTGTATATCCCTGGAAAATATACTGCCAAAGTAAGTGAATTTATCCATAATATTCAAAACTTCTCCATTTGCTATAACTAACAGCTCCACATAAGAATGGTATGGCTCTGGCTGATGGAGCACCTGTGTTTTCTTGGTGTTAATTGTTAGGGCAAAATTAGCACAAGCAGCAAAGAATCGATCCATGCTTTATTGGATCTCAGCTTCAGAGGCTTCATTGAGTGCACATTCATCTGCAAAGAAAAGCATGCCCCAACTCTCCCTCTACTTTAGTCTTGGCTTGTAGCCTTTTGAAGTTAAATAATTCTCCATCATCAAAGTAACTGACCTTAATACTGTACTCATCCTCATTAAAGGCACCTGACAACATTATTGAAAACGTTGTGCTAAAAAACTCCAACTTCCACATTTTATGGAAAAGGAGATTGAAGAGTAGGGAAGAGGAATGACTTGTCCATAGTCACTGAGGCTGAAAGCAGCATTGATAATATTGAACCCTGAATCCTCCCATTCTAAATGGAAGAGTCTTTCCAAACCACATGACCCCTCCTGCCAGCTTCTAGGAGGGATCCTTCATTTTGTAGATGGGGAAACAAGCCCAGAGAGAAAAAGATTTGCTTCAAGTGACAAATTTGCCAAAACAACTGTTCATTTGATAGAGTATATCGACTCTTCTATTTGAAAATCTTCAGCCGAAGTTCAGATTAATCTACTTCAGGGCACTCATGGGCCTACACATTGTGGTGTAATGGCTAGAGTGCTAGGCCAGGTGCCAGGAAGACCTGGATTTGAATTCTGGTTCTGACCCTCAGTTTGTCCATCTGTAAACTGGGAGTAGTAATGACTATTTGTGAAGAGCCGCCAGGTGGGAGGGGCTGATTTGTTCTTTCTGCCCTCAGAGGACTTAACTAGGAGCAATGGAAATCCAGTGATGCTTATAGATATCATTGGGTTAGATTTTAGCAAAGTGTTTGACAAGGTTTCTCATGTTAACCTTTCAAAAATATGAAAGGATGAAAGCTCTCTGATAGTAAAATTATGTAGATTTGGATCCAGTAGAGTGACTTGACCCAAAGGTAGCCATTAATTGTTGATGTCATCTTAGAAGGGGGTCTCTAAGGGATCTGTACTGGGTCCTGTCCTGTTTAATACTTTTTATCAATGACTTGGATGCCTTAGGGCTAAATGGCCTGTTTATCAGGTTTGCAGATAACAGAGATGGGACAGCTAGTGGAGGAATAGCTAAGATTGGACAATAGGATCCAAAAAGGAGTGACAAACACATTGAGAGTCTAACCTAAAAAGATGGGCTGGGAGGATGAAGAGAGGATCCTGCTGTGATTTTATCTGTGCAGGAAACTCCTGGTGCTTCTTCCACAAATAAAATTCCTTCCACCGACAAAAATCTACAACTCTTCTGTAATTTATAGTCTCAGACAGTTGCTTAGGGCATTGAGAGGTTAGGTGAGTGTAAGTTGAAGCAAGGTGGGGTTTTTGTTGTTTTCTTTTTGGAGTTCAGTTTCCCACACTCAGACTAAATTTTAAACATCTGAAGGATTAATCTCCTTTGAACCCTGACAATTCACAGTTTTTCTGGGTCACAGATTATGCCTTCGGACTGGGAGCCAATCAGGGGCTGAATCTTTGTTATACATTCTGGGAGGTTGGCATTTTGCTTTGGGGGCTTTCTCATGAGAAGGATCTTTTGATTTTCTGGACTGAACTCTGGGTAGTCATTTGTTAAGAGTCCCCCCTTTCCCTCTCTACTCAGATGTTGATGCTCTCTCAGTCTGGTGGTATATGTAGGTGGTTGTATTATTCTATTAGACAGTTGCAGCCCTGTCTGTTGAATTCTTTCTTGGATACTCACTTCTTTCTGCTTATCTGTCTGCATTGTTTAATTAAAGTAAGATTGTTGACCCCTTTGAAGCTGTCTTTCCTTTAGAAAAACAGATCAAAGAAGTTGTGCTAGCACCCACCCTGTGTGCTAATGTGGTTGCTAATACAGTGAGTTGTTCATGATCATACAACTGCTATGTGTCAGAGGCAGGACAAGATCCCAGGGCTGATTCCAAGGCTGGACCTTTCTTTATTCACTCTTCTATGCTGTATTATTACAAGCTGAAGTATTAAATAACTTTGAAAACCTTAAGAACTCTCATTAATTACCAGTCATGAATCCAGACGGCTAATGATAAAGTATTCTACCTATTTCCTGACAGAGGAGGGTTGGATCCAAGATGCAAAATGAGACAGATTTTTTGGATATAACCAGTGTGAAAATTTGTTTTCCTTGACTATGTATATTTGTTAAAATGGATTTTTACCACCACCACCACCCACGAGTGGGAAGATGACAAAGAGAGAAACTGAAAAACAATTAATTGACAAAAATTTTTAATGTAAAGTCTTTCACTTGAGTTTAAAAACAAACAACAAAAATGCCTTCACAACTAGGTATGTTGGGGCAAGGTTGCCAAGAGGCTGAGTCTGGTGGATTACTTGAGCTCAGGAATTTTGAGTTTCAGTAGTGTCAACACTAAGCTAGGCACCAATATGGTGAGCCTCCCCACTCCAACTGCCCCCATCCAAGAGGGCAGGACTACCAGATTGCCTGAATGGATACTCCAGAAAGCATGCCTGACTGGAAATGGAGCAGGCTAAAGCTTCCTTGCCAGTGTGGGGTCCATGAGTGACTGCTGCATTTCCAGATTGGGCGAGATCCAATCTCAAAAACAACAAAACAAAATTCACAAGAATAAGATGAGACTGGACCTCAGTTTGTCTGAAAAAGATATGGGGATTTCAGTGAGCTGAATAAACCCTTGAATAATGACAGAGAAAACAGTCCAAGACTCAAGAGATTAATCTCTTTCTCTGCTGGTCTGGTCTGAACACATCTGGGGCACAATGTTGAGTTCTGTTGAAGGACATCAATAAGATGAAAAGCATCTGGAGGAGGATGACCCAAGTAGGATAGGTTTTGAGACTATCCCTGGGTTGTTTGAAGGAACTGGGGATTTTTACTCCAGAGAAAAGAAAGCGTAAGTTCAATAAACATTTATTAAATAGCTACTATGTGCCAGGCTTAAGGGGCCATGCTACCTGTCTTCAAGTACTTGAAGAGCTGTTTCAAGGAAGAGGACTTAGGTTTGTGCTGCTTGGGATCAGAAGGGCCAGAGCTCAGAGTTCAAAGCATTGGGCAGTAAATGTTGAGAGGCAGATGGACTTGGCATAGGGAGAAAATTTCTAACCATTAAAGGTAGCCAGAAATAGAGCAAGCTACCTTGGGGTAGGAGGTAGTGGATTTGCTCTCACTAGAGGTCTTCAAATGGAATATTCATAAGCTCTTGTTTCTTGTGTGTTGGAAAGTCAGTCAGCATACCAGCCAGCATTTGTTAAGTGCCTATGTGTGCCAGGCTAAGGGCTAGGGATACAAAGAAAAGCATGACAGTTGCTGCTCTCAAGGAGCTCATAGTCTGTAGGGGGAGACAACATGCAAAAAACCAAGTACAAACAAGATATCTGTCAACAGAATAAATTGGAGATAATCAGTAGAGGGAAGGGGCTATCATTAAGGAGGACTGGGCAAGGTTTCTTGTAGAAGGTAGGAGTGTAGCTGGGATTTGAATGAAGCCAGAGAAGCAAACAGGTAGAGATGAGTAGAGAGAGCCTTCTAGGAATAAGTGACAGCCAATGAAAAATCATGGAATGGAAATGACTTGCATTAGGAACGGGAATTAGGCTATTGTCACTGGATTGAAGAGTATGTATAAGGTGAAAGAAGTCTGGAAAAGTGTGTGTGGGTGATGTGCAGACTATAGAAGTCTCTGAATGCCAAACAGGTTTTATATTTGATCCTAGAAGTGATAGAGAGATACTAGAGTTTATTGAGCAGAGTGACATGATCAAAATTGCATTTTAGGAAGACTTATTTGACATCAGAATGGGGACTGCACTGGAGTGGGGAGAGACCTGAGACAGGAAGACCAGCTAGGAGGCTATTGGAATAGTCTAAGATGAGGGGATGAGGGCTGTATCAAGGTGATAGCACCATCAGAGAAGAGAAGGATGCTTATTTGAACAATGTTATGAAGGTAAAATCGACAGGCTTTGAAAACAGATTGGATTTGGGGTAGTGAGAGATAGTGAAGTATTGAGGTTTACATCTAAGTTTTGAGCTTGGGTGACTGGGAGGATGGTGGTCTCAAAAGTAATAACAGGGAAGTTAGGAAGGGGGGAAGGGCTTATGGGGGGGGGGGAATGAGTTAATAAGAACCTGATGAGCAGAACAAGCCAAAGAAGCCTTCCACATCTGCCACCTAGTATCAATATCCAAGATCCTGTAGCACCAAACTATCTCATAGAGTTGTAAAGTTTAAACATTAAATCTTGAAGTCAAGGATTTGTAATCTGGGATCTGCAAACTTTATACACATATACATATGTGTATCCATGTACAACTATAAGCATATACACACATATACACATCTATCTATGTATTGGTAACTACGTTTCAACACAGTTCATTTCCTTTGGAATCTTACATATTTTATTTTATGCATCTAAAAATCTTATTCTAAGAAGAGATCCCTGGGCTTCCCAGGATTAACTGCTAAAAGGGTCCAAGACACAAACCCTGCTCTATAGTCAGCTATTATGACTTGTTTGGTCCCAAATCATATTAGCAGGTATGTTTGTCTATGCTCCGACAAAACCAGTGATTCCGGGTCCCAAAACATGAAGACTCCCTTTTTTCTTGCCTTTTTTCCTTCTGTTCTTTTGATGGACTTAATAACCCAACTCCAAAGACACTTCCTCCAGGAAGTCTTCCCTGCATGCCCTGGGTTGGCTGACCCTCAGACCCTTTTTGGAAGTGCTTTACATTACATATATCATATAATACTGAATTTTAGGGTTAGTTTCTCAGATTCTGGTCTTTCTTACTAGACTGGGAGCTCTGTCAGGGTAGGCACTGTATAGGTCTTCTAGAGATTCTGTACAAGATGACTTTTTAAAATTTCAACAATTCATGATACTGTCAAGGAGGACCAAGAGGAAGATATTTTGAGTCCCCAGAGAATCACAGAGTGTGAGATCTGGGAGAGTCCTTACAACACAGAATATCAGAGCTGGAAGGGCGCTTAGAACATTATCAGAGCTAAGGCAAGGGTCCTTAAAACACAAAATATCACAGAAGGTATCTTAGGACATATAAAATTGTGACTTAGAGAGACCATAGAAAACGAAATCTCAGAACTGGGGAGGAAGGGCTTAGTAGGACAGCAAATGTTAGAGCTTAAAATTTATCTAGTTTAATTCCAAAATTTTGCAGATGAGGAAACTGAGACTCAGAGTGGGGGAGTCACTTACCTAAAACCTCACATATAGTAAAGGGTAGATATGGAATTAGAACTTGGGCATCCTTGCTCCATGTCCAATGCTCTTTATAGACAACATCTGACACTTTATGGTGACATGACCCAGATTCTGGGAATGGACGAGCTTCAACTTGAGGGTGAAAATTTCTCACAGTGGGGTTTTAGGCACTGGTCTACTGGAATATTTGGGGCAGAAAAGTCTTCATCCATATGCCTAATGTCCTGGTTCCTCTCCTGGTGCTTCAAAGCAGGCATGGGGAAATCAAGCTTTTTCCACTCCAGAGGTGGAAAATTCTCTGACACCAGCAGAGGGCACCACCCTACCAAAGATGGGGCTCGGGAAGTAACTAAGGTACCAAGTCCAGATTTAAAGACCAGAGGATGCCCTTAGAACTCAGACTGTCAGAGTTGGGGGAATCCTTAGAACACAAAGTGTCCGAGAAGGGAGGGCCCTTAGAACTCAGGATGCCAGAGCAGGGAAAGATCTTATGGTAAGAAGCTGGAGTGGCAGAGTTGAGAAAACCGAAAACCGAAAACCCAAATCCCAAACCTGAGAACATTTGCTATTAAGAGCTGGAAGGACCATTATTTAGCAACAGCCTTTTCTGGGGAAAATAAATGCGAAGAGTGAGGTTTAGGGAGGGGGAAATTACTCGCCCGAGATTAGTAAATCAAGAAAGTCGGGGCTATTATCTCTGCCAAAGAGGCAGAGAAATGGCAAAGGTAAGAGCCTAAAATGAAGACGGGATAGTGACTGTGTGGGACAATAGGCCTTGGAGCGGGGAGCTCATTACTGGGTATTTTTACCCAGTGTTACCTAGAGAAAAATGAGGAAAGTATCCGAAGTTCAAATCCCACCCCTGCTTTCCGCTATCCCGGTGGCCTTGGACAAGCCTCATTTCTTTATATGTCGAATGAGGGGCTTAGACATGATGACTCCTAAAGTATCTGCCAACTCTAGGTCTACGATGCAGTGAGAGGTGGGAAAAGGAGCGGCGTGGTCCTGCAGAGAGACACCATGCCCACCCGAACTCCGAAAAAGCAAATCGGAGCCCAGCGTGCCATTCTGCCACCGACTCTCAGGTATTCTCTAGCATTCGCCTCCCCTTCCTTTGGGGCTCAGTTTCCCTAAATGTCAAATGAAACTGGGTTGGATGATCCTAGGTCCGTTTGGGCGGAACGGCCCTGGATCCCCCCTCTCCCACGCACCTGAGAAGTGCGACCAGGGAAACCCTCCTCCCGGTACCTGGCTAAAACCCGGGCAGCCTGGCCCCGCAGCCCGCCTCCTTCCGAGAGACAGGGAGAGAGAGGGAGAAGAGGAGCGGAGAGAGGGGAAGATGGACAGAAAGGAATAAGGAGCGAGGCGCATGCATGCACACACGCGCGCACACACGAGCACGCCCCCGCCAGCAAATCTGGCCCCAGAGCCCTGCGCACACGCGCCAGCGCCCCCGGCCCCCCGCTGGTCCCTGATGACGCAGGGCTGCGTGTGGACAGCCGGGGAGGATTCGCTGACGTCATTGACTCGGGGCTCCGCCCCCACCTACCTCGGTCCCCTGCGGTCCAGCGCCAGACGTCACAACCCCGCCCCTGCACCCCGGTCTCTCCGCTCCACCCGCGGATGATCCGCCCGCCTCCTGGACTAGTCCTGAAGGACCCGGGTGCTGGCCGAGCCCCATCATGGGTTGGGGAGCAGCTGGGGTTGTGGCAGCCAGGGCCTGTCACCCCCTGTCCTCTGTCACCAGCTTGACAGACCCCGCCCCCGTTTTCTGCGCCTCTGCAATGACATCGATGGTCTCAAAGCCCCTTTCTGCAACCTGAAGGCATGGGGGAGGGGTGAAGCAAGCTAGGAATATAGCTGAGTCCTGACCCCCAGGGTACTCCCAGGTTAATAGGTCAGGAGGGTGTTTACCACCTTTGTACTCGGACCATGCCTCCTGGGGGTTTGGGGTGGGAGTGGGAGAAGACAGACTCTTTCCTTCACCCATTACCAGCTCTCTCAGGACGCCCCGCCCCTCTCCGCCACCTCTCAGTCTCGGCCCTCCAAGTGTTTACGATTCCTGGGCCAGAACTTCTATAGCAGAGCTGGAATTCCTAGGAGAGGGGCAGATCCTCTTAGTAAGCAACCTCAGAGGTCCCCTAGGGCGATCTCTACCTGATAGGTAGCATCCCCAACTGGGGCTCCTTTAGCCTCCAGTGATGGGGACCTCACCGAATCCCCAGAGGGCTTCTTCCACTTTGGGACAGCTGTCATGGGCAGGAAACTTTTCCTGGAATCTAGGCAAAATCTCCCTCTCTTACTTCTACCTTCTTACTATTTGTGAGGAGAAAGTCCCTTAACCTTCCTCAGTTCCTTCAACTTGAATGGAGGCAGTGAAAGACCTTGAAGGCTGGGAGACCTGACTTCAGTCCTTCCTCGGACAACCTCAGTTTCCTCTTCTGTAAAATGGGGGTAATAGTACCTACATCAGATAAGGTTGTTGTGAGGACTGAATGAGATTCTAAGAGATCGTGGCAGGGTTTTTTTTTTTATTAGTAAGGTGCTATACATGCTGTCCAAAAGTGCATTTTTAAGCTATTAAGGCATGTATATACATATATATGTATGTATATACACACATTATATATATAATATAAACATATATATGGTGTCCCAGAAGTCCTAATGAGGTTTTAAGCTATTAAAATTTAAAATGTTTGTTATTTAAGTTTAAAACTTTATTAAGTTTCAAGTTATTAGAGCTTAATACTGCACCAAAACTTTTGGGACATCTTGTATATTAGGCTTCATATAGAAGCTTTAATAGTTTAAAAACTATTTTAAAAAATAGTTTAAATAGTTTAAAAAAAGCTTTAATAGTTTAAAAGATTTTAGGGATACCTTATATAGCTATAGGTGTGTGTATGTATGTGTATGTATATATATACACACACACACACACACACATATATATGACTTTATATGGAAATTTAATAGCTTAAAACTGCACTAAGACTTTTGGGACACTGTGTGTGTATGTGTGTATAAATGTATGTGTGTGTGTATATTATATATATATATATATATATATATATACACTATATACATACATATATATTATATATACATATATATATAACCTCTATCAAGCTTCGGTAGCTTAACCCTGCATTAAGGCTTTTGAGATCCCCTATATCAGAGCTAGCTATTACCAGTAAAATGAGGGAGTTGACTATCTGGCCTCTGAGCAGTTATCCTGCTCTAGAACTATGTTCCTATGACATGTCAGCCTCTCTTTCACAAGAAGATGGCTTCCATGAGTATAGCAATCACACCACTCAGAATTCAACTCAGTGAGGATTTATGAATTTCCTGCTGTTTTCGAGGCACTGTGCTAGGTGTGTGCTGGGGGTCCAAAACAAACAAGCCCAGACAGAAAAATGTTCTTGCTTTCAAAAATCTTACATTGGTCAAATACCACATGTGCATGGATAAATAAAAACCAGGTAACCTGAGAGGAAAAGGATAAGCTTCCGATAGGAGATAGCTTTGGATCCCCAGCCTTGGTTTTCAAGGATATTCTTCAGAACATTTCAGGCCTGTGCAAAGATATGGAAGGTGGGAGATGAATGCCCAGCTTGGGGAGCCCATGAGTCTGGAACACAAGAGCATATGAATGGGAATGAAATGAAGTAACTATGGAAAGGCACATTGGGACCAGATTGGGAAGGTCTCTAAATACCAAGCTGGAGGGTTTGTAATCTAACATGAAGACACTAGGGATCCCCTGAACCTTCTTGAGTAGGAGAGTGACATAGTCAGACCCCACTTGAGGAAGATCATTTCAGTAGCTGTGTGGATGGATGGGAGAGGAAAGGCCATTGTTAAGCCAGAACAAAAAAGTCAAGACTCTTCGAAAGATCATTAAGGCTCATTCTTTCCTTTTCCAGATGAGAGAGTTGAGAGTGTGAGAAGGGACACGACTTGACCAAGGTCATATAGCAAATGTGGTGGCAGGGCCAGAGCTAGGCTCCGGGGCTTGAGGCTCCCGGGATTCCTTGACCCACTCCACCACGCTGGCCCCTCGGAACCCCTGGCGCTCTGGGGAGGACCGAGGATTACAGGCGTGTCGGGGAGGGGGGCAGGGGCGGGATTCCACCCTCCAGAAAGGTTGGCCTAGAAGGTGTTAAGGTGGGCGTGGGGAGGCTCAGGGAGGTGGGTTGAGCCTGCAGGCTTTTGGCGAAGTCTGGGTGTGGAGGTGAGCGTCTGCGCTGTGGTCAGACCCCAAAGCACACAGCCTGCCTGGGGCTCCAGGACACCGGGGGCGGGCGGGGGGGTGGTCTCTGCTCCCAGATTCCCAATGCTCCGCCCCTCCTGGTGCGCCAGAAAGAGGGAGGGAACGTGGGGGCGCGCGGGGAGGGCGCGCGCGAGCGCGGAATTCTGATCACGTGCTGCTCCCTGGCTCCCTCCGGAGGGCCCCCCCACCTCCTCCCCCTTCCCGTCCCCTCCCCTCGGGTGCGGGGGTGGGTGGGACTGAAACTCAAAGGTTTCATTCATAAATTCTCCGCCTTTTAAATCGCTACCCAAGCGCCGGGCAGCGGAGCTAGCGGAGCCGAGCCGAGCCCAGCGGAGCCCAGCAGGGAGCGAGCGCCGGGCTGCGCCCAGTCCATGGCCCGCGCGCCCCGCGACCGAGGAGGTGAGTGCGCCCGGCCGCCCGCCCGGCCTGCCGGCCCCAGCCCAGCCCAACGCCGGTCCTGGCTCCTGGGAAGGCGGCCCAGGGGGCTCGCGAGCAGACGGGCGGGCGGGTCTGGCCCAGCCCTGCGCCCCGGCACTCCGAGGATCGCCGGCTCCCCGAGAGCGGCTGGCACTTTGGGATCTCCGGCTCAGCTGGGGCCCCCAGCCCGGGGACGGCTCCGGATTCCCAGCCCTTCCTTTCCTGCCCACTGTTGGGGCGTGCAGAGGGAATCCAGGCTGAGGCCTGAGCAGAGCCGGGAGCAGAGAACCCGATCTCGGGTACCCTTGGGTCTCATCTCCCCCCTTTCTGTCTCCGAGGGCTCCGTGTGCGTGTGGGGTTTGTGTGTGTGCGTGTGCGTGTGTGTGTGCGTGTGTGTAAGCGTGTGCGGCAACCTGAACTCATTTCCTAACCTACATCCACTTCAGCGCATTGACCCACTTGTTTCCACGAGAGAAACTGGGTGATTTCACCCCAGCTTGGCCTCCTTCCTCAAGCATCAGTGGGAAGGGGGCTTAGAAGGAAGAGATCAAGAATCCCCAGGGCTGGCCTTCAGGAGCTCTCCATGGTGTAGACAGAGCTAATCTTGGGTTGAGTCAGAAGGCTTGGGTTTTAGCCCCTGACAAGTTACTGACAGCTCTGTGACCTTGGAGAAATCTTTTCTTGTGTCTTGGACTCAGTTTCCTCATCTCTACAATGAGGGGTTCTTAATAAGTAATCCTTAAGATCCCTCCCAGTTATGGCTTATGCCTAACATCTTAATTTTAGGAGTAAACTTTCTTGAAGGGGGAGCAGGGAGGCCCCCAGAACTTGGTGTGATAGGAAGGCATCCCCATCCCTGTATTTGGGGCTCCCTCTTTAGCTTTTTCTTGAGCTCCCTTGGATTTCATAGTCTAGGAGGTGGGCCTAGACTTTGCAGATCCCACCCCATCTAGCTTTTGCTGCGCCCACGGTAGTGGGGAGGGAGAATGGCACTCCCCAAAGAAAACCCTCCCAAGGATTCCAAACTATTTCCAGATGACATTCTCTCCATGCCCCTTTTGGGCACTGGGAAGCCCTGATACGGAGTGGCTAGTTGAAACCGGAAACCCTATGACTGGTCCTGTCCTGAGGTGAAGGGAAGGTACTGGACATCTGATGTGGGCATAGAAGGGCAGAGCTAAGTAGTTTCTTTCTGGGGTCTTAAGGGGCAAGGAGTGAAGGAATACATCCAGTATTTTTTATTCTAGGCCAGGAAATGATATGGTTGGTCTAGATGGTCATGGAGATCTCTTTCAACTCTGAAACTGTGATATAATTGGATGAACTCACCAACCCAGATCTACCATCCCTGGGTGGTAGAGCTTCTGCTTTAGGTGCAGGAAGAGATAGGTTCTTTTTCTGTGAAAAGGGATAAGGATCAGCCCCAGCAAAGAGGGAGAGGAAGCCTGGGCTCCTAGAGATCCAGGTCCATCTTAGGGACCTCAGAGCACTGGAAGGAATTGAGGGATTTGACCTTTTGACAGAGCCAGATTGAGGCAGTAGCAGCAGCAGCTGGAACCCTGGAAACCTCAAATATTTTTCATTGGCTAGCTTTTTGGGAAGTGAGGGTGGAGCTGGACTTTCAGCCTAGAACTGGACTTTTCAGATGTTAGGTATCTCCTCCAAATCATCTAGGACTAGAGGAAGAGACTTCTAATGTATCTGGGCTGGAGACTAAATGTCAGGCTTGTAGGGGAATGGGAGTGTCCCAGATATTTAAGACCTGGACCTGCCTATCTATCTATTTCCCCAACTCTTGGTGGATAATCCTCTGATCCAGGTGGGCAGCTGTGCCTGGGATTACTGTGGTTGTGTGTGTGTGCATGTGTGTGTGTACTCACATAAACTCACCCCCTCCCTACCCCTGGATCTCTGCTCATCCCTCTTCAGATACAGGTTTGACCTCTCAGCTGAAGAGGGTGGAGTTACAGGTTTTACTTCCCTGGTATGTCAGTTAACTTTCCTCAGTTTCCTGGACATCTAAAGATCTTAAAGAACTTACGTTAAATTCATGCCTCTCTCCCAGGGTCAGGGGTGCTAGGGACACAAGAAAGGTGATAGAAGGGTAATGTGATGAACCGAAGACCATTCCCTAAACTAGAGATTAGAGTAGGAAAGGAAGGGCAAGGCCATAAGGGTTAGTTAGTTCTCTTAGAGTATCAGAAGGAGGGCCCTCAGAACATAGAATGCCAGAGCTAGGAGGGAGCTTAGAACATAGGATCTCAGAGCTGGGAGGGAGCTTAGAGCATAGATCTCAGAGCTGGGAGGGAGCTTAGAGCATAGGATCTCAGAGCTGGGAGGGAGCTTAGATCATAGGATCTCAGAGCTGGGAGGGAGCTTAGAGCATAGGATCTCAGAGTTGGGAGGGAGCTTGGAACACAGACTGTCAGAGGTGGAAGAGACCTTAGAACACAGAAAGTCAAGAGGCAGAAGGGCCCTTAGAACACAGAATGTCAGAGCTGGGAGGCCCTTTAGAACACAAGCTATCAGGGTTAGGAGGGCCCTTAGAACCAAGGATGTCAGAACAGGGAGGAATCTTAGAACACTGGTTCTCAAAGCTGAGAAGGAGTTTAGAGTGCACCTTGCCAAATTTTCTCATTTTATAGATGAGTAAACTGAGGCTCAGAATGGACTTGACCAAGGTCAAATGACTAGTTAGTGGCTGAGTCAGGAACCAGCACTTAACATTCCTTGAGCTGTCCAGGGCGCTTCTGGACATCACCTCTGGACTTTCTCTTCAGTTTGTCTATCTCTTGCCCTGCCCCCTTCCCTAACCCCTACTTGTGAGGGAGAAGCAGCTCCAGGACTATTTCTCAGCACTACTGCTTTGGTAGCTGAGGCAATGAGGGCCTTCGTCCAATCTATAGTAGAATTTTGAGGCACATTTCCATAACCCTTTATAGATACAAATCTCCTTCAGAGGTATTCGTTCAAGTTTTCTAGCCATCTTCCTGAGTACAGAAAAACACAGATGAAGGACCTAGGTTTGGAAAGGAGAAATCTCCCCAGCCCACAGTTCTATAGCTAGTAAGGGGCAGAGTCTGGGGTCCTAGTCCTGAGGAAGGTGGGCACAGAATCTTCCAGATGTGAATCTTGAAGGAGGACACTGTCCTGGGGGTAGGGGTTGTTGCCAACTCTTAGCCAGGGCTTGCCTGATGACTTTCTTTAGGGCCTCTACTCTTGAAACCCAAAACTGGTCTGACCTGTAGATGGAAATTCAGCTTCTTTAGGAGAACCCAGGACCTTTCCTTAGGCCACTGATCCCTCCAGTCCCATCTTTATAGGAGCAGAGGCTTGAGAGCTGATAGGACCTTGGAGAACACCTAGTTCAGTTTCTCCTTACCCTTCCCCCTGCACTTCCATGTAACAGATGAGGCAACTGAGGTTCAGCGAAGCGCCCAAGATTTGAAAGTGAGTCACTGGTAAAGTCTGAGTATAAATCCAGTGCCTTTTCTCCTCTGCTGGGCTCTCTTCCCCCCCTCCCCAACCCCATCCGTGACCAGCCCATCTTTCAGCCTAGCCTGCTTCCCCAGATCCCTGGGGCCATCCGCTTTGCCTGGTGCCGGGGTCCCAGGAGGCACCACAACAAACCCCAGCCTCCCTGGCAACCCCCCCTCCTCCGTCCTCCCCCACCCTCGGCAGGAGCAGTCTTGTTCCCCGGTCCTGTTGCCATGGGAACTGGATTCTTCAGGGCTGGAACAGTTGCTGCATTCTTCTCCCTTTCCCACCCCCGGGGTGGGTGGTGGGGGGTGCTCGAGGCCTCTGACCCTGGGAGTCCCAGTCCTTCCTGTCTCTTCCCCCTCCAACCTTTGCAAAGTCACTTGTGACCCCCATCCTGGGATTTAATGGGGCATTGGGCAAAGGGCATCTTCTGGCTCCCTCCCAGCCTGCCCCAGTTGGACATCTCTAATTGAAGTGCTCCTGGTGGGGGGCCCACTTGGAAGTGGCAGCTGTCTCTGGGGACTTGCCCAGGGCCCCCAGCACCCCTTTTGTTCATTGAGATAGGCCTCCACAAGCCTTGCTCAGGCAGGACTCTCTCTGGGGCCCAGTGCCAGCCTTGCTCCCTGGGGCTTCTTTGTGGGGGGCGTGGGGAGGAGGACTTTTCCCTTTTTCTTAGTGGGTGTGGTGAGGTGGTGGTTCAGGCTCAGGCACTAAGAGCCCTCCCTGGAGTCATCCCACACTTACTTATTTACTTTGTGACTTTGGGAAAGTCCCTTCTTATCAAATGAAGTAGGATATCTGGGGGGGTGGGGGGGAACTAGGGCTGTGGAGAAGGGGAAATTGAGATTTAAATTATTGAATTAAAATGTTTTTGCTTCTTATTCCTCATGGGCTAAACCTTGCCTTTTAAGAGGGGCTGGTGGGGGAAAGTGGATTTTTTGAATTAATATTTTATTTTTTAATGAAGGGGAAGTGGTTTTTATGAGCAGATAGAAGCTGAAGGGGAGGAAATCAATTCAATTCAATGAACATTTATTAAGAACCTACTATGTGCCAGGCACTGTTCTAATCACTGGTATGAAAAGAACCTTGAATTTAGGACCTGGGTTTGAAACCTGCCCTTGTCATTTACTACCCAGGTAACTTTGGAAAGGCCTTTATCCCTACTGGGCCTCAGTTTCCTTGTCCATAAAATGAGGGGCTTAGACCAAATGACCTCTAAGTTCCCATCCTCAGAGAGCGCTTCAAACCCCTCCCTCACTCTGGCCAAGGAATTGGACCTGTCCTTTCCTGTCTCACACAGCGAGACAATTCTCTGGGGAGCCCCTCCTCCAACCCCCATCTGGTAAAGTGCTATGTAAACATGAACTTCTGTGGGGAGAGAGGAGAGAATATTGTTTCCTGGATTTAGAATTAGGGGCCCAAACACTATGTCCCTCATGTGATGTTAACTGTGTTACTTTGAGACGTGATGGTGTAGTGCTAAGGATAGGGCACTGGACTTGGAGGCAGGACTTGGGTTCAAATCTGGCCTCAGATTCCAGCTGCGTGATTGGGGGAGTCACTTAACATCTCTGTACCTCCGTTTACTCATCTGTAAAATTAAGGGGCTGGAATCAGTGCCCTTTAAGGTCTTTTCTAGATCCAAACTGAGGATCTTGGGAAGTTCTTTCCATGTCTCTGAAACTCAGTTTTCACATCCTGAAAATGGGATCCTGCCCCTGAGCCTTGTTTTGGGACTGTGGGCAAGTTGTTTCATTTTAATGAGTCTCATTTTCTCCATCTGTGAGATGGGTTTTTTTTCTCACCGCACTCCTGGGTGGTAGTCATAAGAACCCTACATTATTGTCATTATCAAGTTGGGGAGGGAGGAGCCCAGGTCTGGCTTCCCAAACACTGTCTCTTCAAGCTGCCCCTTCCCCACATGCACCACACACCCATCTGCCCTGTGACAGCTCAGGGACCCCATGATCTGGGGGTGCCCCAGCATTTCCCTCCCCCTCCCCTCCCCCCACCCCCATCCCTGCAGCTGGGGGAGGGGAAGGCGCTTGGCCGGGAGCTGTTGCTTCCTCAGCCAAAGCAGAAGTGGGTGTGCAATGGAGGGGCCATGGAAGATCAGTTCTGGGGTCTGGTGCCCTGGACATTGGACTTACCCTTCTGGCCGCCTCTCCATTATCTTTTGAGATGCTTCTGATCCCATTCAGGGCTGTGGGAATGAGCACAGAGCCTCCTGGGAGCTGGAGGGAAGAGGCTGGGGGTGTGGGGGCGGGGGAGTCAGGGGGAGTCAGCTCCCAGGGAGGGGCTGTGACTGAGCGTCCGCCCCCTCTCTCCCTCCCTCCCTCCCTCCCTCCCTCCACTGTGGCCCTCATCCCGCCTTCCCTTCCAGGAGTTCTCTCCAGCCGGGCTAGACCATGAGCGATGACTTAACTCCATGGGACAATATCACTGCCAGTCCCACGGTGAGTGAGCTGGTGGTGGAGGGGAGGAGGGCCCAGAGACGTGGAGGGAGGTCCCAGCTGATGTCCTCTGTACTCCTTGTGTGTCTGCAGACAGTGTCTGGGTCGGTCAGCCCCCAGGATGGCTCTGGGCTGCTGCTCGTCCTGCTTTCTGTCTTCATTGGGGGGACCCTGGTGGTGTTGTCAGGAGCCCTGATCCTCTGCCGGCGCTGCTGGGATGCCCACCGCAGGTACTCCAGGTAGGAGGGCCCTGCTCAGTCCGGGGACCTCCTCCCCCCCAAGAGGGCCACAGTGCTGCAGGCGGGACCAGCATCCTTATGCCTTTGTGGTCCTGTTAGAGAAATGCCCTGAGTTTCCTCTCCTGTTAAATAGGGGATGATATAGCTTTGTTCCCCTCCAGGCCAGTGGTGGGGAAAGCCCTTTGTCAACGTGAGAGGGACATGCTAGGTCTGTTGTCATCTCTCCTTCCCAGTTCTGTCTGTTCTCTCCTTTGCCTGCCTCCCCTCCTGGGAAGGGGTTGGGGGGCAGGGAAGCAGCTTCAGAAGCCAGAGGGGTGGGGGAGGGTGCTAATGGCCCTCATTAGGGATTTAAGCATCTGCTCCTCTGTTTCCCCCTTTGCTGCCCAACTCCAGAGCCAGCGATGACCCAGAGAAAACCACTACCACCTACCTGGATGACTCCCAGCCTGCTCAAGGTGAGAGCCCCCTTTGGAGGCTTATCCAGGGGCCGCCCCCAGCCCCTTGCTTTCCCTAGCCCACATAGCCCTGGCAGGCGTCTGTGTGTGCAGCCTCCGGAGAGTCCTCAGCTCCCAGGTTACCATGGCAATGATTTGAGGTGGTCAGGCCTGGTGCAGGGGAAGAACGAGAGAAATGGGAGTTTGCGGCACGATAAGGGTCAGGGGTCTTCCCTGGAGCTCTTGCCTAACAGCCTCCTGTCCCCACAGACATCACCATCAAAGTGGACGACCCAGAATGCCTGTCATCTTCCAGTTACCGAGACGTGGACACCGAGCGCTTCCTGGCCACCAGCTCCACCGGCCGCAGGGTCTCCTTTAATGAGGCAGCCCTGTTTGAGCAGAGCAGGAAGGCCCAAGAGAAAGGGCGGAGGTAATAATCTCAAGGACTTACGTTTACTCAGGGCCCTGTGGGGAAAATGAGTATTCTCCCCACTTTACAGGTGGTGAAACTGAGGCTGAGAGAGTGAGCTGCTGACTCCCAGTCACAAAGTAGACTTTCTGACGCCAAGTCTGATGCTTTCTCCTATACTGTTCCCATCTCTTGGGCACACTGGGGTTAGGGTACATGCCCTCTCTTCCCTTCACCTTACAGGGAGCTGGTGGGGACAAGAGAGGGAGAAGGGAATGGAGGAAATAAGATTGCGGATAAATATGGGATTTGGAGTCAAGAGAATTGGGTTCTTTGGCTTATGACCTACCTGTGTGATGTCAGGGTAGGCTTGCCCCATCTCTGGGACCATTTTCTTCTTCTAAAAAAGAGGGAGCTGGTCTGGGTGATACCAAACCTCCCCTCTAGTTCTAAATCTCATGTACTTGGGCTGCATGACTTCCATTCTGCTGCCCCTTACCCCTCTCTCACCACCCAAGACCATGGCCTTGTTGTTTATGTATTTCAAGGATCCCAGGAGAGCTTCTTTACAGTTTTAGCTATAGATGGAACCCCAGATCTTGGGGCACTGTTAACTTCCACTGGGCCATGGGGAGAGAGAGGTCAGCTGCGCATGGGAGGTCCTAGAATCTATTTCTGCTATTGCTTCCTGTTAGTGGACTTCAGAGTTTGCAGCAAACTTAACTAACACAGCAATGAGCAGAGTGCTAGGCCTGGAGTCAGCAAAGCTATTTTCCCGAGTTCAGATCTGGCCTCAGCTACTTACTTAGCTCTGTGACCTTGGTCAAGTCACTTCACCCTCGTTTGCCTCAGTTTCCTCATCTGTAAAATGGGTTGGAGAAGGAAACAGGAAACCACTCCAGTATCTTTGCCAAGAAAACCCCAGAAATGGGGTCACAGAGAGTTGGACACACCTGAATGACAGGGAATTTGGGGAGTCTAATTCCCATCATTTAACATATGAGGCCCAGAATGTTGACCCAACAAGGTCACATGAGTAGTAAGCGGAAGAGCTGAAATTTGAATACAAGCCCTTTAACCCCAAATCCATTGGTGGATCTTGCTGCATGAGCCTCTTGCTTCTCTGGGACTTAGTTTTGTCATCTGTCCAATGGGTCCAATAATCCCTGCTCACTTTCAGACTCATAGAGTGTCAGAGTGGAGGGCCCTTAAAACCTCTCGAGTGTTCCTTTTTCATTGTTGTTTTACATGTTTTATTGATGCTGTGTTGTGGGTTTTGTTTTTTATAGTACTATCATTACCCCCCTAATGAGAACCTCCCTTGTAACAAGTACAGTTAAGCAAAACAGATCAGCATATTGGTCATGTGTGAAACTGTATGCCCCATTCTGCACCTGTTGTCCACCACTTTTCTATCAAGAGGAAGGAGGCATGATATTGTGGTATCATGATGTCTGATATCAATGTGTGGATTGGAGTTCTTAAATCTTAAATTAAAAAGTTATTTTTTTCTTTACACCTGAGATTCTTGACCTAGGGTCCTTGAACTTATTATTTTTTTTTAATATTTAGAAAGTTGTGTTTTATATTATGTATTTAAAGGCCTTATTTTGATAAGGGGTCCATAGGCTTCACCAGACTGACTGCCCAAGAGACCTAGGATGCAGAGATAAAGAACCCCTGCTTCAGAGTATTGTATAAATAGTATTCCTGGTCTGTTTACTTTGCAATGTGTCAGTTCATTACCCACCCCTGCAACATTTCTCCAAATTCTTCATATTCATTGCTTCTTATTGCAAAAGAATATTCTCTTTTATTCATATACCGTAGTTGTTTTTTCCCAACTATTCCCTAGTCAGTGGGGAATGTTTCCTTCCAGTTTTTTATTTCTACAAAAAGTGTTTCTATAAATATTTTTGTATAAATAGGAAGCTTTACCCCATCTTTGACCTCCATGGTAGTAGTATCCCTGGCATTAGTATCACTGGGTAAAAAGGGACGTGTATGTGTGTGTGTGTGTGTGTGTGTGTGTGTATGTGTGTGCAGTTTAATGACTTTTTTTAAAAGTTTAAATGCAAATGTCTTCCAGAATTATTGGATCAACTCACTGCTCCAGTGAAAAGGCAGGACGTTGAATCCCTCTGCCTTTCCACAGCTCCTCCAAAATATGCCATTATTTACCCTTGTTATCTTTGCCAATTTGATGGACGTATCATGAAGCCTCAATTGTTTTAATTTTCTTTTCTTATTATTTATAATTTGGAACATACTTTAATATAGATATCGATAGCTCACAATCTTCTTTTGGAAACTGTCTGGGGAAGTCCCTTGGGCCCTTAGTGAGTGGTAGAGGGTCTGGGAGGGTATGCTGAGGGGTCAGACTGAGACCTGTCCTAAGCATGCAGGTCACACGCTCCTATGCCTCTCACAGGTATACTCTGACAGAGGGTGACTTTCACCACCTCAAGAACGCCCGACTCACCCACCTTCACCTGCCCCCATTGAAGATTGTCACCATCCATGAGTGTGATTCGAGTGAGAACAGTGTCGCCATGACTCCCCGCCTGGTCTCTGCTTCCAAGACCAGCCTCTCCATCTTCCAGGTGAGTTCCCTGGGGTCCCTGCTGCATAGCTACCCAGGACAGGGTTTCCCTACCTCTGCAGGGCTTCTCTTGGCTGCTTTGGGCCCAAGGGCACAAAGCCTAGACACTGGGCAGGAGGGCAAGGGTGGGGAACTTTTCAGGAACTCAACATATGAGAGAAAGAAGAAAGTCCCTCCAAGCAGGGCCAGGAAGTTCAGTGTGCCAGAACTGGTAGTGTAAACTTCATGAAAGACAGAGAAGAGAGAGAGAGAGAGAGAGAGAGGAAAGCAAGTGCCCATTCCCTCCATCACATCCCCCCACCTCTCCTTTGCCCTTTGACCTTGTCACTCCCCCCTCCCCACCCCACCCCACCCCAACCCCGGCTCTATCCTGCAGCCCCGGGTCAGCAGCCCGGCCCCGAAGGCCCTCGCCGGCCACTCCATGTGCCCCAGCTCCGCCCTGCCAGGGGACCCCTACAACTCCACTGTGGACGCAGCCAGCTTCGCGGAGGCCAGCCTGTCCTCGTCCACCGACTCTGGGGAGGGCACGTCGGTAAGCGGCCCAGAAGGCCCCTGGCTGGAGGAACAGAGGCCCATCCCTGCAACGACTTCAGGACTGGGAAGGGGGAGGGAAAGTGTTAAAAAAAAATCTCACACCTGTCCATTTCCCTCCCCTCCCTTCCTCTCCTGATAAAGATAATTACTCTAAGGAGCTTCCAGAACACCTGGATTCTCTTCCTAAAGTGGAAAGAAGCCTGGAAGCTAGGACATCTGGGCTTCAATCCCACTGACCTTCTGTGTGATCTTGGAAAAGTCACTTTTCTTCTCTGTGCCTCAGTTTCCCCATCTGCACCTACAGGATCCTGACTCTTCAACCTGGCTTAGATTTAGTTGAGGAATGCACTCCTTAGCATCAGTGTGGTACAGCAGAAAGAGAGGTGGACCTAGTGTCCAGGAGAAACCTAGGTTTAAATTTTGACTCTAGCTCAATGACTGACTGAGGGCCCTAGTCCCTCAGTGATCCCTGTGATGGTCAGTTTCTCTTTCTATTAACTAGAGACAGACAACTTGTTATCTCTACCTGCTGGGATTATTGTGGAGAAAACATGGTGGCTTGGGGGTGGGAGAGGTATTTCCTGTGCCCCTCCCTCCACACCTGAACCTGGACAGGCATGGGAAGTGGTGGGGGCAGAGAGAGAGAAGCTAGAGTATTGGAAAGCTGGGGAAGATTTCTCCCTTTTAGCCATTAGTTAGTTAGGAATCAGCTTAGGGACTGGACTTGATATTTCAAGTGGAGAGCCTAGGTTTGTTGATCATTTCACCCAACCATACTACCCAGAGATTTCCATGAGGTCAGACCTGCTTTAAAAAAAATAATAAAAAATCAGGCCATTAGGATTAATCATGAAGTTAGTAAGAAGGAATTTAGTGCTTGGGGGGTGGGGGGAGACAGGGTAAGTATAATTATCCCCATTTAGCAAGAAGAAACTGAGTCCCAAATTAGGGAGGTAACTGTACTGGAGATCACACAGAGCTTAGACTAGAAACAAAGGATCTGAATGCCTCGTTCAGGGATTCTGCCTCTCTTCTGAAGTTTGTTTTGTTTTTTTTTAATATCACTGTTCCCCTTCATCTCTACCCCCAGTAAATCCAATTTAGGCTTAGGGTTATACAGGGACCCAGAGGGGTCACCTTGTCCTTGAGGGGACCTAGGGAGAGAAAGTGTTAGGAATAAGAATGTACCAGCATACGTAGCCCCTAGATTACTGCCTTTCCGTTGAGATCTCTACCCCAGTGCCCTCTGCCCGAGCCCCAACGCACCTGCATAGCTTGTGTGTGTGTGTGTGTATGTATGTGTGCGTGCATGTGTGCACACATGTGGTGCCTCTCCAGGTATCTGTGAAGTGTGTATTCATCTGTCCGGGTGTGTGTGTGTGTGTGTGTGTGTGTGTGTGTGTGTGTGTGTGTGTGTGTGTGTGTGTGTGTGTTTGGTGTGAAGAGCTGGGAGGAGATGCAATTCAGCTGAACTGGGTTACCTGGGGCACTGGCAGCCTGTCCCTCTGCTCTACTTACCCTGACCCTTGCCTGCCTCTCCAACCTCTCACAGCTTGATGCCGGTGCCAGGAGCTCTGTGGCAGGTGCAGTGGGGGGCAAGACAGGCGAGGCCGGGCCAGCTTCAGGCTCGGGCACCGTCCTGCAGTTCTTCACTCGACTCCGGCGACATGCCAGCCTTGAGGGGGCCAGCCCCTACTTCAAGATGAAGAAATGGAAACTTGAGGCCAGTCACAGGGCTTCCAGTTTGGACACCAGGGGTAAGTGGTCAAGCCCTTATTTTGCTTGGATTGATAAGCAGGTCCTGGGGTTGGAACCATGCCTGCCTGAGTTCTCTGAAACTCAGGCTCTGGCTTACAGGGGTCAGACCCCAAAACAATAGCTTTGGGGGACTTGGTGGAAAAAGAGCACCAGTTAATTAAGAGGGGATTCCATCACTGTTGCTAGCCTGTGGGGTAACCCTGGGCAAGTAGTTTAACCTTTCTGGGCCTATTTCTTCATTTGTACTATGAAAAGACTAATCCCTCGTCTGAACTTCACAGGGCTACTGTGAAAACTCAGTGAAATGATGTAGATGATAATGCTTTTAAGAAGTCTGAGGATGCTTTGGGGTTTGGCAGTGGAGGATGGTCCATGGGCAGGAACGCTAAGACTCAGACGGTTCTTTCTACAGCTGCGTTACTTGGGAAGACACTTTTCTTCTCTGTTCAAGGGCTTTGAGATGTTAGCCAAAAGGGTTTGTGTGTAGTAGGCACACAATCAGTATTTGTTCAGTTGTGAATTGGAGCATCTCAGAAACAGGTCTGTCAGGGTTGGGTAAAGATTTGTATCAACAGCCTGGCTGAATCCCTCCAGTAACGGGTAGCTTACTATATCTGTTCTTGGTCACAGAGGGCACCAGCCTGGTTCTTTGGAGGCCAAATGCATAGCTCAGAAGCTGTAGTTCTAAGAGAATGAATTCCAAGCAGTTCCGATGCTTGTAAAGGAGGCATAAATGCAGAAGGAACTTACACCTCTGTGGGGTGGAAAGTCATGATAGTGTCCAGAGACGGATTCCTAGAAGGAAGAAAGATTCCCCAACTGGGTACTAAGGGATAATACTTGAATATTTGCAAATGATTTTTGTCTGTTTCATTATCTCCATTTTACAGATGAGGAAACTGAGACAGAAGTTAAGTGACTTGGATGTCCCAGTGGAGTGGGGCAGAATCCTGCCTCCAGAACTTATTAATTTGTGACTTGCCAGCCCCTTAATCTTTTCTGAGCCTTAATTTCCCCATCTGTAAAATCAGGCTAATATCCATTGTAGCTATCTTCAGTGGTAGCTGTGAGGGTCAGATGAGATAACGTGTGTAGAGTTAAGTGCTTTGTCAATGTATTAGGCCCCATGTGAATTTCTGCTGCTAGGGTTTACTAGGAAGGGCTTGGAGGTCAGAGGCTGGCACTGCAGGGATCTGTCCAGCCCCTCCTTTGAGGAAGGACAGAATCCCGGGCACAGTGGGCTGAGTAGAGGCTGCTGATGTTTCTAGGTTTTGGCCCATTCCCTGGTCAGCTCACCCATATTACATGGCCTCTGGTAATTATATTGTGATTCAAGGTGCTGTGAGGCATTGTCCTCTCAGAAGCCCCACAAGGTGGAGTGTGCAGATGTTGTTTTACCCACTTTATGGATGAGGAAACTGAGGCTTGGAGAGCTTACGTGACTTGCTCCAAGGCCATGCAGCTAGGATCAGGGGCTACATTCACACAGAATCCAGATCAAGCACACCTAGAACTGAGGGAAAGGGCCAGGCCTTGCTTGTCATTGTTGGAGTAGACGGGTGGGGAAGGGAGTTGAACCAGCCTGATGCTCTGCGGCTTCCTGCGGTAAAAACCACTATCTCTTCCCTCTGTTGGCTGGCCACTTCTCTCTCCTGTATTCATCCCTGGCATCTGGGAGCAGCTCAGGGATCACTTGTGAGCCATTCCAAGGAGTGCATGGACAGTTAGGAGAAACCCAACACTAGATGGGACAAGCTACAGTCTCGCCTCTGTTCCCAACTCACCCTGCTCCCTATTTCAAGTTCCCCAGGTGTAAAATGGACTCCAATTCTGGCCCTGTCCAGGTGTATGCATGTGTGAATATGTGCATGCTCAGGTAGGTGGCAACTCTGGCTTTTTAACTTGCTGTGGGACTGTGATTAAGTCTTCTTAACCTTCCCTGGGCCTCAGTTTCCTAAAGGTGGAAGTGAGATGCCCCTTTGCCCAGGCTTGGGGCAGGGAAGACCCCAGTTTCTCATCCTCAATGAGACCAAACGGCAGCTGGATTTAGGGGTGAGAGAACTGTGGCGGAGTTCTGCCGTGTACTGGTTTATTGCCAAGGATAAAAATGAGGGAATGTTTGCAAGGTGTCTTTGTGAACCTTAAAGCAGCCCTGCCCCACCCACCCACCAGGGGCCAGGAGAGACTCTTACGGTGCCAGCACGCACTGAGGGCATCTCTTCTGACAAAACTCCATAGTCCAAGAAAGCAAAAAGCTGCCTTCTACAGGTTAAAAACACAAGACTCATTCATGTCCTAGGCCTGAGTCCTGGAGAGAAGAGGCTGCCATGGAGAGCCAGAGGTCACCTATTCTCTGGCCTCCACACTGCCTCACAGGGTGACTCTGGCCAAGTGTCTTCATTCCTCTGGGCCTCAGCTTTGTTTGCAAGGGAGGCAGATGGACCATGAAGGCCTTCTCTCCTAACACTCAGTGTTCTAAGTCTTCCCATGCCTGACATTCTGTCTGAGGGTCCTCGAGGGGCTGACGTTCTGTGCTCTGAGCACTCTGCCCCATCCCCAACTCTAATATTTCCTGTTCTCAGGCAACCCCTCTTAGCCCTGACATTGTGTGCTCTAAGGACCGCCCCCATCAGCTCTGACATTCTATTTAAAGCCACCTGAATATTTATTCCTACAGTCTGACTTACCCTACTAGGCTGGAGTACCTGCCCAGAATCACCTCCATATTTTCTCCAACCTTCCTTCCCTCCCCATCTCTGGCCCAAATCAGGAAAACATCATAGTGATTTTTTTTTTTTAAGTAATGGCTGGTATTATTTAATTAAATGGTACTCTTAAAGCCATAATTGTAGCTGAAGTGCTGTTGAACTTTTCTTCTGTGAGGCCTCAATGAGATGGGCAGGGGGTAGGTCCTGAGTGTTCACGTCTGGTTGTCTGGTTCGATGTGGTGCTGGATCCTCAGCCTTGGGCGATGTTGGGGAAGCTGGTGGCCTTGAAAACAAAGCTGTTCTGGAGCAACTGTCAAAACAATAAGGGGAGGGAGAAGGCCAGGGTGACTGGTGAGCTGCAGCAGAGTTTAATTTCCGGGGGATTTAGTCTTGAAAATGAAGAAGCAATATAAAGACAGAGAACTGGAGGAATATGTGTGCGTATGTGTGCGCGTGTGTGAATGAGAAAGAGAACATGTGGGTTTGAAGGCACAGGGTTGATGGAAGAAGTAGGGTGTGTGTGTGCTCTAACAGACAATGTGTCAGGCTCCCTGGGGCCCCCGGTGCTAAGGTGTCACTATTCTGTGTGGGTGCCTGTGGGCCTATGGCTCCATTTCATCCTGTGTCATTGAAGGATGAGGATCCAGAGTCAGTGGGGCAGGCACGGAGGGGCTGTTCGGCTCCCTGCTCCCCTGACTGCCCACCTTCCAGGCTGGCAGCAGCTGCCCCAGACAGCCCAGCCTGGCCAGGCTCAGGGGGAGGGGCCGCAGAGAGTCGATCAAGAGCTCACATAAGCACTCGTTTGATTCCTGGAAGCGATTAGAGCCAAATATAGTTGTAGAAACTGCACAGAACCTGTTTGCCTGGTAATTGCACCTTCCTGCCCCCTCCTTTCTGGCCCTGCAGCAAGAGAACCGGTTTGCATTAGCGCTGGGCCCAGCCCTCCCCCTCCCCTGGCCGCATCCCAGACACCGCAAGTTCTCTGGGTTTGCCTGAGGCCCTGATTCAAGGGCAGAGGATTCTCCAGCTCCCCCCACCCCTTCCCCCACTCCCATCAGCTCCCCTCGAGTCTCTTCCCTTTGCCCTCCACGAACAGGCGTCAGGGAGATGCCTGGCCCTTTGACTCCCAGGGGAAATTGTCTCTGCTAATGCAGATCTGTAACTTCCTTGCAAGTCAGTGCTTCGCTGCCCGAGGCACTGAGAGGTTAAGCCAGTAGGTGTCAGAGGCCCGATTTGACCTCTCACCCCTTCTCCTTCCTCTAAAGCTGTGACAGGTGACTCCCCGACACCAAATCATGCTGTCTCCTTCCCAGACCTTGGTTAAAATCCTCCCTCGGGCAAGTCACTTCTCTGGGTCTCAGTTTTCTCCCTTTCCAAAAGAGGAGGCTGTGGAGATGGCCTCTCTGGGGGCCGGCCTCCTACAACCTTGCTCTGGCCCGGGGCACCACTCCCTATCTCCTCTCTATGGCTGCCTTTACTGCCAGGAGTGGTTCGTTCCTTCTCTGCCTCTGGACTCTTTAGATAGCCGTCCAAGTTAGTTCATGGTGTTTCCAGCTAAACAGTAAGCTTTTGGAAGGCAGGCTAGGGGGTTTTATTTCTCTGTAACCCATGTGGGACACGGCCCTGACACCCCAACCCTCTCTTCTCCATAGATTCAGAGCCGGAAGGGGAGCATGGAGTCCAATACTCTGCTTTTGCAAAGTAGGAACCTGAGGGTTTATGAAATGCTTTCAGTCACGCAGACACCTATCAGGAAGAGGGTGACCATGTCCATTACACAGGCTTGTTTTGAGCTTGAAGAAGCCCTTTCTGTGAAACAAGGCCGTAAGCAGGGAGATGGTTTAGGATGATTATTTTACAGATGAGAAAACTGAGACCAAGAGAGTTGTGGCCCCACAGCTAGTGTGTGTCTGGGTGAGGATTCAGAGCTGGGCCTCTGGCCCCTGAATGCCCCTGACCTGGCTGCTCCAGGGGCTGCGCTCTCTCTCCTAAGCCATGCTGCCGCCTCTCATCCACTTTGTCTTTCTGCCTTGCTGGCAGGCAAGGCATCTACAGTGGCACGCCCCCTTTCTACCTGCAGGTTCTCCCAAGCGCCATCAGTTTCAGCGGCAGAGAGCAGCTAGTGAAAGTATGGAGCAGGAGGACCGAGACCCCCACCAGACTGACATCATTCAGTACATCGCCCACACGGATGACATGGCCTTCCAACCTCCGGCTGGCCCCACCAGCCCTCCACCTACTCTCGGCAGGTATTCTTCAGTAGATAAGAGGTGATGGTTGGTGGATGTGGGGGGACCCCTATGAAACCCCTGGCTCCCACAAGGAGAAAAGGAGGGGTGTTCCCCACATCACTGACATATGGGCTATTTATCAGTAACTGACTGGGTTGTTTTCAGGGCCTCAGGGACTGCTGGGCCAGAGAAGGTGGACTATGATGGGCCAGTGGAGGGGCCTGGGTTCACAGCTTGGTTCTGCCACTAACTGACCAGTTAGGTAATCCTTCCCTTCCCTGGGCTTGCCTGCCCATCTACAAAAGCAACATGCTGGACTAGTCCAAGGGTTCTTAACCTGTGGTCTGTGTTTTTAAAAATATACTGATTGTACTTTGACGTAATTTGATTTTGCAACCCTGTGTATTTCATTTTATGCATTTAAAAACCTTGTTCTGAGAAGGGGTCCAATCCATGGGTTTCCCCATGGTAAGCCAAAAAGGGTAAAGAACTCCTGGACTAGATGTCAAGAGGTCCCTTCCCACCCAGATGCCCCATGACCAGTCTGGGCCAGTGTGGGATGTGGGTTGGCATTGTCCTCCCCCAGTTTGGTGGACATCCTACTCATTATCTCCCAACTTCCAGGGTGGAAGTCAGTGGGGCAGCTCCCTCAAAGCAACACTTATGGGGAAGCTCACACCCTGGCTTCCCTACCTCCACCACCTCAGCCTCCTAGATTCTGTCCCACTGCTGTACTAGGGTGGCAGGACTTTGGGGTAGGGAGCAAGAAGGAAGAGAAACCTTGTCTGAATCACAGGGGGACACTGGGAAGCTCTGGCTGTACTGCCTCCTCACTCCTTTCTGTGGTCCCTCCTGCCCCCTTCCCCTTTTGAAGGGGTGGCTACCTCTAGCACACTTCTAGGATCCTGCTGGGAATTCTAGATTGTCAGAGCTGGGAGTGATAGTTTAGCCTCTAAAATGTGACAGAAAGGGAAACTAAGGCAGTCCCAAGCAGTCTCCACTGTATCCTGCTAGCTTTATGGCCCTTTAACTAGGCTGTCCTTCCTGCCAAAGGCAAGATGCTTGGATGCGCACATAAGATCAGCATTCTAGCGCTGGAAGTGACCTTAAGCACCATTCAGTGCAACTCTTTCACATTACAGATGTGAATGAGGCTGGGGAGTGTCCTGGCTCACAAGGGAGCAGGCCCCACCCTTCTCCTGGAGGTAACCCCATCCTCTCCCTCCCCCTTGTATCTGTGCCTAGCCTCTCTCCCTCTGCCACACTCTTGCCTACCCCCTCAGATGCTGCCCTACCATCACAGGGCCCTTTTCCCTCTTCTCTCAGCCTGATAGCCTTTGTTGGGTTCCTTTCTTTCCACTTATATTCCTCTTTCACACAGTTAGGAAAGTAATTTTCTTCAAGACCAGATACAGCCCCCAGTGGCTCCCAGGATCAGCCCTTTATGACCTGGCCCGTCTTTCTAGCCTGACCATCTGTTAGTTCCTTCCTGCACTCTGTGCAGCCAAATTGGACAAACTGCTGCCCTTGTGACCCTTCATTTCCCACCACCGTACCTTTCTCCTGGCTGTATCCCATGCCTGGAATACACTCCCTCTTTCCGAAGAATGTCTCAATTAATTAAAAATTCAGCTCATGCAGCACCTTCCACACAAAGCCTCCTCCCCTCCTCGCCCCCCCTCCCCTGCAAGTAGCTTGTGGAGGCAGAGCTGGAGAAAGAGGGCTTTAGAGGAGAGGAGAGGCAGGGCCAAGAATGCAGAGTATGTACAAAGAAGCTGCTTTGCTGGGTGCACCTCGGGGTGCCTGGAGCCCATTTTAGATGACTAGACATGAATGAGAAACCTGACTTTAGCAAGACAGTGGAGGGGAATTCCAGGCAGACCAGAGCTACAAAAGTCCCCAAGACTCTCTAGCCCAGGGGTTCTAAACCCAAGCATCCATGATTTCTTGGGGTCTATGAATTTGGAATTCTTAAAATGCTGCTAACTGTATTTCAGTGTAACTGGTTTCCTTTGCGATCCTATGAATTTTATTTTATTTTAGGTATTAAAGCTAGTATTTTTGAGAAGGGGTTCACAGACTTTACCAGCTTGCCCAGGGTGGCCAATTCACACAAAGGTGGCTCCCTTTTTAAAGCCCTGTTCTTGTTTTCTGGTAAAAGAGGACTGTGAAGAAAGACATGTGCCAGATGTGAATGCAGGGGGCCTGGGCTGGAGTCCCCTGGGAGTGGGGGGTTTGGTTTCCCTATCTGTAAAATGCCAGGCGCTGGATGAGATGAACTCCAGGGTCCTTTCAGTCTGGGGCCTTTTCTTTTTCTTTAAACTATTCTTGTCTCCTTTTGCATGTCAAAAAGCAGAGGCTTTTTGAGGGCAAGAGACTTGCCCAGGGTCACCCGCAGATCAAACTGGCCTCTGAAATGCCACTCTGGCCTTGCCTTCTCCTGGGGTGTCCCCATTTCTGTTGCTTCCTTTCTTTCCAGGAAAGCAATCAGAAATGTAGTCCTGCCTGGGGATGCTGCCTTTTAAAAGACCAGAGGATGTTTTATTCCAAAGGAAGGACTCTGATGGTGGAATTCAGGGAGCAGTAGGGGAGGTGTGCTGTGTTTTATTTTCGTTTAGTGTTGGACTTGGGAATCAGGAAGACCTGAGTTTGAATTCTAGACACTAGAGAGCTGGGGGATCCTAGGCAAGCTGTTCCCTC
>CM053773.1:198755995-198776681 GCA_028658325.1 Potorous gilbertii
CTGCTTGCAATATTTTCTCCTTGATCTGGGAACTCTGGAATTTGGCTACAATGTTCCTAAGAGTTTTTCTTCTTGAATCTCTTTCAGGAGGTGATCAATGGATTCTTTCAATATTTATTTTGCCCTCTGGTTCTAGAATATCAGGGCAATTTTCCTTGATAATTTCATGAAAGATGGTGTCTAAGCTCTTTTTTTTGATTATGGCTTTCACGTAGTCCCTTAATTTTAAAATTGTCTCTCCTGGATCTATTGTCACTTGTTTTGTTGAGAGTCCCTCTTTACAGGTATTTTATGGACTATGTAGGGAGAGCCTGCATATATGTGTCTTTCTATTCCACCATCTTGGCTCCACTCCCTGGATTTCATTCTTGAGAACTTCTGTCCCTCCTTGCCTAAGACAAAGTTTGTTTATCATTTTTTTTTTCAAATATTTTTTCTTACATCCTAAAATATAAATATCAGATTGTGCCTGTTTTTCCTCTTTTCTGTAATGAATGATGGTGGTATTGTTTCCTCCCAACGTTCCCAGTCAATTTTCTTTCTTCTTGTGTAGCATAGCTAGACTTGGAATTGGGATTGACCTGGTTTTAAATATAGACATTGGCACTTAATGATAACACCGTGGGCAAGCCACTTAATCTCTGGTCCTGTTTCCTCCTGTTTTCCTTCATGATACCTGTAAGTACTTAGCTCAGAAGGATTGTTTGTGGATCAAATGGCTTCTCTTACGTGCCTGGGCACAGTAGTACATCCTGAGGATCCAGTAATACAAACAGAATACAAATAGTGCCTGTCCTCAGGGAACTTAGAGATAGATTCACTGTCGCTACTCCATCCTAGCTCTATGCCAGACTTCTTTCCTGCGGCTGGAATGCCTCCTCATCTTCTGGAATCTAAGAGTCTTGCCTCTATGGAACTTGGACTGGTTGGTCTTTGAGGGTGCTTTCAGCACTGAGAATCTGTGGTTAAGTGTAATTCTCCTTCCCCATGACGTCCTTCAGATATTTAAAGAAAGTGCTGTTGTGCCCTCCTCAGTGTTAGGCTCTCCATTCTAAGCATACCAGTGCTTTCATCTGTGATCCTCACATGTCATGGCTTCACATCTCCCTCCTTGGATTCTGTTTCCTTCCTAAAATGTTGGGCCCCAAGTTGAACATAATAGTTACCACAGAGGAGGTCTCACAAGGAGAAAAGCACCAGTGCCACCCACTCGGAGTGGGGACACAGAACCCTGGACCTAGAGTTAGGAAAATATAACTCCAAATCTGACCTCAAACATGGTGACCCTGGGCACCTTCACTTAACCTCTGTCTGCCTTAGTTTCCTTGTCTATAACAAATAGGGATAGTAATTGGTACCCACTTTCCAGGAGGGTTCAGTGAAGATAAAATGAGATGTTTTTGAAGTTCTTTGCAAACCTTAACTCACTGCCATAAATGCTGTTTATAGCATTAAGCATATCTTTGGATTAATTTAATTTATAGCATTTAAATAGCTGTTATATTATTATTAACTATTATATAGCAAAATTAGTAGCTATTAGTAAGTCTATGAATTGCTGTTGCTCAGTCATGTCTGATTCTTTGTGACCCCATTTGGGTTTTACTTGGCAAAAAGAGTGGTTTGTTATCTCCTTCTCCTCATTGTACAGATAAGGAAAGTGAGGCAAACAGGTTAAGTTTGTAATTCTTGCTCAAGGTTGAATAGCTAGTAAGTATCTAGGCTCACATTCAAACTCAGGCCTAGTGCTCTAACCACTGTACTACCTTGCAACTCTCCTTAATGAATACAACCAAGAATTATATGGCAGAGAAACATGACCTGAAGGCTAGAGTAACAGCCTCAGCTTCAGGTCTTGCCTTTGACACATAATGGTTGGAGGATCCTGAACAAGTGATTTAACTTCTCCGTACCCTTGGCAGCTCTTTCACAGATAAATCGCAAACCAATTGCCATTCAGTGTTTCCTCCCCAGGAGCTTCTTGATTCAATGAAATCACAGGTCCATCCAAGCAAAATGAGTAAATAAATATACTGAATTAATTTTTTAACCTCCTTGCTCCCTGAGGGCCTCCCTATCAGAACTGAAGCTGCTGCTCACTGGAACTCTTCTTTCAACCTCTGATCCAGCAAGTGCCACCTGCCCCTCATCGCCTGAGCAGGAAGATAGGGGTGGGGGAGAGCCTCTCAAGAACCCTGAACTTGAAGTGAGGAGATCTGACCCTTTTTTTTCTGTCCCTGGTTTTGCTTCTTATTCACTGTGTCACCTGAGACTTACTTTCTCAGGCTCTCAGTCTTCTCATTTATAAATTTTCTGAATTTCTCTGGTGCTTGTCAGTTCCCAGAGGCCTTTCCTTACCACAGAACTCACAAGAAATTTGTATTTTTTTTTTTCTATTATAGCGAGGAAACTGAGGTACGGAGAGGTTGTGATTTGTACAATTAGGAAGTGGCACATCAGTGACTCAGTGGCCTGGAAGTTGCTTTCAACGAGAGGGCCCAGAAACTGAGACTGAGATGGCCCAGCAGCCTGCTGAGCTCCCCAGGGTCCCCTTGGGATTTGAGGTGCTGCTCCTTTACTTCCTGGCTGTGTGCACATGCATGAGCCTCCAGGGCTAATGTGTACATGTTACTTTCCCCACTGAAGGGTATGCTCCTTGAAAGCAGAGACTGTTTGATTTTTCATCTTTATTTCCTCTGCCTCTCCAAGAGTTCATGGCACATTATAGCTACCTGATCAATGCTGATTGATTGATTAATTGATAATGTATCCCTTTCACCTATTTTACCAGCGCCAAAGTCAAGACCAGAGAAAGGGCAATGACTTGTCAAGTCCTTTAGCAAACCAAGGGAGGAGAGCAACAGCACCCAGACCTAACGTTTATCCAGCACCCTCTGTGCGCCAGGCCCTGCGCTGAGCATTAAGGATACAACAAATGACGGTCCCTGCCCTCTAGGGAATCTCCGTCTACTGGTACAGATGTGGGCCACGAACTTATCAGGAATTAAGAGACTTGGATTCAAGCCACAGGGATATCCCCAGCTGTATGACCCTCAGGAAATTAATCTCTCTGGCCTCAGACCCATCCCTTTTTTTTAATGAGGGAATAAGCCTAAATGCTCTACAAGGTCCTCTTGACTTTAAAGCATAACATCATAGGTCTGGAGCTGGGTGCGTTTCAGAGGCCATTGAGTTGAACCCTCTCATTTTACAAATGAGAAATCTGAGACTGAGAAAGTCAAGAGAGTTGCCTAAGGTCATGTGGATGGTGGGCATCAGAATTTGTGCCTGTGTCCATTGACCTTAAGTCATTTAACCTTACCCGAGTCTTCATTTTAGCTACTGGTAAATTGAAATAATATTTGTCCCTGCTGCTTTATAGCTGTTGTGAGAAAGATCTTTTGTAAAATTTAAGGAGCTAGAGAAACTGAGGTACTGTGATTTACTTACCAGATGCAGCACTGGGCATAGTGGATAGACTACTGGGCCTGGAGTCAGGAGAACCTGAGTTCAAATGTGGGCTTAGACCCTTACTGGCTGTGTAGACCCTCAGCAAGTCAACCTCTGCCTCCCTCAGTTTCCTCATCTGTAAAATGGGGATCATCATAGTGCCTAACTCCAGGGTTGTTGTGAAGGTCAGTTTGAGAAGATGCTCTATAAATAGCAGCTGTTAGCAATAGTAGTAGTATTAAAATAATACAGATCCCTAGGACTGGACTTGGAGTGGACGGCTGGCCACAGATGTCGTCACTGGTACCTGAACCAGTAATTGAGCCAACTGATGAAGGCTCTGACCTCCTTTTAAGAGAAGCTGCTACAATGCTGCCCTCCTGGGGAAGGAGAGACCATTTGTCAGAGGACTAGGGAGAGCCCATGTGGGGAGGAGAATATTAATGATGAAGCCTCCCCTCCCAGGGAAGAAGCACAAACTGTCAGGGGTGCCTCGCGATTTGGTGAATAAACCAAAATTAAGGGGCACCTTGCTGTGGGAATCATTTATCCTCCCTCCTCAGCCAGCCCCCCAGCAGTGCTGGAGCTGCTCAGCTCTGCAGGCCTCCAACAAGAAAAGATTCCATTAAAATAACTTGCAAATGGTTTTGATCAATTGAGCAGTGAGAATAGGGAATGAGTCACCGGCAGAGGTGGGAGCTCTGTGTGTGTGTATGTATTTAATATTTCAAGCCTCCATGATTTCTTCTGTATGGATATGGCGTCAACACAGAATGCAGCTCCCACGCACACACCTCAGTAAGGGGGTGGGGCAGGGGCTTCATGAGTTGCTTTGGATGAATTTCACAGAGGATGATAGAAAAGGCACTAGGAGTCACTGTAAGGAGAGCCTGGGATCTAACCTGGGCTCTATCTAATTACTGTGTACCTTTGGGAAGTACACCAACCCATCTGAACCTTGCTGCCCACAGTAGGAGAAGGGAAGAGTAATGGTGGGCCCTCCATGGCACACGGGCTTTTGAGTGTGGAGCAAAAGCATTTGGTAAACTTAAAGCACCATAATTATTTTTAGCTCAGTCGATCCCTATAAGGAGACATCCATTTTGGAAGGACCAGCTTGTGTTTCTCCAGCATGTGCCTTTGAGGTCATCTCCACACCACAGTAAAGAGTGAGTCATTAGCACACAGGAAGGATCATATGTGTGTGCGCAGACATGTTCTTTTCATTCATCTTGACCCTTTTTAAAAATCCTCAAAAGTTATTTGTTTTCTGTTACCATCATTTCCAAGCACATCCTCCTTCGTTCACCTACCCAAAAGGAAAGGGGAAAAATTGTTTTCAGCAGTTCCATGACCCTGGCTAATTCATCAGCTGCCCCTCGTGGCACACACCTGTTCTGACTGTGTATGCAGTATTCTGTACCCATAGTCCATCTCCTCACCAAAAAGGGAGACAAGTACATCTTCCCATCTCCTCTTCAGGGCCATGCTTGACCATTATAATTAGGCAGTGTCCAGTTTCATTTTGTTGTTGTTTTCATTTAAATTGTAGTCAATGGACTTCAAATCTTACATTAATCAGAGATGTAAAGTACTCAGGTTTAAAGGACATTTAAAGAGGTAGTGAGTTCTCTGTCACTGGAAATATTTGTACAGAGTTTATTTGTCATGGACACTATATTAAGGAGTCATTCTTTAGGAAGGATGGACTACAGAATTCACTGCTTAGAAAGAACAGATGGTGGGCCTGACTTACTAGACCCCAGGAGTGGTCCTGTGACAGGGAAGCCCTCTGGAAATTGGAGGGGGCAGGGAGAAATGCTTACTGGCCACTGGGAGATGAGTTCTAGCTTTGACTATGTCTCTGTGGGGCTTAGATTTCTCATCTCTAATAGTGAGCGACTTAGATGTTAGGCTCTCAAAGGTCCTTTCAGGCCCAGCATTCTGTGATTCCATCTAGACCTGGGTTAGAGGCCCAGCTCTTACACTAATTGACCTCTACCTCAGTCAAGTAACTTCTCTTTACAAGTTGGCCTTGGAGCCAGGAGAGCTGGGGAAGCTCGACACCGTGTCTGCTTGGTGCCCGGCTTGCTCCTCCCGGTTACTTCCTACCCTGCAAATGAAAAATGAACATATCCCTATCCTGGCACCACACTGACCAGAGAATGAGGAATCCCTGAGTGCAAGCCTGGCTCCTCCACCAATCCTTTCTTCCTCTCTAGGTTTCTGTTCCCTCTAAGTACAGAACAGACAGTCTCTAAAGCACCCTGCAATTCCCAGAGTCTGTGGAATCCAGTGGCTGCTGGGCCTGGGGGAGAGCCCCCTCATAAATTAGCACTATACACTAATCTGTAGCCCTTTTCTCAAGCAGGCAGACTGCCCCACCACACTTCAAAGCAAAACAAAAGCTTCCAGGTTTTGCGTCTTTTCCTTCTCTTTCCCTGACTCGTGTTTGGGAGGGAAGCCAGGGGAGAGCAGGAAGATTGGGAGCATTAAAAATCCTGAAACTAAAAATAAAGGGTGTCGAGTATTTACTAAGGTGGCTTTTTATAGCAGACGATCCTTTACGTGCAAGCAGACGTGTGCTTTGAAGCTGGTGAATCAGGCCATCTTGAAGCCCTTTATGTAAGAAGAGGTCCTATTTTGAACAGCTTTTGTGTTGAGAGGAATCTTTGAGCAGGGTGACTGGGGAGAAAGCAAGGGGCGGCGGGGGCCAGCTGACGTCCGTCCCTGAGCTGCAGCTAGGCCACAGGCAGCCTCAGCAGGGACAGGTGTGGGCTGCTGGTCTTTAGCAACACGCAGCCCTTAATGGAGAGGCAGGATAGTGACAATTTTAATAGATGAGGCACAATGGGTCACAGGCTCCAGTGTGGTGGGCTGCAGTGACGGGTGCAGAAAGCCTATTTTCAGTGTTAAATTCTTTGTTTTCATTAATTGAGCCTGGTTCGCTCTCACCAGGGAGGGCTGAGCTGATGAAACTGGCTCTTTTCTTGCTTCTCGCTTCTTGTTTCCTTTCCCAGAAAGGGTTCTTGGCATCAGCGTCATCATAAAAGCCCCTATTTCTGGAGCCCTTTGCAGTATAAAAGATTAAAAAAAAGAGAATTGGCTCATATACAATAACCTTGTGGGGTAGGTAATGGATGGTGTCTGTATGAATCTGTATCACTATATCTATAGATTTTTTTTTCTTAACAAATCCCAGAGCTTACATGAGCAGAGAAGTCGATAGAAAAGTAATTTAAGGATTTTAGGCATGAGCTTGGGCAAGTCCCTTCCCCCATAAGCCTGAGTTTCCTCATCCACACAGTGGGGATAGTGAATATTCATAAAACCATAGAAGAGGACTCAAAGGTCATCATTTTCAATCCCCTCGTTTTACAGATGGAGAAATTAAACCCCAGAAGGTAAATCACCCAAGATCACATAGATAGCATTTGAACCCAAGTTCCAATTTGCCCATCTCTTTCTGCTATGCCCCACATAGGTGACACTTTCAACAATTGCACAGTGGGAAGAGAAGAGGACTTTGCAAACCTTAAACAACTATAAAAGGTGTGTTTCTCAGCATGTTACATATAGGTCACCTCGTAACAAGTTGCCAAGAGCATTTGGGAACCTGCTTTACTGGAGTACAGCAAGCATCCCGAGGTTGCTCTGCCTTGGGAACGGAATATTCATTCTACCTATTTTATAGATAAGACAAATGAAGCTAGGAGAGCAGCAGATTTGCTGAGAGTCCCTTGGCCTGTCAAGTTATGGATATGGAAGCTGGGATGTGCACTCGCGTCTTTGATGGCCAGTTTAGGGCTACCACGTCAGTACCCCGCTGCCTCCATGGTGTTTGGGATGACTGTTCATACTGCAGAAGAGCAGCCTGCAAAGGACTCTGGTCTTGGGGTCTCACACTCCGTCCTCTCTACTCCCCACCTCTAGTTCTGTCTCCATGACAGCTCTCCTGCTTTTGAGGCAGGTCACATTGTAAAAGATGAAATGTCCCACCCAGAGACCTCATGCAATTTTTAGGCAATAAAACCCTGGGTTATAGACAATAGAGAGAGTATGAAACATTAGTTTCCATGGGCTTTTGCTCAAACTGGGGAATAAGTGCAGGGCAATAAACTTGGGTGCTAGGGAAAGAAGCTCTCTCTAGGATAACTACATGAAAAGGACAGAAAGTATGGCAATTGTGAGAATTAAAGGCAGAGCCATAAGTCATGGAGCTGTTAGGGCCCTTAGAGCACAGGATGGCAGAGCTGGGAAAAGCCTTTCAGATTTTACTCTTACTGACACTCTACTATTACAGACTTTTTCCCTTTCTTCTCAACCCAGACACCATCTCCCAAATTTAGTCCTCTGAGGTTTGAGACCTCCACCCCCAAAAGGAACTCCCTTTGATGCCATCCACTTCTAGCCTCTAGGTCTTATGCTGTTAATCTTCCACTCTCTCAAATGCATCTTCAATCCCTGTGAACGCTTCCTCCCCCACCCCCATCTTCTCTGCCCTGGAGTGCTAGAAACCCTGCTTGATACCTAGCATTTCTGTGGCCCTGGACTTCATTCAGCTTCTCTGAGTCTCAGTTTCTTCACCTGTTAAATCAGGATGATGACAATGACCCCCTTCCTCACAGGCTTATTCTTAGGAGACCTTGTCAGGATGCCATAACTCAGCAGATTCACATTATTGTTCCAGCTAATACCAACTCTGTTCAACTCAGCTGTCCCTGACTAAGCCGTTGTCATGTAAGAGATGCTTTGCCATCTGAACTGCCAGATAGCTGGAAGCGGTTGCCTACTTGCCACTTCCCTACTTTCAACCCAATGCATTCATAGGAGCATAGATTGAGAGCTGAAACGGACCTCAGGCCAGCTAGGCTAATCCTCTCATTTTACAGATGAGGAAACTGAGGTTGTAACATCCCATGGTGACCCAGTTAGTTTGTGATTCCAGATGGACTAGTCGATCAGCAAGCATTTATTAAGCACCTCCTGTGTACGAAGCAATGTGCTAAGCACCAGGAATGCAAAGAAAGGCAAAAATAGCCCCTGCTCTCAAGGAACTTTGATCCTGAGGAGGAGACAATACACTTGTAAACAGGTAAAGTACTAGAAACTTGTGGAGTCAATGAAACAACTTTAAAGAACTCTCCAGCAGGAGGGTAACCTGAGTAGAGGCTTAAAAGAAGCCAGGGATTCTAAGAAATGAAGGTGAGGAATCAGAGCGTGCAGGCAGAGAGCACACAGAGAGCGTGCAGGGAGAGAGTTTTGTGAGTGAGTGAGGAGCATCAGGTTGGCCAATATGACTGAATTTTAGAGTTCTTTGGAAGAGAATCAAGCAGAAGGAGCCTGAAATGGCTGAAAGAGGCCACGCTGTCATTTTAAATGCCAAATCAAGGACTGTATTTGATTCTGGAGGTCATAAGGAGCCACTGCAATCTATTGAATAGAACTGTGACATTAGCACCCTGTGTTTTATTTAGTAAGATCACTCGGAGGGGCAGCTAGGTGGTATGGTAGATAGAACACCTGCTCTGGATTCAGGGGGACCTGAGTTCAAATCTGGTCTCACAATAGCTGTTTGACCCTGGGTGAGTTACTTAACACCTGATTGCCTCAAAAAAAAAAATCACTTTGAGAGGTAGGTGGAAATTGGCAGATAGGGGGAGGTGAGATTGTGGGTGAGGGAGTGGAGAGATTAGATTGCAGAAAGACTTGAGACAGAAAGACCCTAGTATAGGCAAGAGGTGGTAAGGGCCTGAATTAGGGTGGTAGTTACATGAGTTGACAGAAGAGGACATATACGAGAGAGATGTTGGGAAGGTAGAAACAACAAGGTTTAGCAACTGATTGGCCACGTGGGGAGAATGAGCATGTGGAGTTCAAGATGATCACCAAGGCTGATTGGAAGGATGGTAGTACATCCCACTGCAATAGGAAAGTTCTAAAGAGAGGAGAGTTTGAGGGGAAAGACAGTGAGTTCTGTTTTGGACTTAGCAAGTTTGTGATGACTACAGGACGTCCATTTTTAAATGTCTATTAAGCAATTGGGACTGACACCCAGGCGAGATGCAGGGCTGGATGTATAGATCTAGCAATCATTGGCTCCAAGTCGATAATTGACCCTGTGGGGAGCTGATGTGAACATTGAGTGAGAGAGTTATAGAGGAAAGAGAAGACAGCCCAGGACACCCACCCTTGGGGACATCCCCTGTTAATAGGAGTAACAATATAGCAGCAGAGACAGAGGAGTGAGCAGACAAGTAGGGGATATCCCAGGAGAGAGGGTTTTGAACTCATGAAAACCCAGCAAGAAGAGGATGATTATTAGTGCAGAGAAGATGAGGACTGAGAAAACACCACCGGATTTGATAATGAAGAGTGACAAATTCAGAAAGAGGAATTTTGGATCAGAAGAGTATGAGAGGAGAGGAAGTATAGACACTGACTCTCAGAGGCTTTCTCTCGAGAGTTGGGAAGGGGTCTTTTCCACTGATCCCATGCTGCTGCCTCTACCAACTCCACCATTCTTTTGCTTTCCTTGAGGTCACCAACCTCCTTTAGCAAATCCATAACCTTTCCTCAGTCTAAAACATCCTTGAGCTTTCTGTGAGCTTGAACTCCCTGTTCACCAGGTAATCCCTTCTCCTGCTTAAAGCACACAGCACTGTCCTAGGTGATCTCCTCTCCCTAACCTTTTAGGGTAGCCTAGTCCAGTGGACTCTGGCTTTGGAGTCAGAGAACCAACCTAGGCTTGCTTCCTTGTCCTGTAGTGACCTCAGTGAAGTCCCTCTTCTATAAAATGAAGAGGTTGAACTCCATCCTTAAATTCAGTTTACTTCCAGCCCAAAATCCCCTCTGTCTTCATCCTTTTCTGATTCATTTAAAGTAGGTATTCCCCAAAGATCTAGTCTCACCCCTCTTCTTTCTACATTCTCACCTGTGTGTGTCAGAGACAGAGAGGAAGAAAAACCGACAGAAAAAGAGATACAAATACAAGGAGAGGGAAGGAGGAGTAGAGAAGGAAAAAGAGGAGAACAGAACAGAGAGAGAGATTCTTCTGTCATTTATGGTCATAGAGCATTGCCAAGGGTGAAGGCAGGTCAACTAGTGTCCTGGTCAGCTGGTTTTTAAGATTATCTTGGTAACTGTATTTCAGCATAATTGATTTGCTTTGTAATCCTGTGTATTTTGTGCCTTTAAAACCATTATTCTGGGCAGGGGTCTGTATGCTTCTCCAAAAAAACAAGAAGCCTTGGCTTAGAGGAAGTGAGAGGTTAAATGTCTATGGCCTTGGTCCCACAGCTAGCATGGGTCAGAAGCAGGACTTTGAACCCAGACTTTCCTGGCTTCAAGGCCAGCTGTCACTCCACTATGCTGCTCCATCTCTCAGTTCTTACTTCATTAAAAAGAGGTCTGGCCCCCAAATCTCTCAAGTATCTTAGGATCTTGAAAAGCTGCCTCAGTGCTACAAGGATTCTGCCATCATAAAGCCACAGAACCCAGCCTGTAGCCTTAAAGGGCATAGGGATCAGTGCAGTAAAGTTTATACTTGTGTGGCACTGTGAGCTGGGGGCTCTATCAGCTCATCTAACTGGGTTTTAGAGAGGTCTCAGCAGAGTCCCACAGCTACCGCAGACTCCAGTTGGCTTGTCTCTACGACATACTCCACTTTGCACAGGTTGGGTCTCGGGGCTTGGAATTTCATAAGCTGGTAACCTCTTGAACAGCTCCATTAGACTATAAAAGATCTAAATTGTTATGTTCTGTTGTTGTGTTGTCATTTTTCAGTTGTGTCCCACTCTTCATGATCCCTTTTGGGGTTTTCTTGGTCGAGATACTGGCATGGTTTGCCATTTCCTTCCCCAGGTCATTTTATAAATGGGAAAACTGAGGCAAACAGGGTGAAGTGACTTGCCCAGGGACACACTATGCTAGTACATGTCTGAGGCCAGATTTGAACTCAAGAAGATGAGTCTTCCTGACTCCAGTCCCAGTGCCATCTATGCCCCATGTTCTGTCTTTACCCAGTTAGGCATTTCATAGCTTGGACTTGACCCATTTGTGGACATAGTTCATGATTGTGAAATATCCCATTAGAAGCCTCAGGCCAGGCAGCTGAGAGAATTGCTGGTGGTGTAGACCCTGACCAATCAGGAAGGCCTGAGTGGAATTCTCCCCTTTGGCCAGATTTAACATGTGAATGTTACAGGCATGGCAGCCATAGAATGTATTGGATAAAGTATTGCAGGTGGTAAATGAGTTTCTCTACCAAAAAACCTAGCACCGTGCAAACCACTAAATTTTCTCATTATGTGTGTCACCAGTGGGGATATTAGCTCAGAAAGATTCCATCCATCCACAGCTCAGTGGAGCAGGGAGACAGTGAATGGCCTGCACTCTCCATCCTCTTGCTGACCATTTCTTGTCTTCTTATTCTGTCCTAGACCAGACACTAAACACTGGTGGTTGATGGGCAAAGGTTGAAAAAAATCTAAAGGGCCCTTCCCAGGACTATAGCATAGAGAGGCCTTTTTGTGTCCTAGCCCCTATTGATGGTCTGGTGAAGGCTGTGGACTGATCCTCACAGCAGAGATGCCATAGCTGCCCCCTGTGTCTAGAGCCTCTGCTCCATTCCACCAGCTGACTTCCCTAGCTTCCCTTAAGGCCCGACTTAAATACCACCTTTTACTGGAAGGCTTTCTCAACCCCTTTTCATTCTGGTGCCTTTCCTCTGTTAATGATTTTCTGTTTATCTGGTATTATAGCTTGTTTGTATATGTTTGTTTGCTTGCGGGCAGCCCTATTAGATTGGAAGCTTCTTGAGGACAGGGACTACCTTTTGCCTCGTTTTGTGTCCCCATCTCTTATCACAGTGCCTGAAAATAGTAGCTCCTTAAGAAGTGTTTATTAATTGAAGTGGGTAGAATGCTGGGCCTGGGGTCAGAAATATCTGAGTCCAAATCCTGCCTCAGGAACTCAGTAGCTGTGTGACCCTCTGTTTGCCTCCGCTTTCTCAGCTATAAAATGGAGGTAATAACAGTGCCTGTTTTGCAGAGTTGTTCTGAGAATCACATAAGATGATATTTGTCAGTAGCTTAGTTCAGTGCCTGGTACATTAGTAAATGCTTCCTTCCCTCTCCAGATCATGTTCTTAAATGCCTAAAATACATAGGAAACCAATTTTAGTGAAACAGGTATCAAAATATCAATTTCCTGGGCCCCCTAGCATAGTGGGCTCTGTACTGTGTTCATGGGAAGGAGGATAAAGTCCCATGTTCTCTTCTAGATCATTCCGTCCCAGGCAGGGTTATCATCCCATGACTGTTCTAGACTCAAGGAAACAGTGATCATGACAAGATCAGACAACCTCTGGCTCCACGTAGCTTCCCAGGGTAAATTAGGCCCAAAAGATCCCGTTGATGAGCCTCTGTCCTTGTGAAGATACCAAGATGGAAGCTCAGATGAGCACATTGACAGAAGTATTCAGGAGAGGCTTCTTCACACAGCCACCAGAAGGCAACACCTTCCAACAACCTCTAAGCTCTGACTTTGTCAAACCAAGTCCAGTCCTTTAGGTCAGGGGCTCAGTAAGCTGGGGCTTACTAAGTGCTGGGGGATTGATTCATGGGCTATTGCTCTGCCTAGAGCTCTTCATGCTTTATAAAATGCTTCATAAATCAGTCAGCAAGAAAAAGGCAGTCCACCTCCCGAGAAGGAACTGATGAACTCCGAGTGCAAATCATTCTCACTTTTCTTGATTTTTCTCTGCTTTTTTAATAATGGAAATAGAATATGGAAATCTATTTTTGCATGATTTCACATGCAATTTTGATACATTGCTTCTCACTGGGTAAGAGAGGAGGGAGAGAATTTGGAACTCAATTTAAATTTTAAAAAACCTGAATGTTAAAAATAATCAAAATTTATATATCAAAGATAAATCAATCAACAAGCATTTATGAAGTGCTTACTATAGGCCAGGCACTGCATGAAATCCTGGGGACACAAAGAAAAAGCATAAACAGCCTCTACCCTCAGTCAGCTTCCAGTCTAATGAGGGCAGTGACAAGATAAATCCAGAGTAGGAGGAAGGGGCACCATATAAGCAGAGAGCTCCTGCATTTATTAGACCAATTAACTAGGAGTGCTGGGAGTCCCAGAAAGGAGACTCCATGGGTGTTACACTATTCAGGAAATGCTTATTTTTTTTTTTAATTTTGAATTTAACATGCATCAAATAAAATGAGCATTTATTCTACAGAGTAGAATAAAGAAAGGGGGTTATGTGCAAAAACAGAAACCTCTTCTTATCGAGCTGTCTTCCTTTTTTAAGTACAGGCTGTCCCAAAAGTCATAGTGCAATTTAAACTACGAAAGCTTAAATCTGCACTAAGACGCTTGGGAAAGTCCACATATGTAACAAATTCATCATGTAACTTTCAAATTCCTGCTTGTCCATGATTCTTTCTGACCTTCATTCTGTTCTTTTTTGTATATTTTAAAATGTTTCAGTGACTTTTTTTTTTTGCGAACTTGTCCCTGCCCCCTTCTCTCTTTTACCTCTACCTCCCAAAAAAAGCCCCAAACATGTGTGTATATACACATACATAAACACACATATGTAAACCCCTCACAGGCAGCTAGCTGACACAGTGGATAGAGTGATGGACTTGGGGTCAAGAAGACCTGAATTCAAATCCTGCCTCTGGCCCTTCTTTAGCTTTGTGACCCTGGGCAGATCATTTAACCTCTGCCTCATTTTCCCCATCTGTAAAATGGCCATGATAATAGTATCCATGTTCCAGGGTGGTTGTGAGAATCAAATGAGCTTACATATGTACACTGCTTTGTGAACCTTAGAGCAGTATATAAATGCTAGCAATACATATACCTAAATAGATGTGTATTATTTGAATCTATATATATGTACACTTACGCATAAAGAAAGAGTACATAGTCAAGCAAAGGGGCAGCCAGGTGACTCAGTGGATAGAGCACTTGGTCTGGAGTCAGGAAGACCTGAATTCAAATCCAGCCTCAGACACTGATTAGCTACGTGACGCTGGGCAAGCCACCTAACTTTATTTGCCTCAATTTCCTCATCTGTAAACATGACCTGGAGAAGAAAATGGCAAATTGCACCAATATCTTTGCCAAGTAAACCCCAAATAGGATCATGAAGAATCAATCGTAACTGAAAAATAAATAATAACAAGTCAAGCTAAACAAATTCTTCCCACATTGACTGTGTCCAAAAATTAATTCCTTATCCTTCTTCACATTTGTCAGGAGGTGAATAGCCTGCTTCATCACTGGTTCTCTGAAGTCATGACTGGCTATTGGGTTCTTAAGTCTTCCTTTCAAAGGTCTTTTCCCTTAGTTATTTGGTAAATGGGTCTCTCCATTTTGCTTCTTTCACTCTCAATATATAGCCAGTCACAAGTTAGTGTGACTTAACAAATGACCCCTCGTCCTGGTATTCAGAATCCTAGTATGTCTATTTCCACTGGACTGGAACCAGTGGCCATATTTCCCGTAGTTCTAGCTTCTGATGGCTCCAGTTTGAGTTTGTAGGACCACTTGAAGGATTTATCATTCACACACACACACACACACACACACACATCAGAACCTTGCTGTGTATCAATCTTCCCAGGTTTCTCAGAGTCCATCCCTTTCATCGTTTTTCAGGATGTTTCACCATTCCCCATTGGATGGCAACTTCTTCAGTTTCCAAGATTTTTTTGTGATAACAGGAAGAGGTGTTATTAATATTTGTGTGCATAGGATTCCTTTTTCTCTTTGAGACCTAGTCATATTGCTGGGTTAGAAAGTATCCCAATTTCAGGGCTTCTTGGGCACAGTTAAAATTGCTTTCCAGAATTGTTGGGCCAATTTACAGTTCCCTTCGAGGTACAGTAATGTTCCTCTCCTCCCACAGCCCCTCCCAGCAATTGTCATTTTCCTTTTTTATCATCTTTGCCAGTCTGATGGGTGTGAAGCAGAACCTCAAAATTGTTTTAATTTGCATTTCTCTAATTACTAGCTATTTCTTCATAGAAATGTTGATCTCTTGGATTTTTTTTCTTTGACTACTAATCATTCATATCCTTTGGATGGTCGGGGAAAATGGAGGGTAGTCGGAACAGAGACAGGCCTTGAAGGGTTGTTAGGTTTGGGGGTGAACTGAGAGAAGGAAATTCCTTCCAGTACTATACCTAGGCTCCTATGATCCCAGGTCTGACTTCCAAAGTCTCCTTTTTTTTGTTACTATGACATGAATGTGATATGGGTCTGGAAGTGGTGAGACCAGCCTGGCTGATATTTGGGAGGGTGGTGAAGGTGGTCTGCTAGGGTTCCTGTCCATTCATCAGCTTCTTCTTGTAATCTCCTGAAATGAGAGTATATGTATGCCTCAGTTTTACCAAACCAGGTAATGTGCCTACATGGACTGAGCAGCCCAGACCTCTCTCTTAGCCTATGGGCCACTCATGAACACAGATGATGCTTCCCCTCCTGCCCCCGGAGAAATGGACCCCAAGCCCTGAGCAGTAGGTCTGACAAGGGGGCCTCTGACGACTCCCCTCCTTCTCCAACCAAAGCTCTGCTATGACTAACGAAAGTTTGTCATGTGACTGGGGGTGGGTGCCAAGCCTGCTTCAGCGGGGGCGAGCTCTCCCTCCCTCAAGGCACGTGTGTGAGTGACAGTCACGGGGAGCTGGGGGTGGGGGTCCTTGTCTTGTGTGACAGAATCCCAGTCAAGCTGCTCCCTAGAATCCACCAACTTCCTTAGCCAGCTCAGGACTCCATGCAAGTGCTCTGAAGACAAACTCTTTGCTTTCTCCCCTCAAGATCTCTCCACCCTCCACCCCCCCCCCCCCCAGCTCAGCTGAGCATAGTTGATAGCAGGTATCTGGGAAAGAGAACTGAATTTCGAGGCAGGTGGGAAAATCTGAATGCCAGCTTGGCTCTTCAGCTGCTCTGTGGCCTGGGGCAAGTCTCTTTACTTCCCTAAGCATCAGTTTCTTCACTCTTTATTTCTGACCTGGCCTTGATCTCAATCTAGGGCCATGAGTCTATCTCACCCCCAATCCGGCACCCAGAGCCTCAGAGATTCCTTTGTGGCTAGATGGTTTGCCTCCTACCACTTAATAAGGTGATTGCATGTATGCCTGGGGAGGTTGGGTAATGTCAAAAAAAAAAAAAAGCATTGGAGGTAGATCAGAAAATCTCTAAAACCTCTTTTGTCTTAATCCTATGAGACTGAGTTAACTAGACAGTGGAAGACCCAAGTTCAAATCCACCCTCAGATACTTAGAGCCCTGTGACCCTGGGTAAACCATTTAATTGAAATCTGCTTCAACATCCTCATCCGAAAAATGAGCTGGAAAAGGACATGGCAAACCACTCCAGTATCTTTGCCAGGAAAACCCCAGATGGGGTCACAAAGCATCAGACATGACTGAAATGACTGAACACCACCAAGGCAATATGTGGCCTGCTAGGATCCTATGTGTGGCTTAGTGCCTCCCCCCTTCCCCGCTTTTACTTGAATTTGATACTACTGATATAGGGAACCCTTCAGTGAGGAATTTTCTGCTAATGCAGATCAGCAGCTTCTCTGAAGCTTAGTTTGAGAGCTGACTAGACACTGAGAGGTTAAGAGACTTACCCAGGGTCATCATAGCAGTCTGTATTAGAAACATGACGTGAACCCAACTCTTCTGCTTTTGAGAATAGCTTTCTAGGGGTAACCAGGTTGTACAATGGATAAGAGCACTGGCCTTGAAGTCAGGAGGACCTGGGGGTGAGCTCTCAGGCGAGGACCTGGGTTCTGATGTGTGTTTACTGACTGTGACTAGGCAAGTCACTTAATCCTAATTGCCTCCAAAACAAAGGAGAGAGAATAGCCTTCAAGCCAGTAGGCTGAGCACCTCTCAAATGACCGCTTAAGTGGTCCTAATAATGTTTATTTACATAGTGAAGTCTAAATTCCTTAAGGGCAAGGATTGTCTCATTTTTATCTTGTAGCACTCAGCACACAAGGCCTTGGCATATAGTCGTCATTTAACAAATACTAATTGTTTTAAGCTCAAAGCATTATATTTTTTTTTTGTACAAACAGCCTTGGGAGGTAGGTCTGATAAGTATGATTCTTCCCCTTTTACAGATGAGAAAACCAAGGGCCAGAGTGGTTAACTGAGGTGAGAGGCATGATCATTAATTATTCTTTGCACTTCAAACTTGGAGCTGGAAAGAAGCTCTCATGAGGTCCAGAGGCTCACTGACAGATTCTCCCCAAATCTGGGGGCTTAGAGCCAAGAAACTGGCTCCTTCCTGTAATATATAAACTGCCACCACTGAATACACAGACTCCTGGCTTGGATGGGCAGTCCATAACATACCCCTCTCTGAACAGGTTGGTGCTAGGCAGGGGAGCCACCATTTCTCAATGGGAAGGTCCCAGGGACATTGAGCATCCCTGAAGATCCCATGATGATACAGATGGACTGTCCCTGCAGCCCTGAGCTCCTCTGGGCTCTTGGTGACTCATCCATCAAGGACCTGGGGAGCATGACGTGCTTCTAAAATTAAAATTACCTGGGGCAGAGTCCTGGGATCCGAAACAACCAGCAAAGAGAAATTTTCTCTTCCTGCCCCTCATTGTGTCCAAAACTCCAGCCTTCCTTCCTTTCCCCTTGTACTCCCTGACCAGTGGCTTCAAACTAGAAAGAGAGACACCCCACCCCCCCTCCCAGAAACCCCTCTCCAAGTCCCTTGGCTTGGCCTAGAATCAGGACATTGTTGTTTGGTCATTTTTCAGTTGTGTCTGACTCTTGGTGACCCCATTTGGGGCTTTCTTGGCAAAGATACTGCAGTGATTTGGGGTGCCCTACTCCAGCTCATTTTTCAGATATGAGAAACAGAGGCAAAGTTAAGTACCTTGCCCGGGGTGGTACAGCTAGTTAAGTGTCTGAGGCCAGTTTTGGATTGAAGTCTTCCTGACTCTATGCCCAGCACTCTGTTCACTGCCGTCTAGCTGCCCTGAATCAGGAAGACCTCATTTCAAGTTCTGTTTCAGATACTACTAGCTGTGTGACGCTTGGCAAGTGAGTCACCTCTGCCTCAGTTTCGTCAACTGCAAAGAGAAAGAATAAAAGCAGCCTACCTCCCAAGGTGGTTGAAAGGATCAAATGAGATATTTGTAAAGTGCCTACCACTCAATGGGCACTTCTTTATTTCTTCCTTCCCTTTTTTCCAAAGTCCTTGGCTCTTTTGTGTCCATTCTATGATTTTTATCTCCTCCCCTGAGTCTCATTCTTTCCTGGTCTCCATCTCTCTGAGTCCAGGCTCACCCCAGTGCCCAAGAAGGTCATTCATGGCTGATTGCCTTGCTCTCTGGGTTGTTGGATGGCTGAATGAACGAATGAATGAGGTCTGAGCTGGGGAAGTAACCAGGGAAAAGCTCATCCTGTTGTCAAGAGAGCATTCAATTAGGGGTCAGAAGACATGGATTCAAGTTTCTCTTACTTACTGTGTGACCGAAGAGTGACTGAATCTCTCTGGGCAGATCCTGGCCCACTCCTGGTGCCTCTGGGTGTGACCCTTCAGCACAGAGGAGAAGACGAGCAGTGAGGATCACAACCCACGCCTGTTATTTGTGTGTTTGTTGTCTTACCGGGGGCTGCATTCCTGATGATTCGGAAGGCAGCGACTGGGGAAATGCAGAAGCTGGGTCACAGATTGAGAATTGGCAGAAGTCCTGGAGACCAGTCTCCTCATATTACAGAAGAGCAAATCCTAGCACTGAGTTTAAGGGACCAGCCCAACATTGCATGGGCAGCAGGGGAACAGATGCGTTGTGCTAATCTGGGGGGGAAGGAATAAAAGACAGACCCCACCCTAAAGGAGCTCACAGTGGAGGGAGACAACATGCAGACAACTAGGTACAAATATGTCGTAGACAGGAAACGTTGGAGGAAAGGCATTAGGTGTGAAGAGAGACTGGGAAAGGCTTCGTCTAGAAGGTGGGGTTTTCCTTGGGCCTTGAAGGAGGCCAAGGAAGCAGGAATGAAGAGGGGGAGAGTTTCAGACCTGGGCAACAGCCAGTAAAAATGCCTGGAGCCCAGAGATGGAGGGTCTTCTGAGAGGAGGCCAGAGTCACTGGGTCAAGGGATAGTACATGGTGAGGTGGAAGGTGGATCTTCCAGACCAGAAAGGTAGGATGGGGCAGGTTTTGAAGAGCTTTGAACACCACGCAGTGATGTTGTGTTTGATCTTAGAGGCATTTGGAGTTTACTGAGTAGGGAGGTGGGAGGGAGGGGTTGTCATTCCAATACCTTTGCCAAGAAAACCCCAAATGGGGTCACAAAGAGTTGGGCAAGTCTGAAATCACTGAACTTTTGTCACAATGATAGGGAGCTACCAGTATTTATTGAATAGGGGAGTGACATTCAGTCTGTCAATAAACATTTGTTAAGCACCCACTATGTGTCAGATATTGACAGTCAGATGTGCACATTAGGAAAATCACTTTGATAGCCGAGTGAAGGATAGACTGGATCATTGAGGGACAATTTACAGCCGGTATGAGGTAATGAGGACCTGCATCAAGGAGGGGACATTGTCATTGTCAAATGATAGAAGCTGTTATGAAGATAAAACCAACACACCTTGGCAACCGTTTGTATACAGGGCTCGAAGGGGGAGACAATGAGGAATCCAGGAGGACTCAGGAATGTCCAGTCTGAGTACCTGGGAGGATGCTGATGCCCTCTACCGTAATAGGGAAGGTGGAGGCAGAGTGAATTCAGACTGACATTGAACTCCTGTTTGGACTCGTTGAGTTTAAGATGTCGAGACTTGTCGTTGGAGATGTCCAGTAGATAGCTGGAGACAGGGGAAGGGTGGGGGCTGGAGGTCAGAGTAGAAGTTAGGAGGGTCATCTGCCTAGGGATGACAGCCCATGAGATCAGAGCTGTACTTTGTGATAGGAAAAAACTGGAAGTGAAACCAGTGCCCATTGACTGGGGAGTGACTGAACAAACTGGTACGTGAGTGTACTAGAGTATTCCTGGGTTGTAAGAAAGGGAAAAAAAAATAGGAGGAATAATGGTAATCACAAACATCCTTGATGTAGTGATTTAAAGTTTGCACAGCACTGTCCCCAGGTTATGTCCTTGGATCCTCACAGTAAGTGGGGTGGGGCCGGGAGGCGGGGGGGGGGGGGGGGGGGGGG
>CM053773.1:198777181-198858874 GCA_028658325.1 Potorous gilbertii
GGGGGAGGGGAGAAAATTTGGAACCAAAAATTTTGTGGAAATGTATGTTGACAACTTAAATTTAAATAAAAGAATTTAAAAAAAATGAAATCCAAATGAGGGAAAAACAAAGTATTTCAGTCAAGAAGAAAAGGGAGATGTGTTTAAAGAGAAAATATCTTATGGTATTCTTGCAGAACTGTACCATCCAGGTTGCACAGAAACCAGTTGTATTGCCAGAACCAAAAAGTTTCAGGCCATGTGATCCAAATCCCTCATTTTATAGATGAATAACTGAGTTCAGAGGTTGAAGGGATTTGCTCAAGGTCATAGAATAAGTAGGGGAGCCAGGATTATTGAATCACAGAACTGAGGCCCTGAGACATGAGATATGTTAGCAATGTTGCTGTTTTATCATTTTCAGTCATGTCTGACTCTTCATGACTCCATCTGGTATTTTCTTGGTAAACATATTGGAGTGATTTTCCATCTCCTGCTCCAGCTCATTTTACAGATGAGGAAACTGAGGCAAACAGGGTGAAGTGACTGGACACAGCCGGTAAGTGTCTGAGGCTAGATTTGAACTCAGGCCTTCCTGACTCCAGGACTCTCTCCACTGTGCTATGCTATCCTCATATTAGTAACAGGGACTTCAATTATCCACATACATATCCTAGAATTTTCTCTCCATCTAAGCAGAGCCGCTAATGACTACCTGATGAACCACCACGGTATTCTACATTGGATTTCATTTTCCTTCATACAGAATTGGTTGCTGGGGTAGAAATGATGGGAACCTTTGGGAAGGACGGGATCACATCATCCATCCAAGAGTTTATGATGGAGAGGAAATTTGGATATAGTCTGAAATGCACCCTAGGGCACATCTGGGGAAAAATATTTTTGGAAAAAAATATGTCATTGGATCCAGAGGAAAGGATAGGTAGGATCTCCTGAGGGAAACAATTTTGAACGGAGATACAAAGACAGTAATTCCAGTACTGACCAAAATGGGATTAGTCTGAAGAGATCTGCGCAAATATAGAGAGAACTCTCACCACTAAGAGATTAAAAACATCTGTGGAGTGTGGGAGCAGGCTAAAGCAAGAGGATGAATAGAAGGCTGTACAGCAGCGTCAGGGACGCTGAAGCTCGAATGGGCTGGGCAAGGCCACCAGAGGAGGCTCAAAGACAGGACAGGACCTTTGCTTGGGGTGGATGGGACAACGGTAACTGACAAAAGAGAGGGGGAAAGCTACTCAGTTCTTAGTTTAGTTCTGTTTTCTCTGCAAAGGAGAATGACTTACACTAGAAGAGACAGAACAAAAATGACTAACCAACTCCTTGAGAGGATGCTTGGGCAGTGGGCAAGGCAGCTGGTAAAGCTGTGGAGATGATGAGGGAAATACAGGAAGGGAAATGTTTCTGTGGTGAAGAGAGGGGAACCCATGACACCTTGACCCACATCTCCTGCCTTTAAAGTAAGGGAAGAAGATGCCAGTCCCCTGGGATGTTTCCAGCCTTTGTAGTGAGGGGAAAGGGCACTTAACCTTCTGCCTGGTCTGAGGTATCCCACTGGAAGAGAAGAGCCATCCCATTGGAGTTGGGGGTTTCCTGACTTAGGGGGAGGGGGAGTAAATAACACCATTCCTACAGATTCAAGTACTGCTTCCCAGACTAGGGAAATTTAGGACTGTCCACCTTGAGGCCATATCCATATGGACACTGAAAATCAATCTAAAATCTTTCCTCAAGAATTAACAAATCTGGTTATGCCCTCCCCATCCTAGCGATTCTGGGCCTTTCCAGTTCCCCTCCATGGTACATGCTAAACCCACCCACCTCTTCTACTGTGTTCTCTGGAATGTTGGCTCCAGAAGCAACAACCCTGCTTTCATCTTTTTTTCCTTTCTCACTTCTCCCATTTTCTGAATCTCATTGATGACACAGATTCCCTCCCAGGCTGCACTTTCACTTACTCTCCCCAACTCTGGTAGAGGTCAGGGGAGTTGGTATAACTGTAACTCATTCTGACTCCCAGGTTCTCCCCCTAAACCACCTTCACTCCTCCTTGGAGGTTCACTCAGCCTACATCTGTCTCTAAAGGATCCTCTTGTCCCTGAGTCTCATCTCTCTGTTTCTGGAACCACAGCCTTCTTATGTGATATCGCCTCAGGTTTCTTCGCTGCATCTTCATCCAGGTCATGCCTGCAAACTAGCAGTTCCACAGGACTCTGTCCAAGGCTCTCTTCACCTTCTGGACTACCTTCTTTGGTGCTATTAGCACCCAGGGATTTAATGACCATCTCTATACTGACAAGTTTCAGATCTACCTATCCTGAGATAACCTCCAGTCTTGCATTCTAATGGACATCTTGAACTGGATGTCCCAGAGATATCTTCAACTTAGTGTATCTCAAACTGAACTCATCTTTCCTTCTATACTCTCCTCCCTCTAAAACTTTCCTATTATTGTCCAGGGCAGCAACAACTGCCAAGTTTCTCAGGCTCCCAACCTAGATGTCAGCAAACCTAGGTGTTATCCTTTGGCTAGTCTGCCTACCTCAAGTCCCTCCCCTCTGCATTTTATCCTTCATTCAGCTCCCAGTTACTTTCCTTTAGTGCAGGTTTATGTCTTCCTTCTGGGAGGAGGATGAATTCCAGTGGTTCCCTATCACCTCTTGAATACAAAATCCTCAGTTTAGTATTCAAAGCCCTTTACAACCTGTTACCCACCATCTCTACCCTCCTCATCCCCAATCTTCTTACGCCTTATACATACCACATACTCTTAATTTGGTTCAGGTCCATTGGCCACTTTGTTTAAACACTCCATCTTCCTTCTTAGCATGTCAGGTGCCACTTCCTACAAGGTTCTCGGAAGCCTCCAGTTGTTAAAATCACTTTAAAAATGTCCCTTTACTTGTGTACAGATAAGCACTTTGAAGACAGGGAGTATTTTTTACATTTTTCTTTGTATCTCCAGAGCCTAGCACAGTGCGTTCATGTAATAGGTACTTAATGCTTGCTGAATAGCATAGTTGTAACAGGTGTTCCTTCCTTTCACTGATACCTAAATCTACCTCCCTGAAACTTATCCCTTTTTCTTCTTGTTCTGCATTCTAGGTGCTATCAAAGTAAGTCTAATCCCTTTTTATCATGACAGCTCTTCAAATATCTGAAGACAGCAATCATTACATCTTCCTTCTCCTCCATGTTAAACATTCCAAGCTCCTTCAAATGAGCCTTAGAAGATTCTGAGTACTTGTACAATTCTGGATGTCTTCCTCAGTGATCAATCTGCCTGTTCACAGAGTAAAGGAGGAGGAGCAATGGGCAGAAGGCATAGGGAGGCAGAGGCTTAATATAATTAAGAGCTGCCTAAAAATTGGATCGGATACCTTAAGATCAGAAACATCAGATTCAGAGCTGGGACAGTAGAGGCCACATAGTCCACCTCCCCCATTTTACAGATGAGGAAAATGAGACCAGAGAGGTTAGAAGGTCACATGGCTATTAAATATCTCAAGTACTTAAGATTCATATTCACATCTTACTAAACTCCTACTCTGGTATCCTAGCCATGCTGGTTCTCATTATCCATGCTTTAAAGGGAGTGTCATGACCAGAACGGCTGGGTCACGCAGAGGTTGAAGAGTGTAAGATGGTGTCAGTTAGGAGTTGAATTTCAGTATCTCTTAGATCCCTTCCAACTCTTCAACTGTGTTTCTGTGCCAAACCTCCTCATGTAATCAATTATCAACTACCTGCATTCAGGGAAGAGAGGAGTAATATATTCTGCAAATGATGTCTACTGGGCTGTGGGATGCATTAGATGTTGCTAGGAAGTGAATTTACATTCCTGATTGTATTTCACTTAGGCCAATATGATTATTTTATGTTTCCTAAGTATTTCCCAAGAATTCTGGATGGAAGCAGGGAGAAGCCAGTATGAGATTAAAAACCTGTCACAGACATAATATATAAATAGAAAGCTAAAGACTTCTGTGGGCAAAGTTAAAGAAAAAAAAAGGTACTGTCCTCTGTGTTTCTCCCTGACCAGTTTACATTTCAGGTTCTCATGGCACAAATTTTGCAAAGCTCCTTCACATGTCTTTCATTTAATCCTTATGAGGAAGGCATTATTCATTTACCCCATTTCTTATGAGGAAAATGACATAAAAGTCTAGAAGATAAGCTCCTTGAGGATAGGAACAGTTGTGGTTTTTTTGCATCAGAAAGAGAGGAAAGGGGAAGGGGGAAGGGAGGGGAAGGAGGAGCTGGTTAACGGATCAGGATCTTGAGACTTAACGACAGAACCTTAGATCATCTACACCAACCCTCTCATTTGATAAAGAAAGTGAGTCTGTGAGAGTCAGCGATTTGACCAAAGGTACATAAGAAATACACTGCATAGATCTGGATTTAGGTCCTTGAGCTTCAAATCCCAATCTACAACTAGAATATCATTTTTTAACTAAGTTTTCTTAACGTTTTTTATTTTCACATCACATTGGCTCCTGGATTTTCTCTATACAGCAACCCATCCAAAGGGCCTTTCCCTTAAAATGATAAAGACTGTTAAAACTGATACATCATGATAGCATTTCCAACATTTGCTTCACAGCCCCCTTCTCACCTCTTCAGGTAACGGCAGCTGTATTTTCTTGTCTTCTCCACAGTCAAAAGTGGTCATTAAAGAGAGTGTTCAGCTTTCTATGATTTTTGCATTAACACTGATGGAGTCACTGTGTATATTATTTTCCTGGTTCTATCTTCACTTCCTATTAGTTTATGGACATCGTCCAATGTTAATATTCATTCATTCAATCTTAATATTCATCATTTATGTGGGACTAGGAGTTCCTTGAAAGCAGACATTGTTTTTGTTTTTATTTTTTGCCATTCTTTGTAGTCCTAGGACTTAATGTAATCTCTGGCACACAGTAGGTGCTGAATAAATACTAGTTGATTTCTTACAGTGCAATAAAATTCTACCATGTTAAAACACCAGAATTTGTTCAGCTATTCCTCAAATAATGGGCACCTACTCTTTTCACAGTTCTGTGGCATTATTTTGTTATAATAAGATGTCTTTCTTTGACCTCGGGGTATATTTCCATCTCTGGGCCAAAGTGTTAGAACTTACAGTCTGTGGATAAAGAGTTCCAAATCCCAAAGTAATACGGCATCAGAAATTGGGAGAAAGGTATAACTGGGAAAGGGTGACATTTCTCATGATTCAAGTGTTGGACCGATTCCTAACTCCACCAATCATGTATTAGTGTCTGTCTTCCTACAATCCTTCAACATTGACTATTTCTGTTTTTTGTCATTTTTGCCAATTTGCTAGGTGTGAAGTAAAACCGCAGAGTTGCTTTAATTGGATATTGCCTAATTAAAACTGTGGTTTCCTGACTTCCAGTTGGAAAGACTTCCTCACTAGTACACTGCCTCCTTTTATGAGTATGATAGTATCAAGGGCTTTCTCCTCCTACCCTCTTTCTCACTTTCTGCCCTTCTAACTAGCAGTCAATGAGCTCTAATACATCCCACAGCTGGGAGCAAGGGGACTTAGAGTCATTATTGCCACCAACCCAATCCAAAAATCCTGTGGTGGTAGTTTTAGATGGGATCTAGTTAGAGTGTCTAATGGGGTCAGTGGATAGAGGGTTCCAAGCCCCAAAGTAACATGGACTCTAGAATGGCCAGCAGAAATCAGAGGAAAGGCATAAAACTGAATAGAGTTCTTTTTTTGTTTTTTTTTTTTTAGTGGAAGCCAAAAGCCTCTATTCCAGGGTAAGAAATCTAGTTAAAGGAAATCTTCCTCCAAAGAACTCATTCTACAATATGCTGTGGACAGATGTAACTGATCATAACACTGAAAACTAGAAGGGAGTTTAGTGATCAAGTCAAAGTCTTCGTTACAGATGAGGAAAACAGAAACAATTTGCTCAAGTTCCCACAAATTGAAAGTAACAGTTCTCTGATACCAGATGTCTCATGCTAGGCTGGTGGCTATTCCAATTTGGTCCCAAGTCTCTGGTGTAGGCTCAAACCCTGTGCTCTCATTTTGTAATTAAACCACTCTTGGATCTGCTCTTTGGTTCCCCAAGTTGACATCTGCCTAGAAGTGGCTCATGAACATCATCATCCCCAGAGAGACCTGCTAGCCAGGTCCATCTCATGAATCAGTAAATAGCTATCGTATTTTACAAATCAGTCTCTCCACTGGGCTCAGGGTGAGTAAGTTTACTAGACGTTTTTTTGTTTTGTTTTGTTTTTACCACATGAAAAGACAAAACTGAGTTTCTAACCCTAGAAAGCTGAGGATGAGACTTAAGTCAAAGTAGGAAGCTCAAATTAACCAGATAGTTTCCTTGTTATGAAGCGAGACTGGCATTTGGGAAGTTTTGGGAGGGGTGGAGAGGAATATGAGGGGAGAGGCTGCGTGGGAAGACGAGAGATGATGACGTACAGACAAGAGGCTGATGAGTGCTCACCAAATGACTAGTTTGGCAACCACTGAAACTTGTAGAACCAAGCAAACACAACTGCAAGGAGAAGCAGCATGCCTGCATGGGATCACAGGATTCAGACTCCAAAAGGGTCGCTGGGAACATCTCTGTACCCTCATGTCAAGGCCAGGCGGAGTCAGGAAAAACCTGGCTGTGTGTACGTTGTCTTCTCCATCACACCATGCGCTCCTTGGAAGGTCAGGACTGTGTTTTTGCTTTTGTGTCCCCAGCCCTTAGTACCATGCTGGGCACACAGTAAGTGCTTAATACATACTTGCAGATGTACAAACTTGATGCCTCAGTTGGTTTTATCCCCTTCATTCATCTCTGAGCAGCAGAAACCGATGGACAGAGGAAGAATTGACATACAGACTAAGAATTTCGTTTTGGCTTCTCTTCCCATACCACCCTTACCCCCTAAAGCTCAGGAAGGGATCAGTAGGGGAAAGGACAGGTAAAGAGAAGATAAATTTATACTCTAATTTTAAGAGATCATAGGATTTAGAGCTGAAATACCTAATTCCTTAATGCTGTGTAGTAGGGAAATGAAGTCCCGAGAAATAAAAGGGAACTTGCTCAAGGTTGCTTAGGTAATAAGCAGAGGATCTGGGATTTGAACCTAGCATCTGACTCCAAATCGTCCCCTTATTAAATGCTGTCTCGGTTTTATCAGTTTTGCAGGAAGGTATGAAAGCTAAAAACTGCCTCAATTTCTTTCTTTTCTCGTCCCTGTGGTAAGACAGGGAAGACACAGGCAGCATGAAAATGACACTTATGTATTCCAAACATCCCTTCCATCTCCTATATGCCTGTCATTCCTTCCTGTAGAATTTCTGCTTTGCTCCTTCAGTCAATTCCCTGTCCCTCAGTCTTGTTTTTTCAAAAACTGAGAGGGAAGAAAAATCCCATGATAAGAAAATGTCCTCTTTCTGGGGGATACGGAAAGAAAAAAGCGTGAGTAAATTCTTTGTACCATTGGTCTCTTTCTTCACATTTCCTGGGATGTCAACTTTCTGAGAAAGGATCACACCCTTGGGCGGTCTGGATATAACCCTAACGCTTCTCTATATGACATCATACAGTACACGTTAGAAGTTACTGGGAGGGAGGCTTGTCTTTAAGTCAGGCATGCTATTGATGAGACTCCTGTGTAAGTATTAGCTGGACTACATAATTTCTTATGACCCTTTCAGCTCTGAGATTCTATGACCTAGGGAAACATGTCACTATCTATAGAGAAATGCTAGATGGTATTTGGATGGAAAGGGAGCAGGGCCCAAGTCAGATCAAGAAGTGATATTGGCTCTCCGCTGCTAGTTCACAGATAAACAGTTATTCTCTAGGCAAAAGTGAGCAATAAAACCACAGAACTTATGGGGTAAATGGGACTGGGGGCAAAATGTTCAAAAGCTTCTTCAATAACACATTAAAAAAAAAGGTGGGATCTTAATAAAAATGTAGTAACACAGTTTTATACATGTTAAATGGGCCAAAAATACATAACTACTCCAACAGACAATGGTCCAGCCTGCAGCTTAAGGTTAGTGTAGCCTCCATGGTGTAAAGGGGTAACGGTGATATGGATCAGCTCTCTCTGCGCATATCTCCAACTGCACTAAGATGCATTTAAGATGGCACTTTATACTCTGACAAGGAATTAAAGTTTACTTGTGGACACTGAGGAGGGCCTGCAGCTTGAGAATTACTGTGAAATGATGCCATTTTCTGTATTTTCACTGTTTCTTATGGAAGAAATCATGCAGAAGCAAACTTGAAATGTGTTATGCTCAAAGTGTTCCTTAATAAATCAATTATGTGGAACAAATTCACATTTTTAAACATGTGTTAGAGCAGAACTGACTGTATCTTAAGACTTCTGTACTTTCAAGTTGTATTTTATCCGTTTTCCTTCAGTTCACTAATAAATTACAGCATTAAGAATGAGAAGGAAAAAATATAGGAAACAGAGACCCAGAACAAGGAAGGGACTGGTCCAAATCTGCAGAGCCAGTAACACAGCCAGGATTCAAACTGGAGTCACTTGTAAAATTTTTTGTGACAAGTATCACCTCTGTCCCAGGTGAGGTAAAGCAAAAGTCTCTTTCTAGACCTAGGCCCACAGAGGAGGAAATAGCAACAGTCCAGGATCTAGGGTCACAACTACTGCAGAAATGGAGAAGGGCTATCAATCTAAAAGGCTATTAGAGAGTGAAGAAATATACCAAGAACAGTGGTTGGGGCTATGCATGTTGTCCCCATTTCTATAAGTTTCTTAAAGGTTTAGTTATAATTTCAACCCCCAGGAGGCAATGTGGTACATGTCAAGCTTATGAGCTTGAGCTCTGGGGTCTTGAGGGTGGATGTGCCAATCACTGATCTCCACACACAGAGTGTCTATAACTCTTTATAACTGAATTGAAGAAACACCATTACAGGGGAAAAAAACCCCCATTAATTTTTAACATTAAGTAAAGGAGGGTTTTTCTGGGGCCTGGAAAGTATAATGACATGGTACATAGCCCATATCATAGGGGCCCATGCTAAAGTGGGCAGGGGGATGGGAAACCAAATTTAGAGTGGATGCCAGCATTGTGAAGAATTAGCCAGTTTTGGAACATTTGGCTCTGACCAGAGTGATGCCACTTAGGAAAGGGGCACCTGACAAAAGCAATTTCTTCCTGTAAAAAGAACATAATCTAAGCATCCCAAAAAGAAGCCCTTGTCTGCCCTCTTCCCTTGCATTACAGGGAATGCTGTTTCTAGTCCATTCTTCAAATACCTGAAACATTGACTGTCAACAAAAATAACACTTTCCTCAGACTGTAGCAACCATGAATATATCTTAAAGAGGGGCTAAGAATCGTAAGAAAAGAAAAAAACAACTGTATGTCTTCCAACTTATTACATGAAGTACTGTCTGAGAAAGCTCCTGGCATCTTGTCAAACACCCTGGCCAGCATGCTTACTCGAGTGACTGGTCTATTTAAAACAAAAACAAAAAAGATACCCAACAGAATTTGAAAAGAAAAAAACCATGTCACTATGGGAAGAAACCCTGATGTCAGTGGGTAGGTAGGGGTCGAGAGAACAGAAGACCCTTCCCCACCCTTAGACGTTCTGATCGCTTGGTGACACTCAAACCCCGGGCTGACCACATAGCACAAGCTGCTTTCCCCCACTATTGGGCTTCCACTGTAGCTTGTGCAACTATTCTAAGCCTCTGCCTCCTCTCTCATTAGACTGTCGTCTGGTGGCTGAACTTCCTCTCCAGAAAATTCTGAGTGTTCACTCTTCCGTTCTGCTCTCTCCTCTCTAAGCCCTGTCTCAGAGGTCTCCTCGTCACCTAGGAAATACACAGGGAAGCAAAAAGGAGAGGTTGGTTAGAAAGGAAATGGTTTTCCGGAACTGTGGCATGATGGGCCATGAGCACTTGTGGCCTCAGGTGATCAGGAGATAAAAAGGTAAAGATGACAATCAATGATCTTTTCATATCTTTGTACTCCTACACTGAATTCTCCAAGATCATAAGGGCTTGGTTCCAATGCACCTGTTTACAGTACTCCTTTCTCCTATTTCAGGGAGAATATACTCCTGCAGAAGAAGGGAGAGAGGAGGAAGACAGGTAGTTTGAATAATTCAGCTTTTATCCAGAGAAGGGCATTAAATGATTTGAATGACTCCTTGGGAAAGTTTAAACTTATTTCTCAATGCTGAGTCTCTACCAATTTTAATGAGCTACTTTAAAATAGGAATCAGTTTGTATTCATCTTAGCCAAACTTCAAATGGTTATGCTCCCTTAAAATCTTTTATCTATCACGAAGGATTTCTTTATCTTTCCTCTATGAAAAAAAAATTAATTCTAGGCACATTCTCCCAGCTACCAGCTTAAAACCTGATGCGCTGCCTTCATTAATAGTAGAGCTAGAGCACTCTTTGGAAACCATGAAAACCACTGCACTTCTGAGAAAGGCAGAATTCTAGCCTTCAAGTTAAAAGTATGTCAGTGTCCCCCTCAATGATCCACGCAGGTCCCAGTTCTTACCCAGGCATGCCAGATTTTACTCTGCTAGCTATCCAGAGGGAAAATGGAGAGAAAAGAACTGAGTTGCTGCAGAGAAAGATTGTAGTTGAATTGAAATCTTCTGAGAATACTTCAAAAGACCCATAATGTATTTCATCAGGTTTGGGACTCTCCCTGCTGAGGCAGAGCCTGACACCTCTATGACTCAAGCAAGTCAATTCCATGAATCCTTATGACTGGCCACTGCCTGGGGCCAACTTTCCTATGATCAGCCTCCCAAATGTGTCCAGGCTACTCCACAAATGACCAACACACATCTGTTGCCAGGTTCAAAATGGGTAGGACCTGACAAAGCGTATGCGCTCTTCTAGAGTCCAGGTTCACTTCCATACCGCCACGAAACATCAGAGGAGGACTTTAAGCCTCTACGAAATTCAGAGCACAGTTATTATGACCGTTATTAACCTCATAGATGTCTTTCAAAGAACAGTTTAAAGACAGTAAAACCTGCATATAGAAGGTTGGCTGCAGGGTGATTTTTGACCACAGCTCTCCAAAACCCATCCCTAAATTGTAAAGAGTTATAATCCATGTTGGCAATATATGGATTATCTGTGATAAACAGAGATCCTTGAAATATTACTGACAATTGCTAATGTCTATGAAGTGGCCCTAGGTACTTCTAGGCCAAGTAAGTGAAGCACAAGCTTTGGTAAGAGAGAGACAAGGCTCTGAGTCTAGTCGAGGGATGGGTAGTGTGATTGCCAAGAAAAGTCAGAGAGGTTCATGACCATACACTGGTCAAAAGGTGTTAAATTCTTTGACCTCAGCAACCTCTTGAAGGTCATTAGCTTCAGGAGTGGTATGGTTTGCAAGGGCAGAAGAAGGACCTTGCAGACAATAATTACAGATTCCTGAAGTGATAGCAAACATACCCACAGTTTTTACAAGTTTATTATGCACTCTGTGCATAACTACTCTGTGAAAAGGAAAGTGGAAGGAGTCAGAGGACCTGACTTCAAATCTTACTCATGAGGCACACTACGTAGTGACCTCAGATAAGTAACTTAACCTCCTGGTGCCTCAGTTTCCTCACTGACAAAATAAAAGGGTTGGGTGTTCTCTCTAAGGAACTAACTCTAAATCTAAGATCCTATGACTCTTCACATCTGACTCAACTGCTGCTCAGAGAGGTGAGGGGACTTGCCCAGGGTCACACAGAAACGAAGCAATGATTCTAGGTCTTCTCACTCAAATCCTAGAACTCTTTCCAGAATACAATATCACTCCCCACACTAACCAGGAAAACACTAGAAGGGCTCTGAGACCAGTCGTTTGTCTATCACCCTTCCAAGTACTGAAAGTAGCTCCCAACTGAATATATCCCTATTAACCAGGAAATGTGACAACGTAAATGATACCTCCCTCTTTGGGTTAACAGGGGCTTCCTGGGTGGGAAGCGTCCTGAAATCCACACTATGGCCTCTATTTGTCTAGAAACAATATGACTCTGGCAATTCCAAAAAGAAACTCTCAGAACAGTCTCTTGGAAGCTGCAAATTTTTTTTTCCTGTTCATCACTGAAGAGAGGCAGGTGACTAGTTGGGAGGGAAGCAGTTCTGGAATAAGTTTGGTGATCCATGAATGATCAGTCCTGGGGTAAGGTAGCTGCTAAGTTAGCAGTCTTCTGAAATATTAATTTATTCCCATTTCCCCCATGATCTTATGATTCTTCCTTGCCTATCAGAGAGAATTCAAATGGGGAAGGGGGAAAAATTGCTTGCGTGCATGCATATGTGTGTGTTTTTATGAAAAATAGTGAGTAAATATCTTGAGGGAGGAAATAGTACAGAAATTAAAGCAGGGCTTGACTAAAAAGCTGAACAGAAAACTACCAAGATGACTCAAAAGATAACTACCGATTTCTCATTAATGGGGGGGAGGGTGGGGAAGCTCTCTGGCTTCATGCCCCAGAGTCAGGGGATTGAAGTGTAGGAGTCAGAAATGCCTGGCAAACTCCTCTCTAACAAATGTCTTCTCTGACTTCATGGGCTGTTACAGGAACCAAGAGGGGCCTTAAACAGGAAAGTTCATGTGACTGAGGGCCTAAAGACCATACAATCTGCCAGCTACTAACCAGAAGAGTTGTTCACCAAAGCTGCCTTATCTTAGGTAACTGCAAAAGCATGGGGATGGCTACCCACTATACTAGATAAGAGGAATAACCCTTAAGTATTATGCATTCTTACTTAATAAAGAACAGCTGGGGATACTTACATTGTGCTTACTGTTTACAAAGTACTTTATATCCATTGTCTCACTTGTGCCTTCCAAGGCACAGTGCAGAAGGTAGTGCAGATACTATTAGCCCAATTTTGTAGAATAGGGAACTGAAGCACAGAGAGAAGTTAAGAAGTTAAGGTCACGTAGCTGGGAAGCAGCAGTGAGGACTGGAATCCAGCCAGCTGTCTGACTCTAAATCCAGTGCTCTTTCTGCTCCAGTCGTTTCCAATCTGAAATCCTTCCCAAGGCTCTTCTTGGAATGATTTTTGAGCCTTCTTCCCAATCCCCAGCTTACCTGGTACTGTGAAATCCTGAGTGTAGATGATGTCATCCTCAATGTCAAAGAGGTCATCGTCCTCTTCCTCATTATAGCCATGCAGATCCTCCAGATAAGGCACCACTGTCATACTTCGCCACCTGTCCTTCGTTTCCGGGCTGGGAGGAATGGGGACCAAGGCCTCTGCCTGGGGGTGTTTCTTACGAAACCAGCTGCAAGAGCCCAAGAAATGATCAATTCTGGTAAACTCGGTGGGGTGGCCATTCCCCATCTAATACTTGATGCCATTTCTCCAGTTGCTGGTGGAGACAGTCTCAGTACATTTTGAAAAAGGATATGGTTTTAAACTGTCCCATCTCCTCCTACCATGCTTGCTTTTAGAACCAAAGGCTTTCAAGCAGAGGCAAGAAGCAATTCCCACTCTCCTATCTCCCTCAGCAGTTTGATGTATGAACACTGAAAAGCCAAAGTTCTCTAAGCCCTGTATGAAAATCAGAACAAATTAATTTAGCACATTTTATAGACCTGACTCCCTGGAGTCTGCCCAAAGTACTGGGGTGGTGAGGGGTCAGGTAAAGGGGAGAGGTCACTGTAGCACACTTAGGTGTCAATACTGAGAAAACAGGGAAAGAAACTAGACTAGATCTCTAAGAGTCCTTCCAGCTACAAATATAGGATCCTAGATCGAGGTTCCAGTATTGGTTAACATTAGGTACTCTTAAGACACCCTAATTTGTAATGAGCCCCACTGAAGCAAAATGGAACTTATTGAGTTAAACTCAATGATTCATTAGGAACAGATTCACAGAAGGAAAGGTGTCAGTGAATGAGGGACCTTACTTCAAGCCCCACCCCTCCTCCCTCCCGTTCTGGAGCAGCTGGGCCTTCTTAAGGCCGAAAGCTCTCACTAATAAGCTGTTGAGAAGAGGCATCCAGTCACTGTGAAATGAGGCACAAGGGAGATGAGCCAATGAGACCTGGGACAGAGCTGCAGCACCAATACTTCCCAGCTGTGTGATCATAGGTAAGGCTCTTGGAAACTGAATAGTTTTATCAGTAAAGCAGATAGAATACTGGTACTCTCTATTTCATCGGGTTCTTGTGTGGAAAGCCCCTTGTAAATCTTCAAGAAATGGGAGCTATTATTATGGTGAATGCCCAAACCAACTCTTCAAAAATATAAGATGCACAGCCAGTTCCAATTTGCATTGATGAGGAAGTTTCCTATACTAATGAAATCACAGGTCCCTCTCTACTCTCAAAATTATGAGGAATATTTTCTATATTTCAGTACATATTTGTGTTCTTTTGTAAGCACGTCCTTTGACCACTCTAGTAGACACTTATAACATTGAGATGTGAGAGGCAGGACCAGGCCAGCTTTCAAAAGGATGATTTAATTACCATCTCTATGCTCACCATTCTCAAATCTACCAAGCTTGCCTCAAACTCTGCTGACCTCCAAACTTGAAGCTCCAACTGCCTTTCAGATATCTCAAACTAGATGTCCAGTGAACACCTTAAACTCACCATGTCCAAAACTGAACTTATTACTTTTCCCCTAACCCTGTTTTCTCTCCAACTTCTGCTTCTTAATTACTGTAGAAGGCAACACCATTCTGCCTCAGGCTTGAGGACTTCTGTACTCCTATCTCTCACATCCCATATCCAAGCTGTGACCAATGCCTGCAAATTTCACCCTTTGAAACCTTTCTCCAATATGCTCCTGTCTCTCCTCTGATTTCTACAACCATTCTGGTGCAGGCCCCTTATCACTTGAGGTCTGAGATACTGTAATAGCCTGCTGATGAGTTGGCCTGCCTTAAGTCTCTCTCCACTCTAGTTCATTCACTCAAAAAAAGTAGTTTTCCCTAAAGTGCAGGTCTGACCTTGTCAGTCCCCTACTCAATAAACTCCAGTGGCTCTTTATCATCTCCAAGATCAAATATAAAATTCTCTGTTTAGCATTCAAAGACCTTCATAACCTCATCCCCTTCTAACTTTCCAGACTTCTTACACCTTTCTTTTTGCTATATATTCTTTGATCCAGTGACACAAGGGCTCCTGCCTCTTCAAGGTATAAGACACTCCATCTCTTGGCCCCAGGGATGCTCTCTGGCTGTCTCCACACCTGGAATACACTCTCTTTTTCTATCTGGCTCCTTGGCTTTCCTGGCTTGCTTTAAGTGCCAACAAAAATCCCACCTTTTACATGAAGTCTTTTCCAATTCCTCTTAATTCTAGTCTTTCCCCTTGGTTAATTATTTCTCATTTATCCTGTATATACCTCATTCATATATATTTGTTTGCTTGTGGTCTTCCCAATTAGACTGTGAGCTCCTTGGGAGTAGGGACCATCTTTTGTCTCTTTTTGTATCCCCAGCTCTTAATATAGTAGGTGTTTAATAAATGTTTACTGACTGACAAATGAGGACAGAATGAGGCCTCACTGAGTCAAAACATCTGTTTGTATCACTTTAAGATGGATGCTGTAGAACACTGAAAAGAGACTCAGAAAACCTAAGATTTCAATCCTAGCTCTAGTATTCAAGTCACTAACTCTCTATAAGGTTGAGGTATTTAATATGTAAAATACACCTAATAATACAACTGCTGCTACCTACCTCACAAGATCATTGTGCGAGAAGCACAACACAAATGAGAGGTAATTTTCTGAATTTTAATGGAGTCTCTGAGTGGAGTGATGCTTTGATTGTCTATTAAGTGGAATGGTTTTTTTCTCCTTGCACAGCCATACTTGGCTAGATAGTGGTAGCCATTTTATTCTCTGTTCTTCCTCCTCCTGATCTCCCTGGAGTTCCACTACTATTTAACATATCCTATGTTATGTGATTCTAACTTCTCATCTTCCAGTCAAGGATATCAACAATATGGGTTTTCATCTGATCAAGAGTCTGGTGGTCTTCTATCATGTCAGTTACTCCTAGAAGCCAAAGAGTAGTATCTCTTTACAATATTCAATGCTTGTTCCACCTGTTCCTCTATGTTTAGCTACTGCTGAACAAAGGGCTCAACCCACACTCTCCAGCATGTAGGATCTTACCTTAGGAGTCCTAGAATTGTCTAAAAGGCTCAAAAATCACTGAATTGTGAGTTGGGGAGAGAAGGTTTCCACTACTAGGCTCTGCCATTGCTGTGTGAATTACAGCAAACTGTTCTGTTCCCTTAATCTATAAAATGAGAATAATATGGCAACATCTATTCTACCTGCTCATCCAGAATAGTTACTTCCCAGGGAATAAAAAGATACTGTACAGAGTGATATGTTAAGAGTTGCAATATAGAACAATGAAAAGAAGTAGAAAGTCAAAAGTGGGAATTTCAGAGCTAAAAGGGGCCTCAGAGTTTATCTAGTCCAATTTCTACCTTAACAAGCACTTGGAATGGGTGGTCAGTTAGTCAATAAACATTAAACATCTCCTATGTGCCAGGCACAGTGGTACGCACTGGGAATACAAAAGACAGTCTCTGTTCTTAAGGAGGTCACAATCTAACGGAGGAGAAAATATGCTAATAATTATGTCCAAACACAATATATATGACATAAATTGGAGACAATCAACAGAGGGAAGAGAACAGAATCAAGAGGGTCAGGAGAGTGTGAGGTGTAAGAACTCTAGGTGAGGGGAAAGGAATGTGGGGGGGGGGGGTGCCACGCAGAGGACTTCATATTTCCTCCCTTAGGTGATTAGGGAGCCTGTGGAGAGTATTGAGAGAAAGAGAGAGAGGGAGAAGGAGAGAGAGATCAAGCTCTAGCAGATCTTGATTTAAGATCACTTTGCCAGCTCAGTGGAGGATGGACTGGAAGGGGGAGAGTCTTCTAGCAGGTAGATCAACCTGTAGGCTATTGCAATATTTCATGCACAAGCTGATAAAGGATTGGATCAGGATGGTGTCATTGTTAAATGAAAGAAATGTTACAAAGATAAAACTGACAGGTCTTAGCCACAGATTGGATATTAGGGGAGGGAAGGGGTGAGAGTATGTAGTTGAGGATGATAACTAGAATGTGAACTTGGGGGGCTGGGAAGATGGATGATGCCTTGAACAGTAACTAGGAAGACTGGACAGAGGGAGAACTTTGTGGAAAAGATAATGAGTTCTGTTTTGGACATGTTGAGCTTAAGATGTCTACAGTACATCTGTACGTCTAAAGGTGTCGCAAAGGTAGCTGGAGGTGAGAAGAATGGTTAGGGCTGGATAAGTAGATTTAAGAATGTCTACATAGAGATGATAACTGAATCCATGAGGGCTGATGAGATTACCAAAGAAAACAGTTGCTCAGTCATTTTCAGTTATTGACTCTTTGGGACACCATTTGGGATCTTATTGGCAGTGATGCTAGAGTGGTTTGCCATTTCCTTTTCCAGTTCATTTTATAGATGCAGAAACTGAGGCAAACAGGGTTAAGTGACTTGTCCAGGATCAAACAGCCAATAAGTGTCGGACGCCAAATTTGGACTCAGGAAAATGAGTCTTCTTGGTTCCAAAACATGTACTCCATTCACTGTACCACCCATCTGTCCCTAAAGCCTTGGACAAAGCCCTGTGAAAGACTCCTTTGATTAGTGGATATGAATTTTGCTGGATGAAGATTCAGCAAAGGAGGCTAAGCAGGAGAGGTCACACAGGTAAGAGGAGATAGGGAAAGATTAGTATCACAGGAAAATCTAGAGGAATGAGAGTATCAAGGAGAAGAGCATAAGTAACAGTATCAAAGACTGGTAGAGTGCGCGGTCAAGGATGAGGACTGAGAAGAGGCCACTGAATTCTGGCAATTAAAAGATTATTATTAACTTTGGAGAGACCAGTTTCAGTTGGATGACGTCAGAAGCCAGACTGTAGAACGTTAAGAAGCGAATGAAAGGATGTAGAGGCACCTCTTTTGGATGACCTTGGGAAGGAGTTTAGCCACAAAAGGGAAGAGAGAAATGAGATAACAGCTAGAGGTAAGCAGATCAAATAAGTGGTTTTTTGAGGCTAAGGTAGACACAAGCAGGTTTGTAAATAATATAGAAGCAGCCAATAAACAGGGAGAGATTAAAGGAAAAGCTATTTGAGGATGGAAGTATTTCTCTTGATTGGGAGGAGAGATGGTAGCAAAAGGTATCTAGGTAATATGAAATGAGGACCACTGGACAAAAGGGAGCTCTTCGCAAATGGCCTCAACTTTTTCAGGAAAAACATGAGGCAAGATTCTCAGCTAAGGGGGTGGGGGAGAAGAAGCAAGGGAGGTTTTAAGGGAGATGATAAAGTTTGGTATAATTGTGGTGAGATACTAAAAGGATTACCTTATAGAGGTAAGAGCCCTGTTGAAGTTATCCAACATTACAATGGACCCAGTCGAGTAGATTGAGTGCTGGGCCTGGAATCAGGAAGATGCATCTTCCTGAGTTCAAATCCAGTCTCCGAGATGTGCTAGCTATGTGTGACCCTGAGCAAGTCACTCAATTCTGTTTGCTTCAGTTTTGTCTTCTGTAAAATCAGCTGGAGAAAAAATGGCAAACCACTCCAAGAAAACCCCAAATGGGACCATGAAGAATCAGACCTCACTGGAAAAAACCCCCCAAAAACCCTGAAAAAATGGGGATAATCTCCACAATACTGACTTCATAAACTTGTTGAGAGTTCTCTGAAAACAGGAATTTCAATTATTATCTGTACAATTAATTTCCTGGTCCTGAAGCCCTGAAAAGAGGAAAAGCCAGATTTTTTTTTCCTTTTAAAAACTGCATGTCATTTCTTCCTTTAGAGACAGTGAGTGAAATAAACTACAGTAATGGAGGGAGCTGGCTGGACAGAGACTCCCAAAGATTAGCCAGGGAACTAGCAGAGGGCAGGAATCCCAAGATATGGGAGCTGACCCATTTCTCTGGCTTACCCTCCTGTCTGGTTTAAGCAGGACAGTTAATCATCGGCCTGTACAGAGCCATGTGGGCTGCTGAAACCATTCATTCATGTCCTCTTCGGGGAGCGCTCAAGTATTTCCATATGTATTTATGGAAATGAAGATAGCCCTGACCAAGAGGGGGATTTAATTAACTACAAAGAGGTCAGTAGGAGGGATGTTCTCAAGACTAAAAGAGGAGATTTAAACACCTGGCATCTATAGTGGTATTTACTGGGAAGCTGTGCATTGCCTAAAGTGCCAATGACCTAAAGCAAGCTGTGGACTCAGTGTCAGGGAAAACCTTCCTGAGGCCTTAGGATTTTGGGAGAGATATAACCTGCATGCCCTAAAAGCTGTCCTCAGGGAGTCCTCTCTAAACAAGTCAACCCTTCTTTCCTTTCTACCATCCTCCAAAGTCCCAGTCAGGCCTCTGAAGAGAAAAAAGGGAGCATAGCCTGTTTCCTTCCATATTTGCCTTTCTGCTTAACAAGCTCAACTTATCAGCTCACCTAGATACCATGGTACCTTGCTGGATACCATGGTGACAGGTACCATAGAAACAAAGCCCTTGGTTCATTCAAAATGGCCCATTAGCATTCACTCAAGTGAATCAAGAGAAAGTGACCAACTGGAAAAATCTGCCAGTTTCCCACTGCCAGTCCTCGATGGAGAGCAGCCTCGGAGCTGCACAGGGTGGTTATTTCAAGTAGTTTCTTTCTTCCTCCAAGGGCCATTAGCTTCTTGGAGATTGAATACAAGCCCTTAGTGGTTCCATAGAAAAGCTGAGCTCTGGAGTAGGCAGGTTCCCTTATGTGACTTCTATCAGGTAAGTCAGATTCCCAAGTTTATAGTCAAATTATAGCCCTCCTCTACCAGGGTAACTGGAGGGGGCTGTACAAAGGAAGAAGATTCTTACATCAGTCTCCAGAAGGCAATTTTCTGACCCAAAGCTTGAATTTGTTATCTTGTTAGAAGAGGCTTAAAGAGCCCACACACTGATAAAATTATAATCTCATATCTCCAAGTTTTCAAGTGTTGAAAAAAGCGTTCCCTGCTGAAGTCAAAGCTTACACACACAACTCACTACAGGCAAAGTTGTGGGAAACGGACAAGTGGCTGGCAAAGGACTTGAGCAGGTGAGGGAGAATGAAAATGGGAGTGGACACTGCACAGAACACTCATGTGAGGGTCACTCTTGAAAAGGAGGAAAGAGATCCCCAAACCTCACCTGTCATACAGTGTTGCAGCAAGATGAAGAGACAACTAAGTGTTACAGAGAAATCACAGAATGCCCTTAAAACAGTCAGAGTTCAGAAGGCCATTGGAACCCAGAATGTTAGAGCTGGAAGGGCTCTTGCATTCCCTAAACAGACCAAGTCTCTTATTTTACCTTAGGAGAAACTGAAGCTCAAATTGGAAAATGACTTCCACATATTTAGTTGATAGACTAGAATCACATGTCTTTTGACTACACTTATTTCCCACTGTACTATTCATGAAGTATTAAATAAAATGATTTTTACTAAAATTAACCCTTTAGTCAAATGGTTGGGTAGGTTGAAAGAAATGGCAACAGGGATCACAAGAGTGGGTAGAAAGGTGTTACACACAGGCCCAGGAACTCTTACCACTCTACAAGGTCAATTAAATGAAATGGCACCCAGTCAGACTGGTGGCTCAACAAACCATGGGGTACCTTTGTTCAAAGAGTCATAGGAATTGAAAAACCTTCCGGATAACAAGAAATGAAATCCTGCCAGGGAGGCAGGAATGGCAAGAAAAATCAGCATTTAATGAGCACTTTTCATCTGGCAGCTCATACAATTATTATAAATCAAACCCTTATTCTTTTTAACATCAGAACTTCCTTATTTCTTTGAAGTCACACTTGCTCCTCCACAGAGAAAAAAAGTCACCAGAGAAGTGGCTACAGAGTGTTTGGGGCTGCTGTTAATTCCAAGAGGGGGAAAGACTATTAATCTAGCAATCCTACAGAAAGCAGACCTTTAGCTGTATGCCAGACTGTACCCCTAATAAACAGGGAGGTTCCTGGCCCTCTGTGAGCCAACTAAGGTCTTGGCTTCAGCATCAGGCTGACCAGACTAACTGGACTACCCTTACAGTCCCTGGCCTCCACATGCTCCCTTCATGGTTTTCCTAAGTAAAGCCTCTGAGTCACTGGGTTATATTAACATCAAACAAAGGCTACAGTTCACCCCTCCTCCTGCCCTTTGCCACCCCAATTCCTAGCCTCAGCTGTTAGGAAATAAATTCTCTATCATTGAAACTTCAGCAACTGCTTTCCAGCTGCTCCCTCAGCAGGATTTACCCCAAGGTCATAGACAGAATTCATTTACCAAAGGGCATAGGATGTGAGAAGGTAAAAGGCATTCAAAGATCACACACAACACACATACATACACACACCCTCCCCTCCCCACAACAGAAGAAATGATAGATTTGGAACTGAAAATGACCTTAGAGATTATTACACTTCCTTTTTTTATTTAATGAATGAAGAGCTGAAGGTCAGGTTCCTCAACAGATGTACAATGTGCTCCAAGAACACCAGGCATTTGATCAGAAGCAACTGCTAAGGGAGGGAGTAGGGGTGCACCTTTGATTTCAGGTGAGACCCAATCTTTCCTAGTGTGTGTGTGAGACATGGGTTGACAAAGTCTTTTTAAGGCTTAGAGCCCAACAAGTATAATTAGGAGTTTGAGGACCACTGGGTCACTCCTTCCCCCAGCTTCACAGAGAGCAAGCAGAACAACCATGCTTGTCTGTGACTGAGAAGATGAAGGAGACAAAGGCAAGACCGTTGTCTTGGAAACAGGGACTGACGGTGGATCCAGCCTCAACCTCATCACTTTCAATTTTCTTTCAAGTGTTCCAGGAGAGTCATGGAAGCAAAGTTCCCCAAGGCAGCAGCTGCCCCTTGGCTGATAAGGCCCAGCAGAGGAAAGAGGGGCTGTCACTGCTGTGGTTGAGCCATATACTATGTCTTTACAACTCTTTTTCCACTGGGAGACCCCAGAGAGGTGTATGACCTCAGGTAAGTCACAATACTCAGCATGTGGGGTCCACTTCAGGCTGTAGGCTGCTGTATCATTAGACAACTCTCTAGCCCTTCAGATGGCAGGAGGCTGAACCGCTCATGGCTGGAAGGCAGGTCAGATAAAGGATTTACATCTCTGCACATGGGCCTTCTGGTGCTAGTGAATTCTTAAAGTAAAATAAAGCATTTTAGGAATCTGAGCCTTTTTCTCTTGCAGCCCGTTTCAAACAAAATCATTAACTTTGGTGCTTTGAGGGCTAAAGCAACATTGTCTAGACTTGCTAGGCTTTCCTATTCAAAATCCAGCCAAAGCTTTAAAAAAGGAGGACTTGAGTGATCACTCACTGGAGGATCACGGGTAGATTTATCTTTTCCTTAAAAGGAGCAAGCAAGCTGGCCAATGTTTGCTCTCTTATCTGTAAGCAAGCTTACCCCAACTGCATCCCAGGGGGAATTCACTCTCCAAAGCTGCCAATCTAAAGCACAAAGAGGCAGCAGAGGATCTGGGAACCGAGATCAAGGAGAGGGTCACAGATTTGCATCTATATAAGGTGAAGCCCACCCTATTTCCAAGACAAATGTCAGGGTCTCACATCTGTTCTTGTGAGCTAACATGAAAGAGAACAGAGGAGCTTAGTGAAGGGGGCAAGGTCAAAGCAAGAGACCTTTGCCATTTACTGTGGAAGTCTTCAAGTAGAAGCTGGATGACTCCTTTATGAGGGGTTGGTAGAATAGTATAATGGAAAGAATACTACATTGTAACAAGAAGACTCAGGCTTCAATTCTGATCACTGCTCAAGTACCCAGCTCCTTATCACATGATTCAGGGCAAGTCACCCCTCCTCCCCAGTCTCAGTTTCCTCACATGTTAGACTGGATGGCCTCCAAGATCCTTTTTAGCTCTGTATCATGATTTTAAAATGACCTACTTATCTTGATGGAGAAAATGAAAGGAAAGGAAAGGAAAGGGAGGAGATAGAAAATACTTATTTTCTTTGTTCATAGGCTCTTGGATTCATAGAAGAGCTAAAAAAGACCTCTGGGTAATTCAGTCCAAATCCAGAAATGAGCTGCAGAGAGATGCTTTTCTAGCTAGTAAGAAGAGTTAGGATTTGAATCCAGACCTCGAGACTCCAAAATCTAGCCCATTTCTTCTAGAGGATTGCACTGCCTTCCCACCACTCTGTCACCTCTCAGCAGACCAGGCCTGCTCCCCTGGAGACAGTCACTGGGCCTACAGAGTACAAAGGGCAAAAGAGAACACTGGGGAAAGGGATCTTCAAACAAGACAATACTCTAGGGTTGGACCAAAACCACTGGTTTTAACAGTGACACACTCAGAAATTATGTAACCTATTTTGGAGTGAAGCCAGACCAAAAACAGGAAAGGAAAGAAGAGGCTGGGACAACAGGAGATGAGTGCCAGGAGGAATGACTTTCAAGAGATTATGAGGCTGAACTCCTCAAAGGAGCACTCAAACCTCTAGAGGCAAATACATGCGTGACAAAGGATGCAGCTGTGCTTCAGGGGAGCCTTGTCCCCCAAAAGGCAATCTGGCTGAGCCGCACACCAGGGGCTGACCTAACTCCCAAAGTGGGGCTTCCCACCCTGTAGATCAGTTACTTTTGTCCACTTCATGCTGCTCCAGTTAACCAAAATGTTGAGTCAGAAATTAAGTTTTTCACGATTCTGGTCCAATCAATGACTCTTTGCAAAGTCATTCCATTTTGTGCCTCAGTTTTTCCTCCTCTTCTACACATGTGCTAGAAGAACAGAAACTCAGGAAGTTGTACCAGACCGAAGACGCTCTGGGGTGCAGATCTGATAAATTCTTCCCATCTGTCACCCCCAGACCAGACTAGCAATCTTCAGGTTTTACAAGAGGTGGGTCAAGAAAAGCAGCCCTATGTGGGGCAGAGCAGCTCACTGAACCAACTTCTAAAACTAGGAGTCATTAGGCCTCGTTTCCACTCAAGGCTGCTCTTCCTGAAACCTAGAAGACCTTGGGCAGGCTCATTTAAACTCTCCAGGAATCTCTCCATCTCACTCAATTCCAGGGGTTCCTCTGGCTTCTAGGATCCAACAGAAACTTGTCTGTTTGGCTTTCGAACTCTCCCCTGTCCCCCATCCTCACTGACACAACCTAGCCCCGGCTGGTCTCTCCAGCAGGTGGGGATCCTGTTAATTCTGTCTCAGCTCTGCTCTTCCCTCACAGTACAGCCATCTTCTCCCTCCTCTGCTTTTGCACTAGCTAAGATGCTGGAAATTCACTGCCTCCATGGGTCTACCTCACAGAGACCCTCTCTTTCAAGCATCATCTTCTGAATGAAGTCTTTCTTATATCCCCCACCCCCAATTGCTAGTGCCTGACCTCTAAACTACTAGGTGTGTAACTACTTTGTATGTATGTGTACTGACTTGTTTTATATTCCTGTTTATACGCTTGTTATGTATGTTCTTACTGCCTCCCCTACTAAAACGTAGGTTCCATAAGAACTGGCATTCGTATAATTGTATCCCTAGCACTTAGAGCAGTGCCAGGCACATAGTAGGTACATAATACTTATATTGATTTCCTTATCTATAAAAGGGTTAAATCAAGCTTCCACACTTTTTTTGTGTCATGGATCCTTTCAGCAATCTGGTGAAGCCTATGGATTCCTTTCTCAAAATACTGTTTTGAAATGCAGAAAATAAGATTACAAAGGACACCAATTACATTGGAATGTAGTTATCAAAGTATTAATGCAAGATAATCTTGAGGAAGCAAAAGGGAGGATCAGAGAGTTTACTACAGAAGGTGGCAGCATGTGAGCTGGGCCATTCACTGAGTTAATAAACATTTATGGAGCACCTACTATGTTCCAGGCACTGGGTAAGTTCTAGGGATACAAGGAAAGGCAAAAGATAGCTACTGTCCTCAAGAAGTTCACAATCTAATGAGGGAGAAGCAAACAACTATGTATGAACAAGCTACATAGAGAATGACAAAGAAATAATTAACAGACAAAAGGCATTAGAATTAAGAGGGTTTGGGAAAGACTTCCGATAAGAAGGTGGGATTTTTCCTGAGACTGAAGGAGGTTAGGAAAGGTAGCAGGTAGAGATGAAGAGGGAGGGCATTTCAGGCAGGGGGAGCAGCTAATCAGGAATCCCTAGAGCTGCAAAGAAGCCTTGAAGGAAGTTAGAACTCGAAGAGGTGGAGATAAGAAAGGATGGCATTCCAGGGATACAAGCCAAGGCCCAGTCCTGGAAATAACAAATCGGTCAATCTGTTTAGAACATAAAGTTAGTGAAGATGGGTGAAATGAAATGTCTAGAATGGTAGACTGGAGCCAGGTGATGAAAGGCTTTACATGCCAAGTTGGGCAGTTTTTAGTTTATGCTAGAGGTAGCAGGTAGCAAGTAAAGATTTTTGAAGAGAGGAGTAACATGATGATATTTAGGTTTTAGAAAGAGAACAATCTTAGAAGTTGTGTGGAAGATGGACTGGAGAGAGAAGTTAGAAATAAAGAAACAAATGAGCAAGCTGTTGCAATAACTTCCAAGAAAGAGAAGTGCTGAAGGTATGAACTAGTGCACTAGCCATCCGAATGAAGAGAAATAAGGGATAGTGTGCAAGGGGACTGACGAGACTCGGCAAACTGATTTGATCTGAGGGAAGGAAGAGTCACGGATAATGTGTCCATAAGTTGGGGAGCTTGCTGACCAGAAAGATGGTGGCAGCTGTAACAGAAATAGGGAACTCTGGAGGAAGGCCAGAGATTTCATTGTTCCAGTTTGAGGAGAGGGACAGAGTAGAGACATGCTGAATTAGAGATGCTAATGGAAAACCCAAGTAGAAAAAAGAAGCTTATGATATTAGGGTTAGCTATATAGATCCTGAAGTCACCTGCCAAAAGATGAGAACTGAAATCACCGGAGTTGAGGAGAACACTGATAGACCAGAAAGATGTTCTAGGAGAAGAATTTAGGGAACATCAAAGGTCAGGAGGAGAATGTGGATGGGGATCCAACTAAAAAAGCTAAAAAGCAGTTGGACAAGTAGTATGGGATTAAGTAAAGATCAATGTCCACTCAAGAGTAGTGTGACCTATGAAATATTCTACTCTAGTCTACTTCTCCCTAACTATCTATTCATTTTGACTGGTCATACTAAAAAGCACAAGTAGTAAAATCCAGCATCTTCTTAACAGAAATTTCCCTTGCTGCTAAAACAATCCTTTCCTGACTTTGTTTTGATATTAAAACTCTCCTTCCCTCATGACCATTAAAGAGGGGAATGGGAGATGTCAGACAAATCTAAGTACTTGGTAACATTAAATCTGTAAGCCTTATTTTCTTCTCTCTCATACCCTCCTTCCCCTATCATGATCCTTATTCAAAATCATTTCTATCCCACACAGCACTGGACTTGGAAGTCTCAATGCCCTGACTTGATTCAATTTTTTACCATGCTATGAATTAGCTATGTGACCTTGGACCTTGGCCCTGATCTGTCAACTTACAGGGGCTGGTAAAATGATCACTAGGGATTCTTCTGACTTGGATGGTCCTTATCTGGCATCTCTTTCAACTCAAGATATTTCACATTCCCAGAATCTCAAAATCTGGAAGGGACAGGCCCCTCTAAAGGTATCATCTCTAAAAGATCCCTGACAAGTAGCAGTGTTATTTTGCTTCCATTTGAAACTCATCCATGACTCAGAATCCACTACCTCCTGGGCCAGACCATTCCCCTCTGGGCCTGCTCTCCTTGTTAGGAAATTTTTTGTTATGTTGATCTAAAAACTACCTTTCTGCCAACACCTACCTATTGCTCCATGTTCTGCATTCTCTTCTAGTTATAATACTGTATGCATTATGACCTGGGTTCAAGTCCCAAATCTATCACCCACTAGCTATATGACCTCGGGCAAGTCTTTTTATGTTCCCACCCCCACCCTGAGCCTGTTTCCACATCAGTAAAATTGGGCTAGTGCTTATGTTAGATCCCTTACAAGGCTGATGAAAGGAAAAAGTGAGGTATGGATAATGTATTTTGTAAAGTACTTTTTAAATATCAAGTGCCATATAGATGTCAGCTATCATCACTCCACTTGACATTTTCCGGTTAGAAATTTAAAATACCCAGTAGAAAGCCCCATATAAATAGATAAAATAAAAAATGGAAAAGAGAACAAAGGGTAAGAGTAGGAATGACATATACATCTCATCTGAAGGTACTATTAAGAGAAAAAGAAAGCTGACTGAGGAACTTCTCCATGTTCATGGTCAATTACCGAGCAGAGGAGCCTGGGAGAAAGCTCAAATTTGCAGGAACACTCACTTGTGCTGCCGTATCTGCTGTATTGAAAATCTCTTGGATGGTTCATATTCAAGCATGCCTGGAAATGGGGGAAAAAACCATTAAGTTGTAAATCTGAAGTGAACAAAAAAGAATCCTCATTTCTTCCCTTCTCAACCCCCAAAGTGCAGATGAAGCAGCCCAGTAATTAGTAAAAACAGCATTCTGTAGTTGAAAAGGCCCTGGGCAAGGAGCCAGGAGAACTGGGCCCTGTCTCAGCCAAGGATGCCCTGTGTGATCCTGGGCAGATTATTTAACCCCTTACAGGGCCAGAGTCATCACCTATCAAGAAGCTTCATTAACAATTTCACAGTGTTCTAATGAGGATCAAATGAGATAATTTACTTAAAATGCTCAAAAACTGTGACATGCTCTATAAATCTAAGCTACTGTCATGGTTCTTCCACTGGTCCCATTCTCATACTTTACTGTGGCCTAGAGACTTCTTGAAGGCTATGCCAGGGGAGCACAAGTGCTGACAGATCCTACAAATTGGAAAAGCCCAGTGTATAAACCCAAAGACGGACTCTGCCTTCTGGAAGAAGACAATGACTAAAGAGTCCCTTGGCTTTGCCCGGCATTCTATATCCCACCCTGAGTACTTCTGCCTCTTGTCCCATGGAGGTTCAGGGCAAATGTGACCATGTATCTCCTTCCAAGAAGCTGTTCTTATTTTCCTAGTTCGTAGTCTTCTCTCTAACCACAGTGTATTTTATTTTTAATGTCTTCTGTAATCCTCTGAGAATACCAAGTCTCCTTCAAATAGATTTAGAAATAGAAAGGACTTAGCCCAGAGGAGATAAAGGATTTCTCCAAGGTTAAATAGGTTTTGTGGCAGAGCCAGAGGACCTATGGCTCTTCCAACTCCAAAACTTAGGCTTTTTCCCATTACACTAATGCTTCCTCCCAAAAGGATAGGATTGCTTTCCACTGACAGAATACAAGCGCCTTGAGGGCAAGGACTTTGACATCTATTATTTAATTTTTTAAATCTATGTGCTAGATTCCATGCTAGGGGCTAGTACAATGTCTGGCCCATAGGGGCTTAATAAATGCTTCATTAATTGAAGGACTAATTTGTTCAGAAAGGCTCATCACCAGAAGGTTGACCATAGTGACTCAGGAATTGTCTACTAAGATGTGAAAAGGTAGACGGAGGATACAAGGTGGATGAGCTCATAGATCTTTTGAAGCTTACATTAGCATTATCATCATACTGCAGTTTTACATCTCAAGAATTCCCATCTTCCTGGCTCTCAGGCTCACAGGTAAGAAGCATCACTACTCCATTGGCCCTCTTGCCACCTGCTAGACACCTTATGTAACATGCAAATTAAACTCAGTTCAGGTCAACAAACATTTATTGATGGTCTACTATGTGCAGGGCTCTACTGTAAAGAACCCAAATAAGACTAAACCTATGTTCTTCTCAACCCTCATGGAGTTTATTTAAGTTCATCTAAATTATGGTGGGGGAGGGGGAAGTCGGTTTCTTCCACCCCATTTTGTGGTTCTCATGACAGTAATAAGCCTGAACTAAGTTATTTAAAACTAAAGTTTCATTCAACTTCATCTCCTCCCTTTACAACAGACACATAAACAGCTGCAGTCCAATAAATAGTAAGCAGATAGGATTCCCCCTTAATGTTCTATAATTTCCATTTATCCTACCGAAAGGCTAGGTAATAAAGGAAAATTCCACCACGATATTGTAAGATTTCTCCCCCAAAGTCCCTCACTACATTGGATTGGCCAGATGCATGTCAGATAACAGCCAGAAAAAGTACTGCACAGAGATATGATAATGACCCAATAAAAAAGGTAAACATGTGCTTCTTGACTGTACACAGAGAATCAATTTCACATATGGTTACTTTCAAGAAGGTAGCAATTTGCCAGGCAGTGGCAAATTGATTCATGTTTGACTTAACATCACAAATGTAGTTGCTTCTACCAAAGACAGTTTTGCATTTGGATTCCTAAAGGGGCCCTTCAAGAAAGGATACTTTTGTTAGACTAGGATTCTATAGGCTAAAAACTATACCCGTTCCTCCAAATTTGCTAATAATAACTGCATCCACAGAATACATTGAATCCATAGATAAAAATTCTCCAAGATGTTGAGTGAATCCAATTTAGAGAATTTACAGAAAGATTACAATATGAGACTGGATGTATGTATAGTGAACTGGACCATTAGAAGGAATACCCATAAAATCAGATTATAGATCACTACAGCAATAACAATTACCACTTATACAGGGTGTCCCAAAAGTCGTAATTTTAGTACACTAAAACTTTTGGGACACCCTATATGGTACTTTAAGGTTTACAAAATGTTTTCCAAATAACAATTCTGTGAGGAAGGGAGCACAAGTATTATCTCCATGTTACCAATGGAGAAGCTGGATCTGAGGGAGGTTAAGGGACTTGTCTACATGTAGGAGTTACAGTTTCACTGAGATAAGGGAACCTAGAATCTGGAATCAGATTCCAGTACCTCTACCACTTATTGACAATATGACTTTGGGTATGTGACTTAGGCTCTCTCAGCCTCAGTTTCCTCCTCTGCAAAACAAAAAGCTTGGCCTAGATAAAAGATCTTATCCTGGGTCTCTGGAGAGATGGGGGGGGGAGGGGAATAAGGGAAGCCAACTTGGAACTTTAAATATTTTTGTAACTATATTGAATATAATCGACTTTCTTTGTAATCCTCAGTACAGTCAGTTCTTACTTAATTTAAGTGGCCCCTTTCTTGGACCTCCCCCTACCCTCAAGGGGCTTTCAATGGTCCTACCCCTCTGGTGACTTCAATGCCTAGAAGGAGGATCTTAGCCCCAGGCTGCACTTGCCCTTCAGCAGGCTGCCTGCCCTCACTTACGCATAATGCAAATTTCCATGAAGCTAGAACTGTCAACTGTCTGTATTTTATTTGATGAATTTAACAACATGATTCTGAGCAAGGAAGGGGTCCATGACACCATCCCTGATGGTCTAGACTTTAGTGCATCTCTAAGATCAATCGCAGTTCTAACACCTAAATGGGAAATTCCAAGGTTCCACGGGATTCCTGATGTCTGTGTTTCAGGGAGTCATCGAAGGGGGCTAAGGGAGGAAAACCTGATTCCAACTTCTGCCTTTAACATTTACTAGCTCTGTGTCTCTAGGTGAGTGACTTGTCATCTCTCAGCCTCAGTATCCTCATCTGTAAAATGAGAACAATAACACCTATCTCAGAAGGTTTTTGTGAGGATCAAATAGTATATGTAAAGTGCTTTGCATACCTTAAAGCAATATAGAAGCTGTGACTTGGGCGTCAGTAAGACCCAGACAGGGGTAAACCCTAGGCAAACCATTCCACACATCTGTCTGCCTTAACTTCTCATTGCATCCTAGGCCATCTCCAGCTGTCCTGATAATTATCAGGCCACTGGACCCAGATGGCTCTGGAGGAGAACATGAGGTTGGTGACCTTGCACAGCCCTCCCTCACTCAAATCAAAGTCACGGCAAGTCATGGCATCATCTTGATGTCATGGTTCTCTTAGAGAAGGAAGGACAAACATAACAACAACCAGTCTTAACTTCCTCTTCTGTTGGGGGGTGCGTGGTGTTAATCTGATGGCCTCTAGGGTCTCCGTCAGGTCTAAATTTAGATGTGTTTCCCTTAAGTTGGTATAAAATTCAAGGACCTGCTGAGATAGTCCTTTATTGATTAACCAAAATTTAGAGGAAAGAATGAATCAACAAGTATTGATTAAGCGTCTGCTTTGTGTCAGATATTCTGCCAGATGCTGGGTATACAAAGGCAAAAGTAAACCAGCCCTGCCCTAATGGCACTCAATCTAATGGGGAGACTTGTAAAACAAGAACAGAGAGCAAGGTTAATTTGTAGAGGAAGTTACTTTACAACAGATGGCAGAAAGGAGAAGACCACAGAAAGATTCATGTGGGAAAGGGACTGGCGAATCATGGCCCACAGGCGCAGTCCAGCCATTTTTAGCTCTGGGTATTCAACAACAGAGGGCAGAACTGGACCCTGATGGAGAAAGTGATATCTGAGCTGAACACTTAGGTTATGTCAGGACCCTGGGTTTTAGTCCTAGTTCTGTCACTACCTATATGACTTTGTGTAAATCTTTGGACCCAAGTTTTCTCTTCTGTCAGCCAAGGATAATACTGACCACTCAGGGTCACAAATTTCATCACTACATAATAGTCAGCTATCAAGTCCTCGACCCAGACCATGACTGCCATGATTCTCCCTACCTTTACCCTCTGCATACACTCTGGATCTCAGGAAACCCTGCCTCTAGTCCTCCAGATGCTAATCTACTCATCTCTGGAGTGCCTGTCATGGGCATTTATTCTCAGTTGAGTTAAGTGCAATCTCTGTCACTTATCCCACTGTATTTACTAACTGGTTCTAGACACCATACCATGCTTTACTTCAACATCTCATCCAGCTGTCCACCTAGACCAGATTGCTGGTTTGCTATGAGTATGTTCATCCCTCTCCCTACTTTCCATTTCTGCAAGTAGAAACAACTGACTATCCTACACATCAACTCACCAACTGATTCCCTAGACGAACAATCTCTTATATGTTGTCTTCTCTTTTTAATACTTTTATCCCCTGGGAAATGCTTGCTGATTAATAAATGTTGTCATTTATTCATTCATTCACTACAAGAAATGCACATTGTAAACCTTAAAGTTTCTAGGGGTACCTGGATGGCGCAGTGGATAGAATGCCAGGTCTGAAGTCTTCCTCAATTCAAATCTGGCCTCAGACACTTACTAGCTGTATGATCCTGGGCAAGTCACTTAACCCTATCTGCCTTAGTTCTTCATCTGTAAAATGAGTTGGAGAAGGAAATGGCAAACTACTCCAGTATCTTTGCCAAGAAAACCCCAAATAGGGTCACAAAGAGTTGGACATAATTGAAAAACAGCCAATAAAATCTTAAAGGTTTTGCTACAGAAATTAACATTCTCATTATTATTAAAGCATATTGTATCCCCAAATTAGTCAAAGTACAAAACCCTCTCCTGCAAACTAGCTAAAGGACAGAGTCTATCTTTCCTCCTGCACTCTCTGGTTGTGTGTATACTACAAAATTCTGTCCTGGGCTCATTTCTTTCTATACATTTTCAGCTCCCATGTTTCATCATTATCTCTATGCCAGAACTCCCAGATGTACAGATCCAGTCCTAGTCTCTTTTCTGAACCCCAGGCCCAAAAGACTCACCACCTCTTGGGCATTGTGAACTAGATGCACTCTACAGCAACTCAAACTGAACAAGTTCAAAGCAGAACTCTCTATCTCCCCTTCCCAGTCTACCTCATTTTGAATTTCTCTATTTCCCATAAGGGCACCAGCATCCTTCTCATTGACCAGGTTTACAACTTTGAAGCAATCTTCAAAAACCTTCCACTTATCCTCACACTACGGATCCACTAAGTTGCCAAGTTTTGTTGATTCTCCCTGCACAACATTTCTCACATCCCACTCACACAGCTCTCCTTACTTTTTACTCAGACAACAACCACCTCCTAAATCAGTCTCCCTGCAATCCAATCTATCCTCCACATGGATGAATATTCCTAAAGCATATATCTGACTGCACTACTTCTCTGCTCCAAAAACTTCAGGGCCTCTCCTTTCCCTTTGGAATAAAATACAAATTCCTCTGTTTGGTTTTTAAAGTGCTTCATAACAGAAGAAGAAAATAAGTATTTACTAAACTCCCACTATGTGCCAGGTACTGTGCTAAATGCTTCCCAAAATATTGTTTATTGAATCCTCACAACAACTAGATGCTACCATTACCCCCATTATCGGGTGAGGAAAGAGAGACAGAGGTTGAGTGACCTGCCAAGGGTAGTAAGTATACAGGTAGTAAGTGTCTAAGGCTGGATTTGAGCTCATCCTGACTAGAGGCCCAGCAAGCTGTGCACTGTGGTGCCCCCTACTGGCTTCTAATAAGACAGCTGCAGACTAAGCCATTATTCCCCTTCATATACAATATCCCTCTCCATCTGGACACCTTTCCACAGGCCCCTCTCTTCTCTCCCCTCAGCCCTGGATCTCATAAGTGGTCTTCCAGTCCCATTTTCTGCATGAGGCCTTTCTTGAAACCTTCAGGAAGATTCAGGGCCTCCCTCTGAACCAATTACCTTGTATTTCCCTTGCACATATATTTCTATTTATATGTCATTTCCAACCAAAAGAATCTAAGTTCCTTGAAGGCAGGGGCAGTTGGTTTTGAACTTTGTATTCCCAGAATCTAACATAGTACTTGGTACATGGCAGGTGCTTAATAAATGCTGATTTATTGACTGATAGAGGCAGGTAACTATTTAGGCGAGCAAACTAGGATATTTTTAGAAAACACTTATTTGTATCACTTCCGTCCTCCCCTCCACCCCCTGAAAAAAAAAAAGTCAACCTGGCTGCTCTAAGGCATCCCAGGGAGGGGAACAAGATGACTTCTTGCATACCCTTGAGGCAGAATCTGGCCATGGTCTTGGCCAGACTTCTCAGTAGGTGGAGGAGCAACACAGAGAGGAGGAAGGCAGTCCTCTCCCACCAGCCTCAATGAACCAATTGCCTGCCATCACTGCTGCCTCCTTCAAGGACTGACGAAACCAACAGCAAAACAGTGTCAGAGGTGGGTCGAAGGGCTTCAGAAACCAAGGAGAAAAAAATCTACCTTATTCTTCAGTGATTCTCACTGACAGCAAAAGCAAGTGCCTAAAAGACTATGAATTGGTTTCTAATAGACCACAAGTAAGCAGAACTACCTTCAGGGCAGGACAACCCTTGACCTATCTGGGCTGCCTCACCCACCCAATTCTAAAAGTCAGAGATGGCCAGAGAAACAGAATGGTAGGAACTAGAGAGATAATAACCCCTCATCCTAAGGGTGGGGAAAATGAACCCTAGGAAAGTGAAGGGACTTAAATGTACCAAAGAACCCTCCCCAAAGGATACAAAGACAAGCAGGACAACTTGGGAAAGAATTGTTGAATTTATTATAAATACTTTTTGTTTTAAAATGAGCTCTACGTAATAAATACTTGTAAAGTCCTCTTTAAAAAAACCCAACCTCTTTTTTCTCACTTTATATCTGGAAATGTTCATTTTGGGTATGTTTGTGAACTTTAGAATTTTAGCAAATTACTGTAGACAATACCGGGATGTGAGGCAGAGGAGCGGTAAAGAGAAGGAAGCAATTCTGAATTTTATGAGTGAGATTAATAGCACCAGCTATGTACAGCTCTGGTACACAGAGGGAAGACATTGTTCTCAGACAATGTAAAACAATTCTGGAAGCTAAACAAGGCGATGCAGTCTCCAAAGTTGAAGTTTTTTAGCATAGCGGATTAAAACGGAAAGTTACAGGGACCAATTGAGCACAATATTTTAATAGTTTGGCAAGAGTTTAAAACAACTCCATGAAATTCCAATACCATGTGGAAGGGAGCTCACTGCCAGGGAGCAGAGACCGAGCTGAGAAGAAATGGAGGTTGGTGGCAAGCACCCCAGAGAAACAGCAGAAAACCCGGGTCTGTAGGGTGACTGATATCTGTTGTGCAAGTATCTGTTCTCTGAGATTCAGGAGCCTCAGCTGTCAGATGGGAGATAATACTTGTGCGACAGACTTTGGAGAAATACTATGTACTCTTTTAAGTACTAAAGTATACTGCTCAATAGCTAGGGAATCAGAAATAAAACTGCCCCTGCCCTCAGGGGCTTATATTCTATGGGGTGGGAGGGACTGGATGAACAACATGCACACAGAGAAGTAAATCTTAAATATAGTATCTGCTACATGTTTCAACGATGATTTTTGAATGAATTAAAGTGACTTTCCCAGGTCATATAACTAGATTAACAGCAAAGCCAATACAATTAAAACCCAGGTTTTGATTCCAGGTCCAGGATTCTTTCTGCTACGCTTTGCTGAAGTCTTTCTATTTAAGCATCTGTGGTTTCTTCAGGGCAGTTATTCTTTCCAGTGATGCAGCTGATCACCTCTCTACAACTCAACAGACAGTCTAGAAGTTGTTAAGGTTCAAAGATTCATTGCCCTGTTATCAACTGGTGATGAACCCCTCTAAATCCGCTTGGTGGGTCCTTGGACAACACGGAGTCCATCACTGGACCCATGTTCAAAGCCTATGAAACTTCAGAGGACCAGGGCACTGCTTGAATTCCACTGACATGACCTTTGAAAACTAAGTGTCCCTGAACCTCACCATGACAATACATCAGACCAAGCCTTTAGCATTTGGTATAGTATCCCTTTATACCCTGAGGAATTCTGGGGGAGCTATAGGGAGATATAGTGTTTTTGGTGTAAAGATGACTATTCAGAGTTCTGCCCTAAAAGAACAAATCTCCCTCCTATCCTGAGGTGCTTCTAAAAGAATTTGACTCAACTGGGAGTTTCTGAAGGAAAAATACACTAATAATGGACACCTATCGACATGCCCCCCAAGTTAGGCAACAGAAACGTCGATGAATTCAGTTCTCTGCTCCACCCCAATACTACAGTCTTTTATCAGATTCCAAGAACAATTCCAAGCTTTATCTAACTTCACCAGGCCATCTCTTCTGAGGTTCCTGCTGCTGCCACCTCTTTAAAAAGGGGTGAGCAGGGAAGTATTTTTCCCCTTCCCTCTCAACAGGGGTAAGACCACCTTAGTAACTCACTCAGTTCCTTTCACCACAAGACATCATACCTTTTTCTATAAATACATACCTATAGCTCACCTCCTCAAGAGAACGAGGGAAGCAGGGCTTTACAGAAAAGGGATAGGGCCGTCTTTAAAATCAATGAAAAATCTAGAATGGGATTAAAGGAAATGTGGAGGAGGGGGGCAGAGAGAGAGGTAAAGAGTACAAAGAGAGAAATCAGTAACAAAAAATTTTAAAAAGTACCACTGAAAAATTTTCTCAGAAATTGGACTGCAGCCCACTGCCCATAGCACTGCTAGAAGAGTGGCGCCAAACTTCCTTTGTCATGCCAGGGAACTTCAAGCAAACAAACAAGTAAAGATAAGCATAACTTCACGCGGTTGGCAGAGAAGACCCCTCCATATCTCAGAAGTCATTCTGGTACAAAGCAGAAGCAAGGGTTTAGGAGAAGCAGGTAGAGGACTGGAGATTTACTGAGTTCAATTCCACTGACCAGTAGAACTATGGGCAGGAATATTGTAAATCTAAGTTTAAGTTGCTAAGTGAAGTTGATTCTTTAGAACTGAGATCAGAATGCAGCTATTAGCATGTAGAAGACATACCAAATTTTTTCAGAAGTTATCTTGGAAATAGGTCTGTAATTTTGGAGGGGCCTGCCAAGTGTTCTGGAGTAACAACCTAACAAGAAGAGGGATCATTAAAGTGGTAAAGGTCAAAAGAGGAAACAAGAGTACAATGGAGAAAATAGAAAATCCTGCCATTTCCTCTAGTTGTGAGCAGCAGCAGCTAAATACTAGGTAAATCTTTGGAATAAAAAAATTGGCAAGAAAATAGATCCAAACAAGCAAAATAGAAATACCTCTAACTCTAAGTCTGGGATCAAGAACAAATAATCCCTTGTGTGGACATGGCTCCATATGCTATATAGGCCTAGCCCAAATTTCTAGGCTAGGCTGACATGTTTATTCTCTAATGAATGATTAGTTTACAGTTAATAGCTGTGCCCAGGAGTGTTGAAGTATCGGTTAAGGGTGACAAAGTCATCTTTTGTCTTGTTATTCTAAAGGGATTTTTTTTGGAACCCACCTTACAGGGGTGGGGAGCTCTTACTCAATTCAATACTCTTCTCAGTTCTTGAGCTTTAAACAATTCAGCACCATTTACTAGTTTTCCATAAAAATAGGCAAAGAGGCAATGGTATTCTGTATCAATGGAAGCAATATTTCCATTCTTCTAGTCAGTTCACTCAGTCATCTTTGGCTCCTTTTCTCTTCATCTGAATCCATCCCTTTCTTACCATTTGTACTACCACACCTTAATTCAGTCTCTAATCAACTGAGCCAAATGGCCTAAATGATCTCCTAGCCTTCATCCCATCCTACACACCACTTTCATATTGATTCTCCTAATGTACAGATTTAATTCTATCATTCTATAGCTCCAGGACACTCAATGGTTCCCCACTGCCTACCAAATCAAACCCAAACTCCTTAGTCTCTATATTTCCTATATTTCTAGCTGCAATGTCTACTATTGTCCTTCACCTACTTATTCTATATTGAAGCAAAACTGCACTCCACACCTTCTCATGACAACACCCTTAACTTTATTACATCTGCTCAAGCTACTTCCAAGGCTTGGAATTCACTTTTCCCCAATTCATCCTTTAGTCAAAGGCCATATCAAATACCTCTTCTTTCAGGAAAACTTCCTAGATCCTTCAAGTCAGAAATGTTCCCTTCTTTATTTGATTTCAAAGACCTTTCTAGTCCCCTTACGCATTGACATGTGTATCACATATCGTATCTCCACTACTCCACCAAAACCTCTTCAGTGCTAAGTACAAAAATTAATAAATTTCTGCTTTTGAATATCTATCATTTGACGTATATTCAAGGACTACAAACAATTTCCATGTTCAGGAAAACTGCTCCCACAAATTGTGCACATTCATCACTGATGTTACATAGACTATGAAACTGGCCCTTGTCTGAGGGACTTCAAGTATATTCTTGTCTCTGCCAACAATGTTTTGGTCGATAGCCCAGCCCAGAGCTACTTCTGGCATAGGCTCATGCAACTACTTATGAAATAGTTCTAGCTCGCCAAAGGAAAGCTGGACCTGAAAAGGTACTGAATTAACCACTCGGTGGCTAGGCGTGCTGGGGATGAGGGAGGTTGGTTTATAAAAGCACAGCTAAATCATGGGAGGAAAGGTACCATCTGCCACGGGCCAAACTGCCCTAGAATATCCCTTTGGGAAATCCTGGGGAATTGATAGCAAGTGCAGAGAGCACCACCTACTGCACCATTCTGGACATGCACAGAGAAAAGATGAGGTTAAAACACCTGCAAACCAACTCTGCTCTCCTCAGAGCTATTAAGCTGTAAGTCCTTGAGTTAGTAGAGTTGGATGGGATACTAATTCCTTGCTGAACACTAGATTTTAACGCCTAAAAGCAAAATATTCTTTCTCCAGGAATAAAGTAGCCTTTCTCCACAATGTGGTACCAGTTTAGAAATCTGGACTTGGATCTCCCACTATTCTCTCCTCAGCACATATACTCTAATTCCAGCCATGATAAATTATTTGCTGTTTTATATCATAGGATTTAAAATGAGAACATATATCAGATCCCTCAGAAAAGAAGTTAAATGATTTACCCAATCACTCAGATATAAGCAGAATAGTAAAGGAGGCAAAGTGAGGCCCTTTAATTCTCTGGTGTTCTTTCCACTAGATAGCAGAGCCTAGGCTTTTCTGTACATTGCATGGTGACAAAACAAGTATTAGGCTTGAAGTCAGGAAGATCAGGGTTTCTATTCTATCACAGACTCTTATATCACTAGAATCTGGATTTTCTCATCTATAAAATGGAAATAACAGTCCTTGTAGTACCTACCTCACAGGACTATTGTGAGGCTCAAAATTAGTAAATGGGCAAAATCTTGTGCAAACTTTAAAGTGCTATACAAATGTCCGGTATGACTATTACTTATAATTCTCAATTCCTCTTCAGCATTTTACATTCCAAAATGTATCCATGTACATGCCTTACAACTTTTACTTGTTGAGGGGAAAGGTTTTATGTATCATCGAATCCACCCTAACAGAAAGCACGGTGCAAATGTTTATCTAACATATGATTCAATCTTATGTTCCTTAGTAGGGGAAAAGAAGAAAAGCAGAAACACACGAGACTTCCAAAGGGTGAGAGACAGAGGGGGGAGGGTGAGAGGGTAAGAGAGAGAGAGAGAGAGAGAGAGAGAGAGAGAGAGAGAGAGAGAGAAAGAATGTGTGTGTGCGTGTGCGTGTGGTATTTCCTTAACCAGGACTGACTCAAGTACTTCATTTTTCTCCCCCAAACACCCCTCATGCATCCTGTGACATCTAGCCAAAATCTTAAAGAATTGTTGGACTGCCCTGGAACAAAAAACAACCCTTATTGCATATGATTTCTCTTCACTGAACAGGAACCAAATTAAAAAATACTTTTTCCTTGATCTTCGGAGAAAGAGTCCGAAGTATCATGTGTAAAAGAACCCCTCCCTCCCAAACAAACAAACAAACCTCTAATTACTCACTAAGAACTAAGTCCGACTATTCCTCGTTTGTCTTCTCAATAGTGTGCAAACATCTGGGATAAAGTTAAATTATACAACAGGATAATGGAATGCCTTTTTTTTCTCAGGAGGAGGAAGAATCACTGAGAGAGATGCTTCTCTGAACCTGTTTTTGCCCAAAAAGTAGGAATTGTTTGCTGAAGTTAAAATAATGGGTGTCTGGGGGAAAGTGACCATTCCATCTTAACAGGACCTCCTGACAGAGAAGAAGAGAAAAGCTGAGCTTAGTTGGAAGGAACCCTAGATTTGAGAAAAGCCGTTTTCAAAGAGTCTAGAAAGGCTAAGTAGAACCATCTACTTTCAAAAGACTATATGGAAAACCAGGCCAAAAGGACAGGGAAGTTCTCAAGAATGATATTCTGAAGACATAAATAACTGAAGTGAAGAACAAATGGGAGAGCTACCTAAAGAGACTGATGGAGACACACTAAGAACTCATCAACCAACTCAGATTTTCAAAAGATGGGCATAGAAGATGATACCTAAAGACCAGTAAGGAATACCAAATACCCATAAGATTAGGGTCAGAAGTATGAAAGCTCAGAATGATCTGAGATTGGTGATGAATATAAGAACAACAACAAAAAAAAAGGAACAACAATTTCTGTTTAACTGAGGCCTGGTATAGTGCATAGTACAGTGGTATAGTGACCCTGATAGGTCACACTCAATACTTATTATATCAAGTCACAGAATCCAAACAAAGAGTTTACAATGAATAAAAAAATTCCAAATGAAGGCTGAACAATATAACTAAAGTAGGGGTTGAGGCTGAAGAGAAGTCACTCCTTCAAGGAGTCAGCCCTTCTGCTCCTGTTTCCCCAACAGGGGCTTTGAGATAGAACGTAGTACAGACTCCCAGAGCGGGCAGGGCCCCAGGAGGTAGCTAAATCCCTCTGAAACAGCACCACTAAGCAGCCAACCAGCCTGGCTATGGGGAAGGTACCACACCAGTTAGGGAGTGTAGGAGGATTGGAGGAAGAAAGACTTAAATAATGAAACTGGATAGCATTTAGAAACAGATCATTTTCTTTTGTACTAGGTTCTATTTTGTTTTGTGGTTTCTCCCATTCAGCTTAGTTCTTCTATGCAACATCTATTTAATAGGAATGTACGTGTAGAACCTATGTAAGTCTGTACGCCATCAGGGAGGGAGGGGGGGAGTAAGGCGGAGGGAGGGGAAAAAAGACTTAAATACAAAAATTCTTCAGCAGACACTAGCAAATCACTTAAATTCCGTCAACCTCTGCTTTCTCAACTATCAAATAACAGTAACACCTATAACAGCACCTATCTCACAGACTGTTGTGTGGATCGAAGGCAATGTAAAGCACTTAGCACAGAGGTTGACACATTGGCGCTTAAGAAATGCTTGTCTTCCTCCCTTCCCCCTTCCTGAAGGTGACCATTTCACTTCTGTAGAATTCTAAGGCATAGCACCACAGAAAGTTTGGATGGCTAAAAGAAGTTTTTCTTTATCTCAAGCCCAAATCTTCTTTTCTACAACTTCTACCCTCTGCTTCTGGTTCTGTCCTTTAGAGCAGGGGTATCAAACTCAAACAGAAAACCACATATCACCATCATCTAGGTTCTACCATATTTTCATTCTTCATTTCCCAATTACATTTGAATCTGGTTCCTCGCAGGCTGCATGTATGACTCCTCTGCTCTAGAGTTAAATGGAACAAGGCTAAATCCTCTTATATAACACAGACCTTCAAACATCTGAAGATGGCAATCCTCTCTTTTTCAGGTTAATCATTCAAGGTACTTCAATCAGTTCTTATAGGACATGGTTCTCAAGTCCTCTCCAACCTGGTCACCCTTTCAGACATGTTCCAGTTTGTCAATGTCCTTTTTGAAATACGGCATAACCAAAACTATGACATTTTAGAGAAGGAAACTAATGTCAAGAGAGGGGAAGGGACCTGTCCTAGGTCATTCAGTGAATGTGTGTCAGAGCCTTTGCTGCTCCTTCTCAATTTCTTCCTTCCCTAATTATTCTTATCCTGACCAAGCCAATTCAAAAGGCTCTTATTTTTGCCTTATACTTTGCCCCTAAGAGGCCAATGAAACTCTCAAGCTTAAGTCTAGTTGCTAGCATGGTGTAAATGATACTTAAAGGCAGAAAATTTCCTCCAGTCTCAAAGAAGGTGACCTAGAAAGTGCCTGCCAGTAGAATGCAATGTTTCTAGAAAAATTTCTAGATGACCCTAAACTAATTCTCTGTATACATTCATCTCCATTCCGTTAGGAATTTCTGAAGTAACCAAAGAAAGCACTGGTGATTTCCGGGACTTGGTAAAGGGGCACTTATCATTTGAGCCTAAAATATAGTATTTATGATAAGACGAGGACAAAGGACTAAAAACAGCTGGGTGTTGAGTTTAGTGAGAGCTGAAATAGAAAGTCCTATCACAGCAAGAAGGTGGCAGAAACTGAATGAACTGGATTGGAAACTCTTGGCCCCAGAAAAGCTGAAGGAATTTTAAAAGAACTATTCAAGTGCCCTGCCTATTTGTTCTTCTCAAATTTTAAGAACAGTTACCCCATTTTTTGAATGTTTTAGCATCAGTCAGGATCTCTGGCTTATTTCAAGGATCTCTGACTTTGTTGGTGCCTCAGTAAGCTAAAAGCATATCTAACAGCCAACATTCTGGTGATGTGTCCCTCCAATCTTACCTAGCCTTGGTCTTAGACTACAGACCCACATATGGTACAAGGCTCATACTCAAAGACAGAATTTGCACTCCCCTTGGCCTAGCCTTTGAGACTCCTAGGTCACTTTCATAGTGAAGCCCTGGAAGAGAGCATTTGAATAAAGTTGCCAAGTCGAAAAGTTTGGTTTCTCCTCTCCCAGAGTCAAAGTCTAACGTGGTAAGAATAATCCCAGAGGAGTCCCCCAGCCACCATTATCTCAGGTCTCCTTACCTTTCAGCAGGTCAGAGAGTGGAGGACCACAATCCCCAGGAATCGTGTAGTCTCCTTTTCCAATATTTTCAAATAATTTATAGATGTTGTCCCCTTCAAAGGGGTAAAGCCCTGTTGTAATGTTGTATCTTGAGTTGAAAGGAAAGAAAGACAGGGAGAAAAACATAAGTTTTCTGGTGAAATTCCCAAGTATAATTCTTTCACTGCCCTAGGAATTTTCTAAAGTTTGTTTGTATTTTCTGCTTCCTTGGACCTCCGCTGGTAGTTCTGTGAAGACATGAATCCTTGCTTGGAATAATGTTTTTAAATGCATACCATAAAACATACCATAATGTTTTTAAATGCATACCATAAAAGGGCTACAAAAGAAATTAAATATAAAGTAATAAAGTCACTGAACAAATTCAGACTTCAGGTTAAGCTCTCTTTTCCCACTCGTCTCTCTGGCACTTTCTCCAACCAAGCCTCTACCTCACTGCTTCGATATTGTTTACATGAGTGACGAGGTGGTACAGTCAGGAAGATCTAAATGTAAATCTAGCCTCAGATACTTACTAGCTGTGTGATCCTGGGCAAGTCAATCAATTTCCCTCAGTCTTAGTTTCCTAATCTGTAAAATAGGGCTAATTGTAACTACCTCTCAGAGTCACTATCTATGAGGATAAAATATCTGTAGAGATGCAGTAAAGCACTGTACAAACCTTAAAGTGCTCTGTTAATGTTTGCTGCTATTATTTTTGTCATCATCATCATCGAGTCCCCGCTTTACTGTAATTCAGGCCCTCATTACTTCTACAGATGATTCATGGTCCCATTTGTGTGGTTATTTCCCTTAATGCCCTCAAACAAAACCCATTATGGTTGGCTCTCAGCCACAGCCTCCTATGGTACATCTACTCACCTATTTTATTACAATACCTCTTTAACTATTCTCCCCCTTAGATCTTCTTCTCCCAACCCAATTCACCATATGCTGCCCTGACTCATTAGTCCTGCTAATACAAACTTACATAGATCTAAAGGATTAATTCTACAGTACAGATCTTCAAAGACTCCCCAATGCCTATCAAATAAAGCTGAGAGACGCTTTAGCCCAGCATTCAAGGTTCCCAATAACTAACCATAAACTTACCTTTCCAGTCTTATCTCACATATTACTGTTCCCCTCATTATGAGAAAACTAAGCAGCTGCCATCAAACTAAATATGTCTCATATTTTCCCAACTCAAATGTCTTTAAAACATACTCACATTCATCACCTTTTCTCCACTCAAGTGGTTACCACCTCAGTTCAAGCCCTTATTTCTTGCTACATCTATCTACATTATTACAATAGGCTGCTGAGAGTCTCTCCCCTTTTCAATTCATTCACCACAGAGCTTTCAAAATCATCATTATATTAAAAAGCACAGATGATATCACTCATGCTCAAGAACCTTCAACAATTCCCTATGATCTCTAAAATAAAAAACAAACTCCTTTGCTTGGCATTGAAAGCCCTTTACAATATGGGTCAAGCCTACCTTTCAAGACTTCATTTGAACTCTTCATTTTACTCATTCTGTGTTTCAGTCAAATGAGCTCATTGGCAGTGAAATCTGTAATCCATCTTCCTAGCACTGAGTCTTTGCAATATGGGGTCTAGGGAAACATTTCCACTTTACCTTCACCTTTAAATCCCCTACCTTCCTTCAAGGCTGAACTTATGTATCATCTCCTATGGATAGCCTAGTTATTAAGAGCCTCCCCTTAAGTGATGACATCTCATTATCTGTTTACATACTGGTGCTCCAGAGTATTTGTGTTTTTGTATTCTAGGCATCCAGCACAATGTTTTGTACACTGTAGGTGCTAAATAAATGCCTGCTGGATTGCACATTTGTTTCTCATGTCTTAAATGCTACCTCCCAACCATTCATCAAAATTCTGTTAAAGTGCTAGCTCTTCTTCTATGAAGCATTCCCTGATTTAGCCTTGACAGAATTCAATTTCTTCCTAATCCACTCTCACAGCACTTGTATACCTCCTATGCACTTAAATAGAAATTATACAAAAACAGAGATGTTATCTATATAATGTATATGTATAATGTGTGTGTGAGATTATAATGTCTTATTCCTATACTGATTTCTCACCCTGCAAAAAGCACAGTGTTTTGAAAACAAGTAAATACTAATGACCGTTGAAGAAATAAATACCTTGATATTTTTAAGCCCTAGGGAATATGCAGAAGTGCAAAGTGAGTCTCTGAATTTAATCTATGTTTGTCCATCATAATTTTGTTACTAGTACTCTAGTACTCTCTTGGGAGCCAGTTATAAGTAGTTTCTAGAAAAGTCAGAGGCAGCTAGGTGGCTCAGTGAATAGAGCACTAGACCTGGAATCAGAAAGACCTGAGTTCAAATTGGGCCTCAGACAATAGCTAGCTGTGTGACCCTGGGCAAGTCACTTAACCTCTGTTTGCCTTCATCCACTGGAGAAGGAAATGGTGCACCATTCCCATATCTTTGCCAAGAAAATTTCATGGACATTGTTGGCATGCTATGGTTTCAGATGAGTTGGATGTGACTCAAACAAAACAAATATCACCAGGTTCTCTCATCATACACACAACTACAAGAAGTCACAATGACTCGATATGGCTGAATCACAGTTGAGGACCTCAAAAGGACAATACGGAAGGTAACACACTAGTGTGGTTAATTCCCTTGGGTACAGTGGAAAGAGAACAAGATTTAGAGGCAAAGGACAGAGATATGACCTTCTTCTATGTAAAGTGAGGGATGATTTCTAAGGTTTCTTTTGGTTCCAAAGATCCCTCATTTCACACCTTACCACCTTATTTGATTTCTTCATCCAGCCCTTGTATGAATGAATCTAAATTTCCCAGTGATTATAGTATAAGAAGTTGTGTCTTGGTTATCCAACTGTCACCATCTGAGTTAGTGAAAAAAGCAGTCAGGGTTTTTGGACTATAGACATTAAATAACAAGAGATGTGTGGTTATGTATTGTCTCGATAAGCCTAAGTAGGAGCTAGTTTATTTCTCAGCTGGGTGTGAAACATATTGATAAGGCTGCTTTAATCATTTTACTTGTACTGGCGGGGGAAGAGAAAGGCAAACTAGGGCATTCTCAGTAGCCTGTCTCTGGCTTCAAGGCCCAAATGCACAGCCAGCGTTCTACAAACAAGTCAGTAAACTGGACACCTTCAAATGAGACTAACTGGGCCTGAGGATCAAGTGCTTGGGAAGGAGGTAGGGGCAAATGATATATACGCTTGATACAATGTAGCTGCCCTTTGAATAGAACACCTCACAAAGAGGACCCTGGCCCTTTATAGGCTGTATCCCACCTTTTCCCATAAGTTTGCTGTATTACCCTGGACAAGTAAGTGCCTTTACCTCTTCTAGGCCTCAATCTGGCCTTGTGTTAAATAAGAGTGTTGATCTTGATTTTTAAGGTCCTTTTTCTCTATATTTGAAAAGTACTTTTAACTTAACATTCTGAATCTCTAGCTCCTCACAGTCTAGGAGATCTCCCAGGATGAACTCTGGAAAGTGCATTCAGCCCTACATCCTCTGAGGCCCAAATGCGGGAGCTCCTTGCTTGTCAGTTGTCCTCCCAGTCTTTCCTTAATTCTCCCTCCTATTTTCCTATCAGAAACAGCACGATGAGTTCATGGGCTCAATCTCTGAGCTGAAGGGAGTCTCCAAGGGCATGGGATCCACCCAATCACTCAGTGCAGGGAGCCCCTCCACAGCATTCCTGGCAGGCTATCATCCAGTCCTGTTTGAATACTTCTGCTATCTGGGTGATGGGAGCTTAAGTCACTTACAGCGTGACCCCAGCTGACCAAATGTCCACTTTGAAGCCGGAAAAGGTGTCTAAGCCATTGGCTATTTCTGGTGGCTGGAATGCTGGTGACCCTTGGCTCGTTCTGCATGTATCATCTTCTGCAAAAGGATGCAATGCCTACACACCAGAAAACAGCAAAAAAAAAAGATGAAATCAGCTCCTCACAAAGTAACATGGCTCCAGTATACCACCTTAACAACTGTGATGGGAAAGGTACTACTTTCTATTGAGGATAGTCCTGGAGGCAGCAGGTCAAAAAGAAAAACACACACACACACACACACACACACACACACACACACTTACCTCTGCTACTCCTAAGTCAGATATTTTTAGCGTCCCATTGGTTGTAAGTAGCAGGTTCCCTGGTTTTATATCTTTGTGGACAATTCCTTGACTATGCAAGTATTCTAACCCATCTATAAGCTGGCAAAAGTACCTGCAAAGAATGAAAAGCACAGAAAGAATACAAGGGCATCAGGGAAATGAAGTACATTCAGATCAAGGTTAAACAGAGCCATCTGGCCCCCCATTATACACACTTGTGTTATGGAATACTGAGGGTAGCCAGGCAGTGCAGTGGATAGAGCACCAGTGCAGAAGTCAGGAGGATGTGAGTTCAAATCTCACCTCAGACACTTGACACTCACTAGCTGTGTGACCTTGGGCAAGTCACTTAACCCCAAATGCCTCATCCTAGGTCATCTCCAGTCATCCTGATGAATATCTGGTCACTGGATTCAGATGGCTCTAGAGGAGAAGTGAGGCTGGTGACCTGCATAGCCCTCCCTCACTCAAAACAAAGTCAAGTGTAAATCATGTCATTATTTCTCTGATGGCATGGTCTTCTTTGGCAATGAAGGATGAACATATATATTCATGGAAAACTGAATCAAAGTTAATGAAAACTGGGACTTCAACCTTGGCTTTGATGCCCATCAGCTGGGCCACCTTCAGAGAGCAAATGCTCATATCTCAGATTCTGGACTGGGAGTTAAGAGACTTGGGTTTTAATCCTATTTCTGCAACTAACTCTCTGTGTGACCTTAGATAAGTCCCTCAGTTTCCTCACCGGCAAAATGAAGGGCCTGGGATGAAGGAACTTTAAGGTTTCTTCTAGTTCCAAAGTCTGTGAGCTCCTTCTGAGCAAGGGAGTTGACCCTGATTTGGAAGAACCTTTCCAGCTCTGATGTTCTATGTCCTATAGTCCTCTCTAGTAGCCATGGTCTATTTTTGAAAGTCCTTTCCACCTAATGACTATAAAATGAGTGGTAGTAGGGGGGCTAAGGAAACACCTCTTTGTTCACTAAAAAAAAATTTTAATGGTACACACTCATTTAGCCACTTTCTACTTTGGCCTTGATAAGTACAAAGGAAAATAAAATCTTCTAAATATCTAAGCACCTCTATTTTTCTCTCTCCTATGCCAAATATGCTTAAGGGACTCTGTCTAACTACAAGCCCCATGGCACATGCACGCATGCGCACTCAGGGTTCTAACAATAAACAATAAATCAAGTAGGGTTAGAGTAAATACAAAGAACAAAAAAAGAATAAAACTGGCCTAGGTTCTATGGCTAAGAATTTTTTGGGAATACAAACTCCCTCATTGGCCATTTTCTCCTTGGGTGCTCTAACTTCCTAGGGGTCGGTTTTCAGAGAGTCCCTAAGCTCAAGGACTTCCCTAGCAAAGCCTAAGATCACAATTCCCCTGTCAAGGGGCTTTGAAGAAGCTCAGGTGGCTCTAGTCCAGCTTCCCACAGTGAGTCACAGTAAGTTCCCTAGAAAGTTCACCAACTTCCTGTCAGAGGGAGAGGATGGGTATAAGGAAGAAGCCAGTCTTGGAGATGCTGCTGTAAACTGAAGAGCAGGAGGCATTCTTGGAGTGGGGTTAACACTAATCCTCTATCAACCATCAACTTCTTGAACAAAGATGAAAATGGGTAGGAATGGTTATGTTAAAGACTGCATTTGCTTCAACTCTTTCAGGACTTCATGTACTAGAGTCAGAACACTGGAAGAAGGCTTTGCTGATAGCCCTAGCAAATACAGAAGTAGGACTAAAAGTCAACAGGTTTCTGTTTCCCAGGAGAAAAGGGAGTATCTCCTTGCTTTTAACATTTTCCCCACAACTGCCCTTTCTCTTCTCATAGGCATATGCCTATGATGACTTTCCTTTGTTTTGACACAAAATTAAAGGAAACTGGTGCTTTTCCCCTAGAATTACTCTGCCAAAGGCTAAGGATACCAAGGATTACGGTTGCAGAAGGCAAAGGGCACACATATGGACAGGGCAGTCCATCATGCTCTAGAGCCAAGTTGCGGGGAGCAAGGGAACTGTGTGTGCTATAATCTTTTGTTCAAGTTTCATTATCCTGGTGCCACCCCTCCCAGTCAAAAGGTCAGTATTGCATCAGCAAGATTCTTAAATTCCTAGGAGCTGCTTCCTGAATTGAAGGTCTTAGTGGAAATAGTTTCCTTTTATTCTAGATTATTGTAGCTATATGAAGAAACACCAGGGAAGAAAAGTCCCATTGGTGTCAGGAAGAAGTTTTTCTTTGCCCTCCCAGGAAAGGGGTGAACTTAGCAGGGGAGGGGGCTTCACAATAAGCCAAGTATTTCTATCCCTGCCTCCTGAGAGGAATAGAACACATATACAGGGAGAAGTAGAACATATGAAATCATGTGGTATAGCTACTTCACTTTACAGATGTGGAAACTGAAACTTAGTTGACTTGCTCAAGACACAGCTATTTGGTGGGTAGAGCTAGGACTCAAATATGGGTCCTATGACTCTAAATAGTCCAGAACCCAGTGCTCTTCTCACTACATCACATAAAAATTAACACAGCCAGGATTCCAGAACAAATAGACACAAGTAGATGCTTTGGGAGAATCTACAGCCCTGGTCCAAGGACAGTAATGGAGAGATGGTCTTGCTTGAAGTCCTCCCTACTAAGTATAGCCAGATCAAGAGGTGCTCGTCAACAAGCCTCACTGACATGCCAAAGTCAAGGAAATTCAGGAAAACAGTATCAACAAGGTATAGAGGGGAGAGGGAATAGAGGGACTGAAATCAGACTTACCCGTGAGCCTGAAAGACTGGAAATCTTTTCTCTGGAACGCTGTCCAGCATCTCCTGCATCCCACAGACACAGTACTCCATCACCATATACGTGGGGACATAGTTAAAGAAAACAAAGGGGAAAAGATCAAACCAACCCCAGGCTGTAAGCACCTGGAGGGGATGGTGGTATATTTCAGCTCCAAGGACTCTAAAGGAGAACTGAATTTTTGTTCTTTCACTAATCTCTTAGAAATTCTTATTCAAATTTCTTTAATCCAACTAAAGAAAACATTGTGTTCCCAACCCTCTACAGATTCTTCCGAGGATCCCTCTCTCCCAAGTAATGCCTTCTCTCATGCATCTTCAAATGAATCGTCTTTTTGACACTGAAAAGCTTTCCCTTAACCTCTCGCTCATCCAGCTACTGTCCCAGTGGCTCCCCCTCACTGCTCAGCTTCAAAAAGCTGTTCAATATCCAATACCTTCATGTCCTCTCTACTGACTCTCTCAACCACATCCAGTTATATACACATGTACTCTAATGAATCTGCTCCAAGGTCACAGTGGCCTCTTAACGTGCCAAATCCAATCAACCAGACTTTACTAAGTGCTTACTATGTGAACTGTACTAAGGACAGGGACATAAAAACCAAAACCTATTTTTTTTTGGGGGGGGGTCTTATCTCTGTGACTTCTGATTCTTCCCTCCTACTTCCACTCTGTTCCTTTTCTTGACTGCTCATCTTCTCTAAATAACCTACCCTTGGTGCCTTTGTGTCTATGCCCTGTCCCTCTCTACCATGTTACATGCCAAAGCCTCATTGTGGTGGCATGGTAGCAGGATTTCCCTACCATGCTAGAAACTCTTCCATAGACTGTCTGCTTTGCAAAAAGAAGCCTAGCTCATCCCTGATAAATTGGCCATTTGGGGATAAATTCTTTGGACATTGCAACCTATGGAAGAAAGACAAATACAAAGCCATACGCAAGTCACTTCTGCAGTGTCAGGAGTAGAAAGGAGAACCAGGACTGTTAAAGTTTTTTTCTAATACTTCTACAAAAAATACTACAGAAGGAACTGAATTATGTCAGTCTTGATGTTCTCTCTATGTTAGAAATAAGACAAAAGGAAGTTCATACAGCTAAATGGAAACATGGTTCCTGATACTCCTTGAAAAACAACTTAAGTTTAATAGTACATACAAAGGCAACAGAAATGTCACTTTACCAAACATGTGGCCATTTTGTCTTGCCATACTCAGAAACATTTGCAAAAAGTTCAACATCTGTTGTAGAGGATGAAGAAATAAAGAAATTTTACAAAAAATTTGGTAAGTTCCCCTAAGTTAAATTAACATATAATTTTATATGTAACTTCAATGTAAAGTTGGACAAAAAGGAGGAAAGCAAAATTAAGTTGGAAACTATGGATCAGGAATCAGAAACTGAATTTGAAAGCCTGATAATCATGTATAAGCCTGCTATCTATATGTCATAAATACTCTCTTCAAGAAAAATAGGCAGGGACAATGCACATGATAAACAACAACTTTTGGAATTAAACAGATTTAAATTTGCAGATAAAAAACAATTCCTTTACCCATATGGAAGTCATTCCTGAATCATCTATCCATGTACAATCAGACTACTGACTAAACTTGTCAGAGCAAATGTGAAAATGAAAAAAACAGAGCTAGAATTTTTTAAATGGGGAGTGGGGTGGGGGAGAAGCAAGAGAAAAGTAATTATTCTAATGGAGCTATGACTTTATCAACGTTTGCTACAATGATGCAGATGACAACACCTCCAAATCTCCCCATCCTATGTAACCCTTCTCCTCCACCTCCTCCCAAAAGTTCAGCATAGCAGATCTACCTAACTTGCTGGGACATTCCTCATTTTCTATTAATACTGTGAAGACACCCATCATCTTTACTGATCACACAGCTTACTCACACCCATCTTACATCTCTTCATTCAAAGGAAAATGGAGAGATATACAAGGGGTTTAAACAGGCTTAATGTATAACAAATAAGGCGCTATTAAAGAGAATTGATGGAAAGGGTGTCAGAGAAGAATATGATGAACAAGAATGATAGGTGGATCACCTGACAAAACAGATAGACAGTGGAAAGTTTGTGTGCTTTCTGTTATTAAAGAAGAATTGTGAATGCCAAAGGTAATCCAGCCCACTCTTCTCCTTCCATTTAATTGTAGGCCTGACTTACAGTCTATTTACACTCTCTCAGGTACATATACTGATGAGTAAGTTTTATAGATTTTCCATCTATTCGGTTTTTTCCTGTGTAGATGGTCAAACCAAACCCTTGAGTTATTATTAAGTCTCTTCAAGAGCTTAATTCAATCAACAAGATGTCATCTGCAAAAAGGAGTTCTGGAAGACCTCACTATCCATGAGAAAGCTGTCTTTAACTGGGACTCCATGCTGGATCTCCTCTATGATGGGGACAAAAAACTCTTAAAAAAAATTTTTTTTTCATTTTCAACATTCACTTCCACAAAATTGTGAATTTCAAATTTGTCCCCATAACTCCCCTCCCCTCATCGCAGGACAGCAGAATTTTGACTGCCCTTTCCTCCAATCTGTCCTCCCTTCTATCACAGACCCCTACTCCCATTCCCTTACCTTCTATTTTCCTATAGGACAAGATAGATTTCTATACCCCACTGCCTATACAGTTTATTCTTGCATGTGAAAACAATTTTTAACATTCATATTTAAAGCTCTGAGTTCATTCATCCCTTCCCTCCTCCTTGCCCACCACCACTGAGGTGTAGTCATGAAAACACTTCCATAATAGTCATGTTGTGAAAGACTGTATTTCCCTTTATCCTGTCCCACCCCTCATTTATTCTATTCTCGCCTTTTACCTATCCCTCTACCCAAGTGTTTGCTTCCAATTACTTCTTCCCCCAATCTGCCATCCCTTCTATTATTCCCCCTTCCCCCTACTTTCCTGTAGGGTAAGATAAACTTCCATACCCAACTGAGTGTGAATGTTATTCCCTCCTGAAGCCAAAATTCACTGAAAGGAAAGCTCACTTATTCACTCTCATCTTCCCCTACAGTGTAAAAGCTCTTTTTTGCCTTTTACATCAGATGATTTCCTACATTCTACCTCCCCCTATCTCTTCCTCCTAGTACATTCCTCTCAACAATTTTGTTTTTTAGATATAATCCCTACTTATTAAGCTCACCCAGAGCCCCCCATATATGTACACATATACATATTTATACATACACAAATATACATATATACATAATATATATATGTATACAGCTATTTACACACACACATATGTTTCCTCCAACTATCCTAATATTGAGAAAGATCTCATGAGTTACAAATATCATTTTTCCATGTAGGAATGTAAATTGTTCCACTTGTGGTTCCTCTTTCCTGTTTACCTTCTTATGCATCTCTTGATTCTTGTATTTGAAAGTTAAATTTTCTATTCTGCTCTGGTCTTCTCACCAAGAATGCTTAGAAGTCCTCTATTTCACTGAAGTTCAATTTTTCCCCCTGAAGTATGAAACTCAGTTTTGCTAGGTAGGTAATTCTTGGTTTTAATCCTATTTCCTTTGACCTCTGGAATATCATATTCCAAGCCCGTTAGTCCCTTAATGTAGAAGCTGCTAGATCTTGTGTTATCCTGATTGTATTTACACAATACTCAAATTGTTTCTTTCTGGCTGCTTGTAATATTTTCTCCTTGACCTGGGAATTCTGGAATTTGGCTACAATATTCTTAAGAGTTTATCATTTCAGATCTTTTTCAGGAGACGATTGGTGAATTCTTTCAATATTTATTTTATCCTCTGGTTCTAGAATATCAGGGCAGTTTTCCTTGATAATTTCATGAAGGATGATGTCTAGGCTCTTTTTTGGATCATGGCTTTCAGGTAGTCCCATAATTTTTAAATTGTCTCTTCTGGATCTATTTTCCAGGTCACTTGTTTTTCCAATGAGATATTTCACACTGTCTTCTATTTTTTCATTCTTTTGGTTTTGTTGTGTAATTTTTTGATTTCTCATAAAGTCATTAGCTTCCAAATGCTCCGTTCTAATTTTTAAAGAACTACTGTCTTCAGTGAGCTTTTGAATCTCCTTTTCTGTTTGGCCCGTTTTGCTTTTGAAAGTATTCTTCTCCTTATTGGCTTTTTGGACCTCTTTTGCCATGTGAGTTCATCTATTTTTAAAGGTGCTATTTTCGTCAGCATTTTTTGGAGGGTGGGGGGGGGGTCTCCTTTAGCAAGCTATTGACTCACTTCTCACAATTTTCTTGCATTGCTCTCATTTCTCTTCCTAATTTTTCCTTCACCTCACTTACTTGATTAAGCCTTTTTCATGGCCTGAGACCGCTATACACACACACACACACACACACACACACACACACACACACACACACACACACACACATACATATATATATATATATGTATATATGAGACAGGGGGAGGTAGAATGTAGTAAATCATCTGATGTAAAAAGAGGCAAAAAAGAGCTTTTACACTGGAGGGGAAGATAAGAGGGAATAAGGTTTTGGATGCAGAAACCTTGACTTCTATGTCTTCCTCTAATGGTATACTTTGTTCTTCCTCATTTGAAAGGATGGAAGAAAATAACTGTTCACCAAGAAAGTAACCTTCTATAGTCTTATTTTTTTTCCCCCTCTTGGGGCATTTCCCCTGCCAGTTATTTGACTTTTCAGTCCTTTGTCAAATGGAGGATATACTTTAGGGACCTGTAAATTCTCAGCTCCTCCAAGGTGACACAATCAAGGGAGGGAAGTTTACTCCTCTTCTGGCCTGCACTCTAGTCTGCCCAGGATCTGTGAGTAGAATTTCCTCTCCAGAACCTCCACCAGCTCCATTACACCAGCACTCTTCCTCACACCAGGACCACCACTCAGGCCTGAAACACAGATCAGTGATTCAATTTCCCCAGGGTCTTTAGGCTGAGGGCTCTCTGCCCTGCTGCCACCTTGGTGGCAGGGCTAGGGTCAGACCCTGCTCCTTTCTCACCCAGGTGAAAAAGCTTTCTCACTGACCTTTGAAGCTGTCTTTGGAGTCTGTGGATTGAGAAATCTGGGAACTGCAGCTGCTGCCCTGATTCCATGCTCTGAAGACAGCTCTAGTTTGGTCCCTGCTATGCTGCAAGGCCAAGACTGGGCTGCACTCCACTCTGAGCCTGGTGTGATACACCTTTCCTATCAGCCTTTCAGGCTGCCTTGGGCTGGAATTCTCTATCATTCTGTCATTTTGTGGCTTCTGCTGCTCTAGAATTTATTTAGAATCATTTTTTTACAGGTATTTTATGGGTTACGGGAATTGAGCTAGAGCAGGTCCGCCCTTCTACTCTGCCACTTTGGCTCTGCCTCCTGATAATTTCTTGAAAGATGTCGTCTATGTTCTTTTTTCGATCATGACTTTCAAATACATCAATAATTTTTAAATTATCTCTCCTGGATCCATTTTCCAAGTCAGTTGTTTTTCCGAGATACTTCACATTGTCTTCTATTTTTTTCATTTTGTTTTATGATTTCCTGTAAAGTCATTCCATTAGCTCCATTCTAATTTTTAAGGAATTATTTTCTTCAATGAGCTTTTAGACTTCTTTTTCCATTTGGCCCATTCTGCTTTTTAAGGCATTCTTCTCTTCATTGGCTTTTCACACCTCTTTTGCCATTTGGGTTAGTCTTAATTTTAAAGGTGTTATTTTACCACAGACAATAGTTGCAAAAATTCTTTCCCACTTTTCTGCTTCCCTCCTAATATTGGTTGCACTGGGTTTGTTTGTGCAAGAACTTTTCAATTTAATGTAATCAAAATTTTTCATTTTGCACTTTATAATGTTCTCTATCTCTTGTTTGGTCATAAATTTCTCCATAAATCTGACAAATAAACTACTCCTTGTTCTCCTAATTTGCTTATAGTATCAGCCTTTATACCTAGATCAAGTATCTATTTGGACTTTATTCTTCTGTACGATGCCAGGCATTGGCCTATGCCCAGTTTCCGTCACATTGTTATTCAGTTTTCCCAGCAGTTTTTGTCAAACAGTGAGTTCTTATCCCAGAAGCTAGGGTCCTTGGTTTTATCAAACAGTAGACTGCTATATTCATTGACTACTGTGTCTTGAGTACCTAAGCTACTTCATTGGTCTACCCCTCTATTTCTTGGCCAGTACCAAGTGGTTTTGATGATTGCTCCTTTCTAATACAATTTACAATCTGGTAGGGCCAGGCCATCTTGCCTAGCATTTCTTTTCAGTAATTCCCTGGATATGCTGGGCCTTTTGTTCTCCTAGATGAATTTAGATATTATTTTTTCTAGCTCTAGAAAATAATTTTCTAGTAGTTTGATTGGTATGGCACTGAATAATTAAATTAATTTAGGTAAAATTGTCATTTTTATTGTATTAGCTTGTCCTACCCACAAGTAACTAATGTTTTCCCCTCACTTAGATCTGACTTTATTTGTGCAAAAAGTGTTTTGTAATTGTGTTCACATAGTCCCTGGGTTTGTTTTGGTAGGTAGACTCTCAGGTATCTTATAGTGCCTACTGTAGCTTTAATGGGATTTCCCTATCTCTTGCTGCTGGGTTTTGTTAGTAATATATAGAAATGCAGATAAGTTTATGTGGGTTTATTTTGTAGCCTGAAACTCTGACAAAGTTGTTCATTATTTCAAGTAGTTGTTTGCTTGATTCTCCAGGATTCTCTAAGTATATCATCATAATATCTGCAAAGAGTGATAACTTAGTTTCTTCTTTGCCTATTCTAATTCCTTCAATTTCTTTTTCTTCTTTTTGCTAAATCTAAAATTTCTAGTACCATACTGAATAGCAATGAGATAGTGAACATCCTTATTTCACCCCTGATCTTACTGAAAATGCATCTAGCTTCTCCTCATTGCATAGAATGCTTGCTGATGGTTTTAGGTAGATATTGTTTATTATTTTAAGGAAGGTCCCATTTATTCCTATGCATTCCAGTGTTTTCAATAGGAATGGGTATTGCATTTTGTCAAAAGTTTTTTCTGCATCTCTAAAACATGTAAATAACTGAGTCAAATTTACAAGAATACAAGTCATTCCCCAACTGATAAAAGATCAAAGGATATGAACAGGCAGTTTTCAGAGGAAGAAATTAAAGGTATTTACAGTCATATGAAAAAATGCTCTAAATCACTATTATTAGAGATGCAAATCAAAACAACTGCGAAGTACCACATCACAGCTATCAGATTGGCTAACATGACAAAACAGGAGATAATAAATGGTGGAGAAGATATGGGAGAGTTGGAACACTAATTCACTGTTGGTGGAGCTGTGGGCTGATCCAACCATTCTGGACAGCAATTTGGAACTATGGCCGAAGTGCTAGAAAAAAGTATATACCCTTTGATCCAAGAATACCACTTCTAGGACTGTATCCCAAAGAGATCATAAAAATTGCAAAGGATCCCACATGTACAAAAATATTTTTAGCAGCTCTCTTTGTGATGGCCAAGAACTGGAAACTGAGAAGATGTTCATCAGTTGGGGAATGGCTGAGTAAGTTGTGCTATGAATGTAGTGGAATACTATTGTGCTATAATAAATGATGAATAAAAGGACTTCAGAGAGGCATGGAAGGACTTACATAAACTGATGCTGAGTGAAATGAGCAGAACCAGGAGAACATTGTACACAATAACAGCCATAGCATGCAAGGACTGTTTCTGATAGACTTAGGCCTTCACAGTAATGCAAGGATCTAAAACATTCTTAAAGGACCCCTGGGGCAAAATGCCATCCACATCCAGACAAAGAAGTATGGAACTTGAATGCAGACTGAAGCAGACTATTTTCTCTAGTACGTGGTTTTCTTTTGTTTTTTTCTCATGGTTTCTCCAATTCATTTTAATTCTTCTATGCAACATGACTAAAATGAAAAGGTGTATAATAAGAATGTATGTTTAGAACCCATATAAGTTTGCATGCTATCTCGGGGAGGGAGGGGCAGGGAAGGGGAGAAAATTCAACACTTATGGAAGTGATTATTAAAAACTGAAAACTAATTTCAAAAAAAAAAAGTTGCTTTCTTCAGCATTTTTTTGGGCTTCCTTTACCAGGTTGTTGACTTGCTTTTCATGATTTTTTTGCATCACTCTCATTTTTCTTCCCAATTTGTCTTCTACTTCTGTTACTTGATTTTCAAAATCTTCTTTGAGCTCTTCCATGGCATGAGAGCAATTAATATTTTTCTTGGAGGCTTTGGATGCAGGAGCTTTGGCTTTGTTATCTTCTTCAGGTTGTATGTTTTGATTTCCTTATCACCAATGTTGTAACAAGATATCTCTTCACCAAGAAAGTAAGAATCTACAATCTGTTTCTTTTCCCCTGTTAGCTCATTTTCCCAGTCAATTACTTGACTTTTGAGCTCTTCGTTAAGTGCAGGGCTCCAAGAAGAGCCTCTGCTTCAGCAGAGGTTGCCACTTCCCCGGAGCTAGGAGAAGACCACACTCCCTTCTCAGCTAGGTGAAAGACCATTCCCATTGACCTTGGAAGCTGTCTTTGGCATTTGTGGGTTGAAAATTCTGGAAACCACAGCAGTCACCAGTGGTCCAGTCTCCTAAGACCTGCTTCAGTTCTGTCCACACTGGCGTGGCCCATGACAAATTGTATTCTGCTCCCAGGCTGCTCCAATAGACCCTTCCTGTTGACCTTCCAGATTTTCTTGGGCTGGAAATTTGGTTCAGTCTGTCATTATGTGGTTTCTGCTACTTCAAATTTTGTTTAGTCATTTTTTACAGGTTTTTTGAGGAGCCTGGTGGGAGAGTTCAAGCAGGTCCCTGCTTCTATTCCCCCATCTTGCCTTCGTCCCTTCCCAAAAAACCTTTTGATTGTTCACATATTGCCTCCCTACCTCAATCCTCCCTTGACGTTAATGTTTAGAGAGTTGTCAAATAATATTATCTGTCATATATATATATATATATATATATATATATATATATGTATATGTATATGTATATGTGTGTGTATACACACACACACACACACACACACACACATATTATATACATACACACACACACACCCTGTTGGGGGGAACCTTAAAATGTATTTTGTTCTACTCAATCAAATGCTTATTTACAATCAATACAAAAAAGATACAGTGAAATCTTCTATTTCCTATATCTTTCAGTTAGCTGTTTAGTGATAAATATGTGGTCTACTGGGGAATATTGCTTCTGAAAGCCTGTTTCCTACTAATATCCTCTCTGGGAATGTCCTTCATATGTTTATAGACTGTCCTCACAGAAATTTTAAAGGTAGCCACATAGATGAGTGGTAAGTGTTGTTCTTTTGGTCGCCATTTTTTGGTATTAATAGTGTGCCAGATTTTTTCCATGCCTTTGTTATTTTCTCCTTCATGTGTATTGATCCCTTAATGTCCTTTCAACTGTGTCACCTTGAGAATGTATCTCCTCTATAAACATATCTAGGACTATGATGTTTGACTTTATTATCCTTAATGGTGAAAACAGTTGTTTATAACAATCTTTGTAGAACGTTTCCAATTTTCTTCTCTTTGTTATCCTTCTATTTTCATCCTTGAATTCCATTATAATAACTTTGCTTAGTCACCTCTCTCACCAAGCTTGCTTTAAAATGATTTTATCCTCCATTGCTTCTATTTCATGAAGAGATTCTGCTCATCATCCTACATCACCTATCCTCATAGGAGTTTACAAACATGTTCATAAATCAATTAAAAGACTACTAAGAAAAGTTTAGGCTTTTTTAGCCTCCTCATTATGGCAACGAATTTATATTAGTTAAAATTCTACATGAAATAATTGCAGTTTGTGTCCATATCCTTTCTTCTCTCCTATATTTGATCAATAACTTATTAAAATAGGACATCCCAGATGAACAACTGCATGCAACATTCTTTTTTCATTTTTAATTTTTCCTACCTTTGTACTAATTTTGATCTTTGCTTTAAGAAGTCAGTAGCGTGACTAGACAGCTGATTCAAGAAAGACTACAAAGTGAGTAACAAGTAGTTTCCTATATATTAAAATAAAATCATTTTCATTTTTTGGTGATGCTGACTGATGATCACTATGTTCAGCACCTTGAAAATATAAATCCCTAAAGTATCCATGACTTGGAGGAATGAAACTTTTACAGGTCGTTGTCCTCATTCAATTCTTACTCCTGATCTACGTTTTCTAATATATTTCTTACCATCTTTCCCTATTCCCACCTTCATACTGAAGTCAAAGAATATAAAGTATATCTTTATTTTTATCTGGAAGGTCTCACCGCATTCTTCATTAAAGTTTCTTTACATCTACAAAAAATGTTGGTAAATAAGTTCAAATATTTTCACAGTGATCTTTTAGCTAATACTTATCACAAGAACAAGACAAGATGATAAAATGTCTGATAAAACGATGTTTCTTACTGTCTTTAGATACATAATGTGGAGGCAGCTAGTGGTGCAGTGGACAGAGCACTAGGCCTGGAGTCAGGAAGACATGGGTTCAAATCTAACTTCAGATACTTACTGGCTGTGCAACACTAGGCAAGTCACTTAACCTGTCTGCTTCATTTCCTCTACTGTAAAATGGGAATAGTAACAGCGCCTACCTTGCAGGGCTGTTGTGAGGATCAAACAAGGTAACAATCGTAAAGTGCTTAGCAAAGTACCTCTTCAAAAAAAACCTGTGAACAAGCCTTTTTTTAAAATAACATTTCCTTCTTTTTTTCTGTTTTTGTTTTTAGTGAGAATGTCAAGATTGTTATGAATCAGTTCCTTCAGCAGTATGTCTACTCAGTTGTCCCTAGCCATGAAACTCATATATAGAACTAAGTTTAAGACTACAGTATTAACTCAAATTATTAACTTTAAGAGCTAAGGTTATTAACCATCTTTAAAAATTTAGTGGTTTTATTTAGTCAAAAAATTTTCTATTCTCCATAAATTTGACAAATATACTATTCCTTGCTGTTGGAGAAGATGTGGGAGAACTGGAACACTAATTCATTGTTGGTGGGGCTGTGAGCTGATCCAACCATTCTGGAGAGCAATTTGGAACCACGTCCAAAGGGTTACAAAACTGTGCATACCCTTTGGCTCAACAATTTCACTTCTAGGACTGTTATCTCTAAGAGATCATAAAAATGTGAAAGGGTCCCACATGTACAAAAATATTTACAGCAGCTCTCTTTGTGGTGGCCAAGAACTGGAAGTGGAGGGGATGTTCATCAACTGGGGAATGGCTGAGCAAGTTGTGGTATATGAATATAATGGAATACTATTGTGTATCATTTCTTATAACAAGAAGACCTCAGAGAGGCCTGGAAGGACTTATATGAACTGATGCTGAGTGAAAGGAGCAGAACAAGAACGTTGCACACAGTAACAACCACAGTGTCCAAAGAAATTTTTCTGGCAGACAGCCCTTCACAGCAATGCAAGGACCTAAAAAAATTCCCAAAGGACTCTTGAGGCAAAATGCCATCCACATCCAGAGAAAGAACTATGGAATCGGAATGCAGAATGAAGCAGAATATTTTCTCTTGTGTTATGTTTTGATTTTTTTTCTCATGGTTTTCCCCATTCACTTTAATTCCTTTATGCAACATGACTAATGTGAAAATGTGCTTAATAAGAACGTATGTATAGAAACCATATAAGATTGCAAGCTGTCTAGGGGAGGGAGTGGGAAGGGAGGGATGAAGGAGGGAAAGGGAGGGGAAAAGAATCTAAGATATATGGAAGTGATTATAGAACACCAAAAACAAAATAATTATTAAAAAAATAAGAGTAAACACACACACAAAATAATAAAGTACACTCAATTACAAAAATAAATTTAGTGATTTTAGCGCTTTTTAATACCTTTCTCACCACTTGACCACTGTCATAGCAGAAGCAGAGCTGGGTGAAAGTAACTGAAAGCCACTTTGTATTCATCTTTGTTTCATGGGTTGCCACTAATTCATCACCAAGTAGCAAGCCTACTGGTGAAAAAGATAGGGTATGCAACTGTAGCAATTCCAACTTATATAAAATTTCAATTAAGATCATTTCTTACAGAAGTTTCACTGATGAAAATCAGCTGCCATAGAAGACCCAAAGAGCTAAGAAACTACCTTGGCCAGAAATAACCTTACTTTTTTATCAAGTGAGAGATATGGCAATCAAGAGCAACACCAATTTGGAATATAAAGTCACTTGCAAAATTTCTCTGGAGAATTGTGGAAGATTATAAGTTGTAATGCCTCATAAAACAATGAAGAGGCTGCGGCAGCCAAAGGACAAGCAACTTGACCAGCTTTGCTCAGACACAGCTATTAAGTGTCTGAGGTCACATTTAAACTCTCGTCTTCCTGGATCTTGCCTCGTGCTACTGCGTCATCTACATCCTGAGCCCCAAAAGTCTGAGAATCATTGCTACAGATTCCAAAGAACTGAGAGTGAGGATCAACCAAAGAGCAATGGAAAAGCCCATGATGATATGAGCAGGTTGCAACATATCACAAATAAGTTATTTTGCATAAGTGGTGTGACATATGCAAACCAAAGAAAGTAAGAAGAAAAAGGGCTAATTACAGAAGACAGCATGGAATTTCTGATGTATAGTTTACATGCTCCATTAGCATCTGGATGATGTCAGAAAATGAATGCCTCTAGCACATTGAGTGACCCTCAGTGGTGAAGGGCACAATTGAAAACTGCTTAAGATGCAAAGTCCTGGGTGAATTGTGATTGGAGAGAATATTACTTTTATGAGATCCTACATCCATTAAAATACTGTTTTCTTGGGCAATCTAATTCATTCCCTCTGCTTCAACTATCACTTCTATAGAAATGCTTTTACCATTTATTTCTCTAGTCCTGATCTTTCTTTTGAATTCCAGACTTTCATTTCCAAATGACTACAGGACATTTCCACCTAGATGTCTCATTAATACCTCAAATTCTCAATGTCTGAAACCAAGTTTATCTTCTGTATTTCTGCTTCTGCTCCAACCAGTTCAATAATAGAATAACTCTGTTCTGGAACCATCTGTATGGCATTCCCATAGGATGAGTATTCAATCCCTCCTTGAGATATGTCTAAGGACAAGAACACACTTCCTTTCTCCACAAAGTAGACCATTCTATTGTTGAGAAGCTTGGCTAGAAAATTCTCGCTTACACTGGGCAAAAATCTGTCTCCCTGAAATTTCCATCTCCCCATGCTAGTTGAGAGATGGAATATTTTCTTTGAGAAACAGAAAGAAGGCTTTCAAGTTTCATTGCAAGATAGCGTATGAAGGGGAGTAGTGTACAAAAAACCAAGAAATGTAGGTTAAAGGCAAGTTGTGAAGCGAATGGAGAAAATTATTTTCCTTTGTGAAAAGTATAGCTTCAAACAGCTTGAACGAACATCCAGACCAGAAAACTCTGTCAGATGATGTTCCCCCAAGACTGCTGTATGAGATGAAATTTCTAAATGGACAATTCATTGATTTACCTTTTTATTTTGGGTCTCTGTATTTACTTATAAAAGGGGACTGCCCCCTTGTAATTTGTCAATGTGTCAATCAACTTCTCTTTCCCTTCCCTTATTTACTTGATGGGGAGACAGATAAGGAGAAGAATTCACATGAGAAAGAGACTAAGGGAATATTAAAGATGTGGAAACAAAATCTGAATAAAAGAAAAGGGGAAATTTGTGGGAAACAAAAGGAGGAATTCTGTTTCCACAGGATTAAAACCTCTTCCCCGCTTTGAGTAATAGCAGAATGTAAGCCAGAGGTTACTGGTTCTAATCAGAATTGCACCCTAGTAGAACCAAGCTTCTGATCAGGTAAAAGGTCAGAAGTTTGTATGTATGTTTAACAAGTTGTTTGAAAGGAATCTATCAGAGAGGAGAACATGAAGCAGGAGGTTCAGGAGGCTACATCTAGCCAATGGAGAGCAAGGAGGGAAATTCAAATTGGGAATAGCACAAAAAGCATTGCATTTTTCTGAGAAAGTGTCCTCTCCATTAGAGAGAGACATGTTCACCAAGAACATAGAATAATTGACTAAAATAAAATGAGAATTTTCCTGGATTCTAAAAAAAATAAAAAAGTATAGCTTCAATCTGGAGAGGGGAGACATAAAGTATCAACAAAACATATGGAAACAAAGAATGGTGGTCTAAATTTGAATTTTAAAATAAAATGTGGTGTCCCAAACTGAACACTGTATTCCAGATGGAGTCTGGACAGAAGACAGTGTTCTAGACTAAAGAGAGCATATGCTTCTTTGGCAGCCATGCTAAAAAGAAAGATATATTCCTTCTATTTCAATTCAACACAAGTGAGGACTGAGGGAGCCAAAAACAGTCAGCTTCAACAAGAGGAAAAGTCAAATATCAGAACTGTTTTCCTTGGGTCAGAAGTAAAATACAGACAGTCCCAATTTCTTCCTTGTAGGGAAAACGAACTCTTAGCAGCTCTAAGCAGGAGTGATACGTGTCGTTACAAAGGTCCTCTGAAAAATATGGGAAGACTTATATGAACTCATAAAAAGTGAAGTGAACAGGACCACAGTAACAGCAATACTGTACAATAATTATCTGTGAATAACTTAGCTATTCCCAGCAATAGAGTGACCCAAGACAATTCCATAGGACTTATGATGAAAAATGCTATCCACCTCCAAAGAACTGATGGTGTTTGAATGAAGATCAAAGCACGTTTTTTAAATTTTATTTCTCGAGTTTTTTTTTTTTTTGGCTTTGTTTTCTTTTGCAACATGGATTATATATAAATACACTCTGCATGACTGCACATCTATAATTTTCAGCAAACTTCTTGTCTTCTCAAGGAAGTGTTGGGTAGAGAGGGAAAGAGAATTTAGAAAACAAAATTTTAAAAAATTAATGTTAAAATTGTCTTTTACATGTAATAGAGAAAAAAATAAAATAAAAACAAAGATCCTGTTTACTGATTATTAAAGATTTCAGGGTTTAGACCCAGATCCTGGTAAAATGCCAGATTAAAATTACATAATCCATCTTAGAGTGCCTTACAGATTAGCACACCTGCCAAAAAGGTTGCCTCATAGTTATCAAGCCGTAAGTAACATCCCCTGTGCCCAAGCCTGCCTGTCACTGGGAAATATCTACTGCCAAAATGTACAAAACAGTATAGTTTCCCTTGCATTAAGTTTTTTTTTAATGAGAATTACCCACATGAAGGTTACTTGCCAAATATTATTTTCCTTTTAACTCTGAACTTCAGTGTTCCTTTTGCTCTTAGGGTCAAAATAAATGGTATTCAAACATCAAATTCATGGATTGTTACATTTCAGAGATATGAAAGTAGAAGGAACCTTAGACCATCTAATTCAACTCACTCATTTTAAAGATAAAGAAACGCTGTTGTGACCAAAGGCTCAGAAAGGCTAAGTAACTTGCCTAGTGTCATTCAGGCAATAGGAGTGTCAGGATTTGAGGCCCAATCCTCTCATTCCAAGGTTGTCCACTAGGCATAGAACATCCTCCCCCATCCCCCTTTTCTCAGTTACCTCCTAGAGGTCAATGGCCCTGAACACTGGTTGGGGATGAACACAGCAGATAAAACTATGTATGTTATCAAGAAGAAACAGAGTCCATTTTATGTGAGCAGATATAAATTATTTAAAAAAAAAAAAACCAACCAGGCTGTACCTAAGGAAAACCAGCTGTCTTGCTGGTATGAAGTTTCTTCATCAGGATTCTGCTACAAGTTTTAGAAGTCCCAGACAAAATGACTCCAGGCAGTAGAAAAGACTATGAAAGAAATGAAGGAGAATAACAGAAGAAACAAGCTCCCAGAGATGCCTCAACAACCACTTTAAGGATACCTACATAGTACTATACAATACTATACAGTAAATATGGTAAGGACAAGGTATAATGGATGACTTTTAAGGTCTCACCGTATCCTGTCATCCTCAAAATGTAAGGCATAAATTCCAATACATACTAGTTTAACTTAAAAGTTAGACATGACTTCACCATCCAGAAATTTGTACAAATATATATTATTTTCACCTTCTCCACTGAAAAAGAACAAATACTATATAATGGAATTAAAACCTTGAATAGGTAAAGAGTTAATAAAAGAGCACTCAGCTACTTAAAATGAATTTGAGTTTCCAAGTACAGACGAATTCCATCTCACTGTACTGAGGAAACCTGCAAAAATGAACGAGGAAACAACTCAAGGGCAACGCAAAAGAATAAAAGAGAGGACAGGCATTCCCTTTTCCAAAGGAGACAAAAAGGTTGTTTTTGTAAACTATGGCCTTTTAAACCTGATAGCAAACTGTGCTGAAAGTGTCATGGGTAATTTTTGCTTAGGTGGTTACAGAAGAAAGCAGTCATCATTAGGCAACATCAAGGGTGCACAAGAAACACACCATGACATACAAAACAGGAGTGTCTTGACCACTGCTCCTATAACCAGCTCTTTTGAATCTGACCCTTGAACATACCCCCAGAGTCAGTGGATTCCCAAGAAAAGGCTGAAGAACTAGTAAAGAACCACTCAGGCCAAACTGTACTCAAGGAAATGGTGAAGAGCCAAGTTCTCCAAATGTTCCTCTAAACTGAACAGCATGTTCCTACTTTAATCCATAGAAATCAGAGTAAGAACAAATTGTTATCTGGTCCCATTCTTTAATGACACAGGATCTGTCTCTGAAATACTGGAACAGAAGGTGTTTTGTTGGAATTCTGCGTCCCTTCTACAGCAATATAATATCACAGCTCATAATTTACAAACTTAGTGCTTCGACTATTGACTTTTACTGAGTAAGATGCATAAACAAAAAAAAGTGTAGCTATCAAAAGAGCCTTCCTCACAGAAATACTTATTAGTGTTTAGCAAAACCTAGCAAGAATGTTAGTGACTTTATGACACTAACTTGAAAAAATGGTCCAATAGTTTACTACAATTGCAGGTAAAGAATGCCCAAATTTACTGAAGAAGGCTCTCTGATAAGAAAGGAAGTCTCTATTGTTATTAGAGAAGGAAACTGGCTAAAAGTAAGCTGACAACAAGCCCCAGTCATTCTGTACCATCCATTCTTTGAGAATGGGGACTATAATTTACCTAATATTGGGCTCATGGCACACTGCTTTGCACATAGTAATGACCATACTCAAAAGAACATATTTCATCAGCATGGGAGGAACTCCTAGCATGGTAATTCCTTCCATTTGTCTATGATTTTGTGGCAAGAAGTTCCAGGAAACAAAAAATTTCTAGGGACAAACTGATCTTGTATACTAAAGGAGCTAAGGGACTTCTCCAAGGTCACATAACAATAAAGAAACAGAAGGGGGAGTGGAGATAAGATGGCAGAATAGAAGCAGCAACCTGTTAGGGCTCTCGCCCTAAATCCCTCAAAAGACCTATGGAAAATGACTCTAAACAAATTCTAGAGCAGTAGAAACCACAAAAGGACAGACCAAAGGAAATTTCCAATCCAAGAAAATCTGGAAGGGTCTACTGCATTGGGCTGGGAGCAGAGTGCAGTTTGGCATAGGCCATGCTGGAGCAGGCCTTAGGGGACTGAATCATTGATTGCTGCTGTGGTTTCCAGAATTCTCAGCCCACAAATGCCAAAGATAGCTTCGAAAGTCAATGGGAAGGGTCTCTCACCTCTCTGAGAAGGGAGCATGGTCTGGCCCCAACTGCAGGGAGGCAGCAGCCACTGCTGAAGCAGGGGCTCTTTCTGGAGCTCTACACTTAACAAAGAGCTGAAAAGTCAACTAATTGCCTGGGAAAATGAGCAAATAAGGGAAAAAGAAACAAACTATAAATTCTTACTTTCTTAGTGAAGAGGTATCTTCTTATGTCATTGGTGATGAGGAAGATCAAAACATACAAGCAGAAGAAGACAACCAAGTCAAAGCTTCTGCATCCAAAGCCTCCGAGAAAAATATGAATTGCTTTCAGACCATGGAAGACCTCAAAAAGAATTTTGAAAAATCAAGTAAGAGAAATGAGGAAAAATTGGGAAGAAAAATGAGAGTGATGCAAGAAAATCATAAAAAATGAGTCAACAGCTTGCTAAAGGAGAACCCCAAAAATGCTAAAGAAAGTAACATCTTTAAAATTAGACTAACCCAAAAGGCAAAAGAGGTCCAAAAAGCCAATGAGGAAAAAGATGTCTTAAAAAGCAAAATGAGCCAAATGGAAAAAGGTTCAAAAGTTCACTGGAGAAAATAATTCTTTAAAAATTAGAATGGAGCAAACAAAAGTTAATGACTTTATGAGAAATCAAGAAATCATAAAAAACAGAATCAAAAGAATGAAAAAAATGGAAGATAATGTGAAGTATCTCACTGGAAAAACAACTGACCTGGAAAACAGATCCAGGAGAGATAATTTAAAAATTACTGGTGTACCTGAAAAGCCATAATCCAAAAAAAGAGCCTAGACATCATGTTTCAAGAAATTATCAAGAAACTGCCCTGACAGTCTAGAACCAGAGGGTAAAATCGAAATGGAAAGAATCCATTAAGCACCTCCTGAAAGAGATCCCAAAAGGAAAACTAGGAATATTGAAGCCAAATGCCAGAGTTTCCAGGTCAAGGAGAAAATATTAGAAGCAGCCAGAAAGAAACAATTCAAGTATTGTGGAAATACAATCAGTATAATACATGATTTAGCAGCAGATCTAAGGGATCAGAAGGTTTGGAATATGATATTCCAGACGTCAAAGCAGATAGGATTAAAACCAAGAATCATCTACCCAGCAAAGCTGAGTCATACTTCAGGGGAAAAAAATGGAACTTCAGTGAAACAGACTACTTCTAGGCATTCTTAATGAAAAGACCAGAGCTAAACAGAAAATCTGACTTTCAAATACAAGAATAAGGAGAAATACGAAAAGTTAAACAGGAAAGAAAAACCGTAAGAGACTTTATTAAAGTTGAACTGTTTCTATTTCTACATGGAAAGATGATATTTTTAGGTCATTAGGATAATTGAAGGGAATATATGTATAAATGTACGTGTATGTATATGTATACGTATTTAGAGAGAGAGAGAGAGAGAGAGAAAGAAAGCAGGCACAGGGTGAGCTGAACATAAAGGGATGATTCCTAAAAAAGAAAATTAAGTGTTGAAAGAAATGTACTAGGAGAAAGAGACAGGGAGAGATAGAATGTAGTAAATCATCTCATATAAAAGAGGCAAAAAAAGGCTTTTACGATGGAGGAGAAGGGGAATTAATATGTGGTGCCCAGAACTAAAGATGACACTACAAATGAGATCTGAAAAGGACATATTCCTGGAAGCCAAGTTTTTTGTGGCCACCCCATCACACTGCTTATTCATGCTGAACATGTGGGTCTACTAAAACCCCCAGATCGTTTTTCAATCCATGCTGTCCTCAAATTTGTGCTGGGTTTTTTTGTACCCAAATGCCAGACTTAAAGAATTATTCTTAACAAATATCCAGATTTATCCCAATAGTCTCCTGTACAGAACTTACGGGACTCTGGTTTTGTCATTCAGGGTGTTAGCTATCCCTTTCAGTTTTACGTCCTCTTCAAATGTGGTAAGTACACCATCTGTGCTTTATCCAAGTTAGTGAAAATAATCAACAACTTAGGGCCAAGTACCCTTCCCTGGGGTCCTTCCACATCTGCCACACTGACACTGAACTATTAACAACCCCTCTGAGTCTGGTCATCCAGCTAGTTCTGAATCCATCCAACTGTATTACCATCTAGTCTATATCTTTCCATCTTCTCCACAAGAAATGAAGATACTTTTAAAAAAATTGTGGAGTCAGGAAGCCTGCATTTGAATCTTGGAACCTATATGGGAATGGTCAAGCCTTAATTTCTTCAACTGCAAATGAGGATTTTACTTGTACTACATACTTCACAGGATGGTTGAAAGAAAAGTGCTATGTGAAATTTAGGTGATACATCTTTTTAAAGCATTTACAATATGAATCACAAAAGAATTTTTTTTTAAGACATTAACCAACTGAGACACAGATAAAATTTATGTTGCTAACTTCACAAGCTCTTGACCTAATTGTCTCCACAGTATACTAAGAATTAAAGGACCCTACCTTAATGCTGTTGGTCTAAAGTCTTATGCCTAATAGCTTAATTTCAGACAAACTCAGATGTTCCCCATAATCTATAATTGAATAGATCTAGTATTAAACTTATAAACCTTTTGACTATAGGAAATTGCCATCAATAGTAAAGACATTGCAGGAATGCAATATATCCCCAACTTCATGTCAATTCCAGGCAGGATTAGATTATCCATTTGCATGCTATGTGAAATTTAAAAATATAAATGTAATCGTTCTACTTAAATACAACATATACCAACATTTCCTCCTAGAGAAAGTCTGAGACTTTTTAAAGAACAAGGCCTTAAAAAAAAAAAAGTTGATCACACCACTTTGAGTCTGCTGTTCTACCTAGTTTCAACTCCATGGAACAAGACGTCCCTCTCAGCTTATCATTTTTAAACTTACCACCACGCTGCTAACTCAACTCTTGAATGGCTCTACCTTCCTCAGCCTCCTTTTCCTTCTGGCTGGAGGGATAGAGTACAGAGTACCAAACTCCTCCCAAAGCCTTCCTTTATGGAAGGAAGAAACTGGACTCAGCTCATTCCACATGGCATCTGATGTCCTGCCTGTTTTCAACTCCGCAGAACAAGATGCTCCTGCACTGGGTACCCCCTGGATTCCCATCTTGCCCTTCTTTCCTGCCTATTTTTATATGTTATCTCCTGCTTCAGACTGTAAACTCCTTAAGGGTAGAGGCCATATTTCTTTTTAATTAATTGTATCCCTGATGCTTAGTATAGTGTAGAGCCCTTAGCAGGTGCTTAATAAATGTTTAATTGACTTACTGAATTGTATTGGTCCTGCAAATGAAGAAAAAAAACAAAGACAGGTCCTTCCAAAGAAGAGACTGAAAAATGCGTATCCTTTTACTCAGCTAGCATTCAGCAAGATGCATCTACTCATAGGATTGTGTTTGTCCATCTTCATCGAAGAAGACCATGCCATCAGAGAAATGATGACGACTTGCACTTGACTTGATTTTGAATGAGGGAGGGCTGTGCAAGTAAGTCATCAGCCTCACTTCTCCAGAGTCATTTGAATCCAGAGCCCTGATATTCTTTAGGATGGCTGGAGATGACTCAGGATGCACTGGGAGACCTTGGGCCCTTTAGGCAACGAGGCGACGCCTATTCAAAGAATAGGCCTGTTTAAAAAGTAGCCAGGGCATGGCCCCTTTAATGAGGTCAAGAAAAAAGAAAGACATCAGGCTGGGTGAGATATTGATAATCATTCTGAAGCTAGGAGGGTCCAGAGGAGCCCTCAGTAGAATGTCAGTTCCTTAGCAGGAAGGCTTGTTTTTCATATTGCCCTTCCACCCCTTTGATTGTGTGTATGTTCATCCTTTGCTGCCGAAGAAGACCATGCCATCAGAGAAATGACATGACTTAAACTTGACTTTGTTGAGTGAGGGAGGGTTGTGCAGGTCACCAGTTTCATTTCTCCTCCAGAGCCATCTGAATCCAGTGACCAGATATTCATCAGGATGACTGGAGATGACCCACAATGAGGCAATTGGGGTTAAGTGACTTGCCCAAGGTCACACAGCTAGTGAGTGTCAAGTGTCTGGGGTGAGATTTGAACTCAGGTCCTCCTGACTCCTGCACTGGTGCTTTATCCATTGTACCACCTCACTTTCCACCCCTACCACCTAACACAAAGGACAGTTGCTGTATATGATATCATGTTTACAATGAACCACCAGGAATAACTAACTCAACAGCATCATCTACTCCTCTGGCTTCCAAATCACGGAAAAGCATTACTATTTATTCTTTCTAAGAGACATATTCCCTTAACTCAGAGAGCAAATGAGTAGATATCTTCTCTATAAGAGAACATGCACCGCATGGCATCAACAGACTTAGAAATAAATTCTCAAGACAGAACCTGATAATAGTTCAGAGTTTTTGCATTCTAAAAGAGTAAAGATAATGCAGTTTATTCATGCTGTTTTAAAAGCAAAGTAATAGGAGGCCTAGGAAGGTCATATTTAAAGTTAGATATCAGTAATCCACTCTTGCAGAGAAGACCAACAGTATGGATAATACAAAATAGTAAATAATTTTAAAATGCTTATATTTGGTTTTAGAAATAGTTTTTATAATTCTTGCAGGGAATGTCATTAATTTTTGCCGTTGTTCTGACTTAACGGAATGTTAAAATTAGTTTGTATTATATAAAATATTTGGGAGTCTACCTGCCAAGACAATCTCATGAACTCTTATGAGCACAATTACAAAATACTTTTCACACAAATAGATCTAAATAATTGGAAAAGTATCAATTGTTCATGGGTTGGCTGAGCTAATATAATAAAAATGATAACTGTACCTAAATTAATTTACTTATTTAGTGCCATACCAATCAAACTACCAAAAATTACTTTATAGAGCTAAAAAAAATTAATAACAAAATTCATTTGGAAGAACAAAAGGTACAGAATATCTAGCAAATTAATGAAAAGAAATGAAAGAGAAGGTGACCGAGCTGTACCAGATCTAAAACTGCATTATAAAGAAGCAATCATCAAAACTACTTGTTACTGGCTAAGAAACGGAATAGTGGATAAGTAAATAGGTTAGTACACAAGACATAGTGGTCAATGACTATAGTAATCTACTGTTTGATAAACCCAAAGATTTCAACTTCTGGGATAAGAACGCACCATCTGATATAAAACTGTTGGGAAAACTGGAAAAACAGTATGCTAGAAACTAGGCATAGATCAACATCTTACACTGTATATCAAGATATGGTTAAAAGGGGTACATGATTTAAACATAAACATAAGCAATTCAGGAGAGTAAGGAAATGTTTACCTATCAGGTGTATGGAAAACAGAAGAATTTATGACCAAACAAGAGATAGAGAGTATTATAAAATACAAAATGGACAATCTTGATTACATTAAATTAAAAGGTTTTGCACAAACAAAGTCAACAACCAGGATTAGAAAGGAAGTAAAAATCTAGGAAACAATTTTTACAACTAGTGTCTCTGACAAAGGTCTCATTTCTAAAATATGTAGAGAACTGAGTCAAATTTATAAGACTACAAGCCATTTCCCAACTGATAAATTATCAAAGGATATGAACAGGCAATTTTCATATAAAGAAATACAAGTTATATACAGTCTTATGAAAAAAATTATCTAAATCACTACTGATTAGAGAAATGTGAACTGAGAGAATTTTGAGGTACCACATCACACCTAGCGGATTGGCTACCATGACAAAACAGAAAAGTGATAAATGTTGGAGAAAATGTGGGAAAATTGGAACATTAATGCATTGCTGGTGGAGTTATGAACTGATCCAACCATTCTGGAGAGCAATTTGGAACTACGCCTAAAGGGCTATAAAACTGTGAATATCCTTCGATCCAGCAATACCACCACTAGGTCTGTATCCCAAACAGACCATAAAAGAAGGGAAAAAGATCCTTTCTAGAAAAATATTCATAGCAACTCCTTTTGTGAAAATACTCACAGCAACTCTTTTTGTGGTGACAAAGAACAGGAAATTGAGAGGATGCCCATCAACTGAGAAATGGATAAACAAGTTGTGGTATATGAATGTAATGGAATACTAGTGTTCCGTAAGAAATAGTGAGCAAGAATAGTTCAGAAAAACCTAGAAAGATTTGCATGAACTGTTGCTAAGTGAACTGTTTCCTTTCAGAAAGGGAATCTGGGTACTTTTTGAAATTCTGCCCTCCTATAGGCAAACAGGAACAGAACCAGGAGAACATTTGTATACAGTAACAGCAACTCTGTGTGATGACTGACTTAGATTTAGCTCTTCTCAGCAATACAATGATCTTTCTAAGACAATTCCAAAAGACTCATGATGGAAAATACTATCCATATCCAGTGATATGGAGGTCTGAAGGCAGAGGGAAGCATACTATTTTCTTTTGTTTCTCTTAGTTCTTCCCTTTTCTTCTGATTCTTCTTTTACAACAGGAAATATGTTTAACATGATTATACATGTATAACCTATATCAGATTGCATGCCATCTTGGTGAGGAGCAAGAAGAGTGAGAGGGGGGGAAATTTAGAACTCAAAATCTTATAAAAGTGAATATCTGAAAACTAAAAACAAATTTAAAAATTTAATTTGTATTCTCTTGACACACATCAGTAAGAGGAAGATGAAGAAACACAAGGTCTAGGGCTGGGAGGAAGGGAAGAGAGTAGAATCTGGAAGATAGGAAGTTTGTTGCAGATTCTACAAAATGAAGAGTCTGCATTGTGGCTAATCAGAAACAGACTGGAGGCATCATATGGAATCAAAAGAACAAAACACTACAGTCAGGAAATCTAGTTCAAGATGCAGAACATCACTGAAATAAGTGGGTGATTTTAGAACCTTCTCTGGTTCTGTTTTCTCATCTATAGAATAGGGAATTGAATTAGTTTAGCTCTAGGGTTCCTTTCTTGCTTTAAAACTCTGTTTCTGGATAGAGACAAAAAAAAAATCTAGAAAGCATTCAGGTTTCAGTCATAGGCTTCACCCAGAAAACCTCAAACTTGTCTTCCAGGTCAAATTCTAGAATTCTCTGACTAAATAAAAGTGCCATAAAGCCAAATAAGCTAAACCTGAGGCCCAAACTTTGTGTCACTGTCACTCTGATGTCCCTGAAGTACTATTAACAACTCAAAGTAAGTATTATCCAGAAAGATGCCATTTGCCCATCTCCTTACTTACCACTGTTCCCTCATAAGACTCAATCTGGATGCAAAGACCAATTCAGCTTAAAAATCATAGCTTCCCTGCCAAACAGCAGCAAAGAATGAGCCCCTGGTAGACAAGCAGGAACAAAGAAGAAGGAGTCAAAGATCACACTCCAGAGAGCCCAGCATTAGTGAAGTGCCTAGTCAAGCACCGAGTCCCAGAGATTCAGAAGAATCAGGGAAAAAAAAGTGCTAACACTGTACACAAGTCATTTTACTAAAATATATTTTCAAATATTTGGGATGGTATGGCCATCTAGAAAACTATATAATTTGCTGAAAAATCAAAGAATCATTATAGAACAAAAAGCAATGATTAAAGAAAGAACTATTTGCCTACAGGAGGGCAGAATTTCAAAAAATACCCAGATTCCCTTTCTGAAAGGAAACAATTTAAACTTGAAAAGTAAGGTTGTACATTTTAGGGGAACTGCCAAGGTCTTTCCTGGGCCAGAGGCCATTGAAAGCAACATCACAGGAGACATTCCTGTGAATTACAAACAAAAATGAGGTCCTCAGTGAGCCACTGCATGATAACTGGTTTAGAGAGAAGGAAGAGACTCTCAGGACGTGTTTTGACTTATAAACAGTCCAGAATGGAATAGTCCCATAATTAGGTGAGAAAACTGATGGCAGTAGTTGTTTATAACAAGTAGAGTCATAGCAACGAATCTTTTATAGCTTTTTACAAAGGCAGTATTATAAACCAGAGGTATAAAACAGATCCACAGATTCAAAAGTAACCAGAAAATAATTAACATGAATTAAAAAGAACAGAACATAGACAATGTTAATACATGGTTTTCAAAGTTTCTAAGTTATATGGGATCGATAGTTTAGTGCCTCTTCCCCTTCCTTTTTGAGTTTAACACTACTGCAAATCATTAAAAATAATGTCTGAAAAATAGTACTTTCCACAAATGGTTCTAAATAAGCTAAGTTTTGAAATCATCAGAAATCTGGACACAGGCAAATCAACTTACCAATGTCAAGCCAACACACTTGAGATGTAAGGTAAATCTGCCCATTAAAGAATTCTGAAAGTCAATTTACTGTAACAGGGATTTGGGAATAAGAATTACAAGATCTTAAGATGAAAAAGGTCTTCTGGGAAATCTCTAGGTCAGAAGTTTTTAACCTTTTTTGTATCATGTGTAATAAAGCCTCAGAATAATGTTTTTAAATGCATAAAATAAATCTACAAAGGAAACCAATTATTTTGAAAGAGTTATCAAAATATTTTTTAAACACAAGTGTGTGGATCCCAGATTAAGAACCTTTGTTGTAGTCCAGCAGTCTACTCCCCTTCAGAATCTCTGAACTGTGCTCATCCAACTTCTGCTTCGACACTTTCAGTGAAGGAAAATCCAAAGAGCTACTAAGTCTCTCCAGTTCTTTGTCTGGCACCTTCAGCCATCATAAAATTAATGATACTGAAACAAAATCTGCCCCCCCTGTATCTTCTATCCATTGGCCCTAGTTTTACCCTTCAGATCCACAAATGAGAAGTCTGTTCTTCTGTATAATAGCTCTTCAAATGAAGACAGGTATCATCATGTCATCACTACCGCATACGCACACACACCTGGATCTTCTATCATTCCTCAAGCTAAAAACAAATCCCAGATTCCTTCTATCTGCTCTCATAGTAACTAACTTAAAGTCCCCACACAATGCTATCTGCCCTACCTGGATGCATTCCAGTTTGTTGATGTCCATGACAAGATGCAGTATGACGAAGGAAGCCCAACACTCTAGATAGGGACAAAGTAGAGCATACTAGGATTGTGATCCCATGGCTGTATGATGTAGTAGAAAGAACATTAGCCTGGATTCAGGGAGTCTATTCATAGCCCATGACTGGTAGTTGCATGACACTAAGTCATTTAACTTTTTGGTACCTCAGTTTCCTCAAATGGAGATAATGTCTATATCACTTACTGATTCATAGAAAAGCATCTTGGAAACCTGAAAGTACTGCAGGAAGTGTGAATCATCGGCAGTTATAACATCCACCTGACTGATCTTGAGACACTTGAGTTCCCAGATCCCTTTCATGTGAATGGCTTTCTAGCCACATCTACCCATCTTAGCTTTGTGGATGTTGAAATACTATATGTATTTATGATAATAGACATTTAAGAAATATGCCAACCTTCACTGCCAAAGCACATCAGGGTACAACAAAGGCCCCAAAGGATATATTTTCTGCTTCTCTTCATTATACAATACATCCACCAGCTGTATGACGTTTCTGTGCCGTAACCGCCTCAGTAGCTGAATTTCCCTAGAAGAAAAATGGAAGGAAAGAAGCTGTTAGTGCCCATATTACTGAATAAGAAAGATAATTTGCTAAAGCTGTGCCTGTATTTTCAAGTTGATTTTTGAAAAATTATTTATTAATTTATTTTTGAATTAAGTCCAACATCTGCTCTATCCCCTATGGAGGCTCTAAATCTGACCAGCATGCCAACAACTGGAGTGTGACTTTGATCATCTAGCCAAGACTCCAAATACTTACCAGGATCATTGACACACAAGGTTTACCTCCTCAAATAATGCTGTGTAATAAGTTAATCCTTCTAGGATTTGTATTCCATTGCAGTGGTATAAGATTAGGGGAGAAAAACTACAGGCAGGGGAAGAGAGAAAGTCAAAGCTATTGTTGGCCCTCCAACAGCCATAGTGCATTGGTGCCATGGTCCCAATGCAAAATTCTTGCCCCTGGTGTGGGTGCACTCAGTACCACCAAATAAAGACTTTGCAAGGGGAGACATTAACTTGCCTACAAGTTTAAATTCAACACTACCTATGTCTTCAAATACAACACAAACAACCTTCAACATGCTTCCCCCAGCCCCTCTTACCAGGAAAAAAAGCTAAAATTAATAATGATAAAGACCAGAGGGAATAAAAGATCAGTTAATAGATTTTATTTTTAACTGAAAATAAACTAAAATCTGACCCATAAACCAATCATCATTACCTACAAAGTGACATTAATTTTTCATTTTAGATAGAGCAAAGGCCTGCATTAGAGAGCACTAGATAGGACAGCATAAGGATGGAAGCCAACATAAATAGTGGAAAGAGACTTGATTTAGGGTTCAAAGGGCCCAGGCTCAAGTGCCATTTCTGCCACAAACAAAAGAACACTGGGCAAATCACTTGTCTTCTTGAGGGCTCCTCAAATGACATATAAGTTTCCTTCCAACTCGGACATTCTCTGTTCTATAGTTTCTACTTCCTAGCTGTGAGTGACTGTGAGAATCAGGGAATCACTTTAAACTCTGGTTTTGATTCTCTGTAGAATGGGGCTAACAATGACCTACTCACATAAAACATCATTTCTATATATTACCAACAAGGTCCAGGAAGAAGAAACAGAAAGAGAAATTCCATTTAAAATAATTCCAGACAACATAAAAATTTGCGAGTCCACCTGCCAAGACAAATTCAGGAATTATACGAACATAATTCTAAAACACTTTTCACAGAAATAAAGTCAGATGTAAACAACAGGAGAATTACTAATTGTTTGTGGGTAGACTAAGCCAATATAATAAAAATGACAATTCTACCTAAAATAATTTACTTATTCACTGCCATACCAATCAAATATTTTGTAAGGGCACAAAAAAAATTAACAAAAATCATCTGGAAAAAGAAAAAGTCAAGAATATCAAGAGAATCGCTGCCGGGGGGGCTGGGGTGGGGGAATGTAAAAGAAGGTAGTTTTAGCAGCACCAGATTTCAAAATGTATTACAAAGCAGTAATCATCAAAACAATCTGATACTGGCTAAGAAAAAGAATGGTAGATTGGTGGAATATATAGTTACACAATATACAGTAATAAATGACCATAGTAATTTAGTGTTTGGTAAACGCTAAGATCCAAGATTTGGGACAAGAAATTACTACCTGACAAAAATTGCTGTGAAAATTAGAAAGAAGTTTGGCAGAAACTGGGTCAAAATGGGTATATGGTTTCAACAAAAAAAGGTGATATCATAAGCAAATTAGAAGAATATGGAAAATTTTACCTGTCAGATTTATGGATAAAGGAAGAATTTATGACCGAATAAGAGATGGAGAGCATTACAGGATATAAAATGAATACTTTTGATTACAACAAAGAAAAAATTTTTCCACAAACAAAACGAATGCAGCCAAGATTATAAGGAAAGCAGAAAACTGGGGGGAAAAGTTTTATAGCAAATTTATCTGATATTGAGTCAAATCTAAAAGAATGAGTCATTCCCTCAATTGATAAATAGTCAAAGGATATGAAAAGATAGTTTTCAGAAGAAATCAAAGCTTTCTATAGTCACATGAAAAAATGCTCTAAATCACTACTGAATAGAGAAATGCAAATTAAAACAGTTCTGAAGTACTACCTCACACCTATCACATTGGTTAATGTGATACTAATTATCACATTATTGTGATATATTGCTGGTGGAGTTGTAAACTGACCCAGTCATTCTGAAGAGCAGCTTAGAACTATACTCAAAGTGCTATAAACCCATCTATACCTTCTGACTAAGCAATACCACTACTTAGGTTGGTACCTCAACAACAGCAAAGAAAAAAGAAAAGGACCTATATGTACAAGAATATTGACAGTAGCTCTTTTAGTTGTGGCAAAGTGGAAATTGAGGGGATGCCCATCAACTGGGGAATGGCTAAACAAGCTGTGACAGTAAGATTTTGAGAAAATACGACGATGAGCAGACTGGTTTAAAAAAAAAATCTGGAAAAGCTTACATGAACTGATGCGAAGTGAAGTGAGCAGAATCAGGAGAATGCTGCACACAGTAACAGCAATACTATGCCATGTGACTTATGAAAAATGCTATCCACCTCCAGAGAAAGAACTGATAGATTCTGAATACAGACTGAAGTATACTTGTTTATTTTATTTTTCTTAATTTTTATTTTTTGGTCTGTTTTCTTTTGCAACATGGCTAACATGGAAATGTTTTGCATGACTGCGCATGGATCATCAGGGGCAGTTAGGTGGTACAGTAAAATTCTTAAAAATGAATGTTAAAAATTTTTGTTTACATGCAATTGAAAAAATAATAAACATTATATGTAATAAAACAACACTGACCTTAGCTACAGGCAGGACTGTCATAAGAAAAGGAGCCTGGAAACTATCAAAATGACAAAAAAAAGTGAATTGCAGTCTTAAGATCTCTTCCAGCTCTGATAGTTTATTTATGTTCAAGATCCAACTGCAGAAATGTGGTAAAATCTTCTCAGTAAAAGAAGCTTTATTCATTATTTTACTACTATCCAAATCCTGAAAAAATGATACTAGGGCCTGGGGTGCAGGGAGGGTTCAGCCATTCTGATCCAACCTAAAAGCTAAACTCCAGGTAGTATCACTATGAAGCTAAATGACTAAAAATGAAAACTGGTTTACTAGCTAGATTCACTTTTACTATAATAATTTTTGTGCATACAGCTCTTCTTTAATTTCAAACTATCAAAACAGATAGATAAAATTCATTCCTGGCTGCTTTTGATTGCTTGGGGTGGGGTGAGGGATGGGAATACAAGGATCACTTATGTCTGTTTTAGTCTAAGTTTCATGAAGGTATTTGTGAAACAAATATTAAACTAGCTACTCAGAAAGAAGAAAGAGAACAATTTTCCCCTAACTACTAATTTCTCATTTCAACGTGGGCAAATTTAACTGTCCCCTTAGGCAGAAAATGCAGTTGGATGCTTTTTAGAAAAGAAGTCAGAGAAGGCAACCTATATGTTAAAAAAAAAAACATTCTCCAATTCTCTGCTCCAATACATCCTCTACAAGTATGACATACTGTTTGACTACATTATCCACCCCCTATTTCCTACCCCCATTAAGGCAATTCCCATTGCCTCCAAGATCAACTATAAAACCTTCTGTTTGGCTTTTAGTCTCTTCACAGTCTGACTGCTTTCTACTGTCCCAGTCTTCTTATATGTTACCTCTACATAATCTGCCATCCAATGAAACTGGCTAGCCTCCATGCAGTTCCTTGAACAAGATGCTCCATATTCTGATGCTTGGCATTTTCAATGGCTGTCCCTTGTGCCTGGAATTCTTTCCCTCCACATCTCTACCTCCCAACTTCCCTGGCCTTCTTTTCTTCATATTCTTGGCCAAAGCATTATCTTGTGAAAGAAGCCTGTCCTAATAACCCTAAATGTTACTGGCTTTCCTCAGAATGTTAATTATCTCCATTTTATCTTGCATAAAGCTTGTTATATGCATACTGTCTCCCCCATTAGATTGTAAATTCTCTGAAAGCAAAGATGTCTTTTACCTTTCTTTATAACCCTAGTGCTTAACAACCCTCATGTGCGACAAGTGCAACAATCACAGGAGTCTCTCTCTTAATCATTGCTGGCAAAATTCTTGCTAGAATCCTCCTTAATAGGCTGATCCTTCACCTGGAAGATGGTCATATACCTGAGAGCCAGCGTGGCTTCAGAAAGGGCCGAGGAACAGTTGATATATTGCTGCCCGACAACTCCAAGAGAAACGCCAGAAGCAGAACATAGAGGTCTGTATGCAATGTTTGTAGATCTGACCAAGGCCATTGATACTGTTGGTCATGAAGGCTTATGGAAAATTATGTCAAAATTTGATTGCCCAGATAAGTTCATCAGTATTATACGTCAATTTCATGATGACATTTGCCTGGGTTCTGGATAGTGGACAATGCTCTTGTGCCTTCCCAGTCACCAATGAAGTGAAACAGAGATGTGTGCATGCTCCCATGCTTTTTGGCAAGATGTTTTCAGTCATGTTTTCAAATGCTTTCAATGAGGATGAACAGGGCATCAAGGTCAACTACCATACTGATGGTAAGTTCTTCAATTTGAAAAGGCTACAAGCCCTGTTTTACTCCATTGGTGACTGGGAAGGCATAAGAACATTGTCCACTATCCAGAACCCGCACAAGCATGCTGTCATGAAACTGATGTACAACACTGATGAACTTCTCTTGGCGACCAAATTTTGACATAATTTTTCATAAGCCCTTACGACTAACAGCGTCAAAGGCCTTGGTCAGGTCTACAAACGTAGCGTATGTTCTGCTCCTGGCTTTTCTCCTGGAGTTGTCAGGCAACAAACACCGTATCAAATGTTCCTCGGCCCTTTCTGAAGCCACACTGGCTCTCAGGTAGATGATCATAGTCCAGGGGAA
>CM053773.1:198859374-198878372 GCA_028658325.1 Potorous gilbertii
AAGCCAAGACTGAAGTGAAGGGAGTGTTGGTGCATGATTTTCTGTTTGCAGATGCTTGTGCAATCAATGCAGCCTCTGAAGCTGAGATGCACAAATATGGATCAATTCTCTGCTACCTATGCTAATTTTGGTCTAATAATTAACAACAAGAAAACACAGGAGCTCCATCAGCCACCACTGCACCATCCGCATGTGGAACCATCGGTTACAACAAATGGAGAAGTTCTAAATATTGTGGATAAGTTCACTTGCCTTGGTAGTGTACTTTCCAGGGATGTACACACTGACAATGAGGTTGATGCATGTATTGCCAGAGCTAGCTCAGTGTTTGGGAGGCTCCAAAGAAAAGTCTGGGAGAGAAGAGGTATTAGACTGACTACCAAACTGAAGGTCTACAGAGCTGTTGTCCTGACCTCATTGTTGTATGCCTGTGAAACATGGACAGACTACCAGCGCCATGCAAGGAAAATTGACTCACTTCCACTTGAATTGTCTTAGGAAGATTTATTCTGAGAATCACCTGACAGTATAAGGTACCAAACACTGAAGTCCTTGCTTGAGCTGAACTGCCAAGCACTCAAACTCTATGCTTCAGAGAGCACAACTCCGATGGGCTGGCCATGTTGTCCCAATGCAAAATACATGCTTGCCAAAAAGACTATTTTATGGGACAGGCGATCACATGATGGTCAGAAGAAATGATACAAGGATACTATCAAGGTCTCTCTCAAGAACTTTGGATCTGACTGTGCAACATGGGAGACACTGGCACAGGACCACTCAGCATGGCGTGCCCACACCAGAAAGGGTGCTGTGCTCTATGAGCAAAGAAGAATTGAGAGAGCACAAAGTGAACATAGGATGAGCAAATTAGGAGTATCCACTCCAAATATTCACATGGACTATCTGTGCCCACCCTGTGGTAAGCATTACGAGCTCATACTGGTCTGATCAGCCACAGTAGGACACACCGAAATTTCACTTTATCATGGTCATGTCATTTCGGTCCTCTTCGAAAACAAAGGACAACAACCAACCAGTGCTTAGCAAGCACACTGCCTAGCACACAGTAGGTACTTAATAAATGGGGAAGAGAGGAGGGAATAAGCATCTATATAGCATTCAGTATGTAGCACTAAGTGCTTTACAAGTATTTCATTTGATCCTCACAAACAATCCTGGGAGGGAGGTGCTGTTATTACCCTGTTTTACATTAAGAAAACTGAGGCAAAGGTTAAGCAACTTGCCTGGGATTTTACACAGTTGATAAATGTCTGAACTGAATTTCAATTCAGGTCTTTCAGATTCTAAACCCAAGTGATCTATTTCACTGAGCAAATGTTAGGTGGATTAACTCACTGATTTCAGGGGAAGTTTTTTCCCAGTTCACCACTCATTAGAAACTTGGAACAAAAAGGGAAGTCACTGATTTGTTACTGTAAAGAACCTTAGAATTCATGCTGTCAGTTATAAGTATGTGTGCATTTGTGTGTGTGTTGTATAAAAAGCCATAAGCACCACCTCACTGATCACACTGCATATTTGTAATCCCTTTTACTTCTCCCCGAGATGAACAAGAAGCTCAGCAAATCAAAGTGATTAGCCTGTAAAAAGCAGAGGCTGGCTTTAAACCCAGCTTTATAGACTCAAATCTCAACCACGCTGTCTCCTCTTTTTACACCTCTCTTAGGGGTCTGGTATACTAGAACATGCCACTACATCTCAGGCCACTGGTATGAATTTAGTCTCAATCTCCTCCCTCTCTAAACACAGGAGAGTTCTGAAGCTTTCTTTACTGCTTTTTAATATTAGGCAGCCCACTAACTGGCAAATGGGTGAACAAGCTGTTGCAATATGATTGTGAAGGAATGCTACTGTGCTGTAAGAAAGGATGAAGGGGATGAATTTGGAAAAACCTGGGAAGACTTATATGAACTGATGCAGAATGAAGTGAGAACCAGGATGTCATTGTACACAGTAACAGCAATACTGTAATGATGATCAGCTGTGGAAAAACTTAGCTACTCTGATCAAGACAAGGACTCATGACAAATCCACCTATCTAGCTACCCCCAGATAGAGAACTTATGAATTCAGTGCAAATTGAAGTATAACTTTTTTATTTTCTTTATTTAAAAAATAATATTAAGTACAAATAGTTCTAGCAAATAATCAACACCTAGAGCTACATATAGTGCTTAGTACTCTGGAGGATATAGAAAAAGTCAGAGTCCTTCTTAACAAATCCCATTGCTTTGCTATCTATATTAGCCAAATACAGTGGGTATCAGCCATGGCTGAGCACCATTGGAGATGGGCTGAAATCAGTCTTTTGAATAATTTCGAATCTATCACAAAATCTGCACAGTAACATATGACAATCAACTGACTAGAAAAGCCCATCTAAGGGGGAGAGAAAACTCTCAGAAATGAAATTCTGAAGGTATGAAGAGAAACCATTCCAATGAGAAATAAAGGTAGGGGTAGAAAGGTTGCCAAAAGCTCAAGACAGATATACAACAAACTTAGATCATAAAATGACATGTACAGAAGATGCCAAGTTTGATATAAAACTTTTTATTTTTTAAAAAGCCCCCACAAAGGGGTAAAGATTCTTACTTGCAATATGAATAAGCCTTCCATGCTTCTCTCCAAGTCTTTCATCTTTCTGCCTGAACTTTCTATCCCATCCCTCCACCCCCTCTTCCTACTACCCTGTCTCTTCCCACAACACACACACACACACCCAGAATTTGAGCTGTGAAAGGCAGCATGTTACGGTGGATAGAATGTAGGCCCAGAAGACAGGAACACCTGGTTTTAAGTCCCATAACTGACACATATTGGCTAGATGACTCTGTGCAAGTGACTTAACCTCAAAGTGTCCTAGGCCACTGTAGAAAGTAAGTTGCAAAGAAGGTGCCAACTTGCACTAGCAGAATAAGTTTTCTTAATCTGAAGTTCAAGTTCATAGGTGTAGTTCCAAGCCCTAACTTGGCAGCTCTAGCAACTCAGTGTCTGAATTGCCACTGACTCTTGCACCCTTGACAAGCTAACCAGAATCATCACCTCAAGCACAGCAGCACCAAGTCCCAGGCACAGTCCTACAAGAATACGGTATCTGAAATGTTTCTGATTCTTGGGGTTGGTTTCTAACTCTGCCATACTCAGTATGGATTAGTAAACTTTCTTATGTATATTTTATTCACGAGTGTAAAACATGAAGATGCTGAAATCAGCTTTGCCTCTTCACTCAGGAAGATGCTTCAAGATTCCCTGACTATGGGTGTCTTGGGTCCTCTTCTCTTTCTATAATCCCTAAATGACTTCATCAGATCTGACACGTTTAATGACCACATTAAAGTAGATGACTCCCAGCTCTATAAACCCAGCCCTAGCATATCCCCTGAGCTTCAGTTCTGTACCAACTGCCTCTTGGATCCTTTAAACTGGATGGAATATTATGGAATATTTTCACTGTGCAAGCTGAAGGCACCCCCATACCCAGCTGTCTTTCAAATTTCCCAATCTCTGTTGAAGGCACCAACCATTACCAATCTTCTAATCACCCAGGTTCATAATCCTACTGTTAATAACAATAAATACTATTATATTATATAACACAATTGCTATCTAATATAGTCATCAGACATTATATTAAATATCATAATAATCTAGACTCCTCACATTCTCTTACTCCATATATCCAATCAGTTGCCAAATTTTGCTGTTTCTACCTCCAAACATCCTCCACATTTTACCTCTTTCCCTCTATCCAACAGCTCAAGCCCTCATTAACTCTCATCCATTACTGTCATGACCACTGACAGTCTCTGCCTCATAATTTTCACCACTCCTGAGCATCTTTCAGACTGTTGCCAAAGATATTTTCCTTAAGCTTTGATCTGACCATGTCACTATCCTGTGGTTCCCTACTGTCTTTAGAATTAAAAATGAATTCTGTGTAGCTTTAAAAATCCTTTATAATCTTGCCCCATCCTATCATTACAGCCTGCACTCTGTGATCCAACAAAATTGGCCTCTTCTCTTCCTCCCACATTACAGTACCACTGAAGTCTCTATGTTTATACTGGCTATACTGCCAAAAATATCTCTGATGTACTCTTTCTTCAAGAGTCACTTTCAACCTACTTGAATTTCCAGGAGCCAAGATGGCAGAGTGATCTATAAGTGCTCTCCCCGCTTCCCTTGTTGACCTTGAAAAACCCAGAGAGTATTTCCCCAGAAAAAAACCTGGAATAGTGAGAACAGCCAAAGGAGTAAACAGTCTCTCAGCTCGAGAGGCCAGGAAAATCTTTAAGGAGAGCCCTTTTGCTGTGGCTGAAAGGGAACAGTACAAGACCTGAATTGTCCCAAAAAGGTCCACCTCAGCGAACCAGGAGGAAATTCTGAGGCCCACCCCACCACCCCCAGCTTGTAAGCACCAACACCAGGACCCCAGGTATGTCTTCTCTCAGCTAGGGGAATCAGGAAGACACTAGTGCAGATGGGGTTTCACCAACCACTGAGCCTGCCTATGCTCTGGCTCAAGAGAGGAGACCTCTGGCAGCCAGATCACCCCTCCCCCACACCTAAAGCAGCAACCTCCAGGGTAACCCTGGGGAAACTCAGAAAGACTTCACCTGACTTTTGCTATGGCACACCAGCCAGCTCAGCATCAAGTAAATTGTAGCATTCTAGCTTCTAGCTGAAATAACAAGAGGCCACAACACAAAGCCTCAAGTTCTCAGTACAAGAACCGTGGGACAGAGTCCTCTATGCCCCAGAAGCAGAGATCCGCTTTAAAAGCCAAGAAAAAGGGAATCATCGTTAGCAAGAAACAAATCATAAAAGAAAAGACCACAGAATCTTACTATGGGGATAAAGATCAAAACACGAATGCAGAAGATGTCAACGTTGAGACTATACTCCCATCTGAAACCACAGAAGGCAATATGAAATGGTCTCAAGAAAAAAGAGCATTCTTTTTTTTAATTAATTAATTTTATTTATTTTCAGTGTTCTACAATAACTACCCTATGACTTAGACTATTATTCCTTCCCCCCGCTCCCCAAGATGGCATACAATTTTGTATAGGTTCTACACATACATTCCTATTAAACACATTTTCACTATAGTCATGCTGTGTTGAAGAATTAAAATGAGTGGGAGAAATCATCTAATAAACCAAAACACAACACACACACACACACACACACACACATACACACACATACACACACACGCGCGCGCGCGCACACACACACACACACACACACACACACACACAAATGATCTGCTACAATCTGCGATTGAATTCCATAGTTCTTTCTCTGGATGTGGAAGGCATTTTGCTTTAGAAGACCATTGGGAATTTTTTTTTAAGTCCTTACATTGCAATGAAGTTCCAAGTCTACCAGAAAAAAACTCTTGCACACTGTGGTCACTGCTGTGCACAAAGTTCTCCTGGTTCTGCTCCTTTCACTCAGCATCAGGTCATATAAGTCTTGCCAGGCCTCTCTGAAGTCCTCCTGTTCATCATTTCTTACAGCACAATAGTATTCCATTACATTCCTATACCATAATTTATTCAGCCATTCCCCAACTGATGGTCATCCCCTTGATTTCCAGTTTTTGGTCACCACAAACAGTGCTGCTATAAATACTACAAAGAGCATTCTTGAAAGAGCTCAAGAAAGATTTTAAAAGCCAAATTAGAGAGAGAGAAGAAAAATATGGCCAATAATTTTTAAAATATAAAAAAGGAATTCACTGAAGAGAACAGCTCCTTAAAAAGGAATATTGGACAAATGGAAAAAGAAATACAAAACCTAACTGGAGAAAATAACTCCTTAAAAGGAAGAATTGGACAAATGGAAAAGGAGATGCAAAAGTTAACTGAAGAAAACAATCTATTAAAAATTTGAATTGGGCAAGTAGATGCTAATGACTCTATGAGACATCAAGAATCAGTCAAACAGGATCTAAAGCATGAAAAAATAGAAGAAAATATAAAATATCTCTTGGTAAAACACTTGACCTGGAAAACAGATCCAGGAGGGAAAAATCTAAAAATTATTGGTTTACCAGAAGGGCATAATGAAAAAGAAAAGCCTGGACAATATCTTCTAAGAAATCATCAAGGAAAATTGCCCTGAGATCCTAGATCCAGAAGGCAAAATAGTCATCGAAAGAATCCACGGATCACCTCCTGAAAGAGATCCCAAACTGAAAACACCAAGGACTATTGTTGCTAAATTCCAGAATGATCAAGTTAAGGAGAAAATACTGCAAGCAGCCAGAAAGAAACAATTCAAATATCTAGGAGATACAGTCAGGATCACACAGTTACCTTGCAGCTTCTACATTAAAAGACTGGAGGGGTTGGAATATGATATGCTGCATGGCAAAGGAGCTTGAACTATAACCAAGGGTCAATTACCCAGCAAAATTGAGCATAATATTTCAGCCAAGGAGATGGACATTAAATGCCATATGGGATTTTCCAGACCTTCCTGATGAAAAGGCCAGAGCTCAATAGAAAATTTGATCTTCAAAGACAAGACTCAAGAGAGGCATAAAAAGGTAAACAGGGGAAAAAAACTTGTTACTCAATATAGGCAAACTGTTAACATCCTTATAAGGGAAAATGATACTTGTTACTCTTGAGAATTGCATGTTTATTATGATATTTAAAAGGGATATACATAGAGTGGGGTGGGTGTAAAGTAACTGAAGTGATAATAAAAAATGTGATTTAAGGGTGAGAAGGAAAAACAGGAGATGTGAAAAGGAGGATGCAGAAAAAGGTAAATTACATCACAGGAAGAGGCACAAAAACATATTATAATAGAGGGAATGAGGGGAGGAGCACTGTTTGAGATTTACTCTCATCCGATTTGGTTCAAGGAGGGAACAACAAACTCAATTAAGTATAGAAATCTAAATCGCCCTATAGGCAATAGGAGAGTAAAAGGGAAAGAAAAGGAAGAGGATGTTAAAAGGGAAGAAAGAAGTAATAAGAGAAAGGGGGAACAAAGGAGAGGAGGGTTAATAGAAGGGAGGGAAGACTGAGGGAGGCAGTAGTCAAAAATTAAAACTCTATTGTGGAGGGGAAGGGAGAAGGGAGGACTAAAAGCGTAAATGAAGGGTAACAGGTCACAAATAGTAATCATAACTGTGAATATGAATGGGACAGCAGAATGGATTAAAAAACATAATCCAACAATGTGTTTACAAGAAACATACTTGAAACAGGGAGATAGACGCAGGGTAAAGGTAAAAGGTTGGAGCAAAATACATTATGCTTCAAGTGACATAAAAAAAAGCAGGGGTAGCAATCCTAATCGCAGATAAAGCAAAAGCAGAAACAGATCTACTCAAAAGAGATAGGGAAGGAAACTATATCCTGCCAAAAGGCTCCACAGACAATGAAGTAATATCATTCCTAAACACATGCACAAAGTAGTACAGCATCCAGATTCTTAGAGGAAAAGTTAATGGAGTTATAGTAAGAGATAGGCAGCAAAACTATACTAGTGGGGGACCTCAACTTCCCCGTCTCTGAACTTGATAAATCTAACCTCAAAATAAACAAGAAAGAAGTTAAGGAGGTGAACAGAACTCTGGATAAGGTAGATATGACAGATCTCTGGAGAAAACTGAATGAGGATAGGAAGGAATGTATCTTTTGTACATGGCATATATACAAAAACTGACCATGTACTAGGGCATTAAAAACCTTACAATCCCGTGCAGAAAGGCAGAGATAGTCAATGCATCCTTCTCAGATCATAATGCAATAAAAATTATATGTAACAAAATGCCATAGAAAAACAGATCAAAAATTAACTGGAAACAAAATAATCTAATCCCTAAAGAATGAGTAGGTTAAATAACAAATCATAGAAACAATCAATAACTTCATTCAAGAGAATGACAATGAGACAACCTACCAAAACTTACGGGATGCTGAAAAAGCAGTTCTTAGGGGAAGTTTTGTAACACTGAAGGCCTACATGAATAAAATTGGTTGGTGGTTTTGGTTGGTTGGTTGTTATCCTTTGTTCTCAGAGGACCAAAATGACATCATCATGATAAAGTGAAATTTCAGTGTGTCTGACAATGGGTGATCAGACTTCTTAGGGGTAGTTTTATATCATTGAACATCTACATGAATAAAATAGAGAAAAAGGGGATCTATGAATTGGGCATGCAGCTGAAAAAGATAGAAAAAGAACAAATTGAAAATCCCCAAGTAAATACCAAATTAGAAAAACTGAAAACCAAAGGAGAGATTAACAAAATTGAAATTAAGAAAACTATTGAACTAACAAATAAAACTAAAACTTGCTTTTGTGGAAAAAAAACCAATAAAAATGGTAAACTTTTGGTCAATTTGATTAAAAAAAAGAAAACCAAATTACCAATATCAAAAATGAAAGGGTGAACTCACCTACAATGAGGAAGAAATTAAAACAATAATAATTACTTTGCCAAACTGTATGTCCATAAAAATGACAATCTAAGTGAGATGAATGAATATTTTAAAAATATAAATTGCTCAGATTAATAGAAGAGGAAGTTAAATACTTAAATAATTCCTTCTCAGGAAAAGAAATTGAATAAGCCATCAATAAACTCCCTGGGAAAAAATCTCCAGGGCTGGATTTACAAGTGAATTCTATCATACACTTAAAGAACAGTTAATTCCAATACTATACAGACTATTTGGGAAAACTGCCAAAGGAGTCCTATCAAATTGTTTTTATGATACATAGATGGTTCTGAAACTCAAACCAGGAAAAGCCAAAGCAGAAAGAAAATTACACACCAATTTATCCAAAAAATATAGATGCAAAAACTTTAAATAAGATATTAGTGAAAAGAACCCAGCAACTGATCCCAAGAATAATATATTATGATCAGGTAGGACTTATATCAGGAATGGAGGGCTGATTCAATATTAGGAAAATTATCAGCATTATTGATCATATCAACCAAAAAACTAACAGAAACCATATAATTATTTCAATAGATGCAGACAAAGTTTTTGACAAAATATAATACTCATTACTATTGAAAACACTGGAAAGCACAAGAATAAATGGAGCCTTCCTTAAAATAATAAGCAGCATCTACCTAAAACCATCAGTAAACATTAATATGCAATGAGGAGAAGCTAGATGCATTTCCAATAAGATCAGGGGTAAAACAAGGATGTTCATTATCCCACTGCTATTCAATATGGTACTAGAAATTTTAGTTTTAGCAATAAGAGAAAAAAAGAAATTGAAGGAATTAGAATAGGCAAAGAAGAAACTAAGTTATCACTCTTTGCAGATGATATGATGATATACTTAGGGAATCCTAGAGAATCAAGTAAACAATTACTTGAAATAATAAACAACTTTGTCGAAGTTGCAGGCTACAAAATAAACCCACATAAATCATCTGCATTTATATATACTACTAACAAAGCCCAACACCAAGAGACAGAAAGAAAAATCCCATTTAAAGCTACAGTAGACACTATAAAATATCTGGGAGTCCACCTGCCAAAACAAGCCCAAGGACTATATGAACACAATTACAAAACACTTTTTGCACAAATAAAGTCAGTTCTAAGCTAGAGGAAAAACATCAGTTGCGTGTGGGTAGGCCAAGCTAATATAATAAAAATGACAATTCTATTTAAATTAATTTGGTTACTCAGTACTGTACCAATCAAATTATTAGAAAATTATTTTCTAGAGCTATAAAAAAATAATATCAAAATTCATCTGGAAGAACAAAAGGCCCAGAATATCCAGGCAATTCATGAAAAGAAATGTTGGGGAAGGTGGCCTACACCTACCAGATTGTAAATTGTATTAGAAAGCAGCAATCATCAAAACCACTTGGTACTGGTCAAGAAACAGAGGGGTAGACCAGTGGAACAGGTGAGGTACTCAAGACACAACAGTCAATGAATATAGCAGTCTACCATCTGATAAAGCCAAGAACCTCAGCTTCTGGGATAAGAATTCACTGTCTGACAAAAACTGCTAGGAAAACTGGATAGCATCATGGCAGAAACTGGGCACTAGGTATAAAGGCTGATAGTATAAACAAATTAGGGGAGCAAGGAATAGTATGTTTGTCAGATTTATGGATAATGGAGAAATTTATGACCAAACAAGAGATGGAGAACATTATAAAGCACAAAATGGATTATTTTGATTACATTAAAGTGAAAATTTTTTGGACAAACACAATGCAACCAAGATTAGGAGGAAGGCAGAAAACTGGGAAAGAATTTTTGCAACTAGTGTCTGTGATAAAGGCCTCATTTTTAAAATATATGAAGAACGGAATCAAATATACAAGAATACAAGTCATTCCCCAATTGATAAATGGTCAAAAGATATGAACAGGCAGTTTTCAGAAGAAGAAATTAAAGCTATCTATAGTCATATGAAAAAATGATCTATATAACTATTGATTAGTGATATAGTACCACATTAGTGATTAGTAACACATCACACCTATCAGACTAGCTAACATGACAAAACAGGAAAATGACAAATGTTAGAAGATGTGGGAGAGTTGGAACACTAATTCATTGTTGGTGGAGCTGTGAGCTGATCCAACCATTCTGGAGAGCAATTTGAAACTATGTCCAAAGGGTTACAAAACTGTGCATACCCTTTGACCCAGCAATATCACTTCTAGGACTGTATCTCAAAGAGAACATAAAAATGGGAAAGGGTCCCACATGTACAAAAATATCTATAGCAGCTCTCTTTGTGGTGGCCAAGAACTGGAAGTGGAGAGGATGTTCATCAATTGAGGAATGGTTGAGCAAGTTGTGGTATATGAATATAATGAAATACTATTGTGCTATAAGAAATGATGAACAGGAAGACTTCAGAGAGGCCTGGAAGGACTTAAATGAACTGATGCTGAGTGAAAGAAGCAGAACAAGGACAACATTGTACACAGTAACAACCACAGTGTGCAAGAAATTTTTCTGGCAGACTTAGCCCTTCACAGCAATGCAAGGACCTAAAAAAAGGACTCCTGAGGCAAAATGCCATCCACATCCAGAGAAAGAACTATGGAAGTGGAGTGCAGAATGAAGCTGAGTATGTTCTCTTGTGTTATGTTATGGTTTGTTTTTTCTCATGGTTTTCCCCATTCACTTTAATTCCTTTATGCAACTTAACTAATGTGAAAATGTACTTAATAAAAATGTATGTATAGAAACCATATAAGATTATATGCCCTCTCAAGAAAGGGAGTGGAGAGGGAAGGGAAGAAAAATCTAAGACTTATGGAAGTGATTGTAGAACACTGAAAACAAATTAATAAAAAAAATTAAATTATAAAAAGAGTCATTTTTAATGGCAATGAAGCCTTTCCTGATCTCCCCAGCTGCTAGTATCCTTTTCTCCAAACTGCCTGGTATTTAACTATTTTGTATTTATTTGTATTCATCAATTTTTATTTAGTCTAGATACGCATACACACACACACACACACACACACACACACACACACACACACTTGTCTCTCCTTTAAGAATATAAGCTCCCTGAGAGATAGTATTGTTTCATTTTTTTTATCTGTATCCTCAGCTCTTAACACAAAGTATAAATTTAATGAATGCTTTCTGACAAAATGAAATTAGGGCAGGTAACGGAATATGAATTTTAAAATATATTATGGTACCATAAGGATAGTGTTAAGAGTATAAGAGGTCAGATTGAGCTGAGTAAGGTTGGCAAAGAATGTTAAAGGCAATAACAAAAAAATTTTTTAAACCTATGTTAGGGAAAAGAATAAGATCCAGGAATAGGCTCATTGCTCTGAATGGATAGGAAGATGATGTAACAGAGAGATGGAAGGAAAGTAAACTACTCATCTTTTATTTTGTTTTCTCTACTAAGAAGAAACTGGAAAGAGAACAAAAAAAAGTAGTGGGAAATTTACACCCAAGTTAGGTAGAGAAACTTAACTGATTTTGATTTCAAATCACTAAATCCAGATGATGTAAAATCCATAGTCCTTACAGAACTAACAAAAGTGAATGACAAGCCACTATAAGCCATCTTCAAAGAACATGAAAAATTAGAGGAGTGCCATAGAATTATAAAAAGATAAACATCCTGATTTTCCAAGAAAAAAGGGAAGAGTCTACAAATTAATGGCCAGTGAGCTTGAAGAATTTCTGGCAAATCTCCAGAACAAACTTGAAACACTGAAATTGAATTAAAATTTAGAAAAGCAAGTAGTAATAATAAAGAATCAGAATGATTTCTCCTCTGATAGAGACGAGACAGTAAACTCATAGATTAGGAGAATACTACACTTTATTCAGATTTTAGCAAATTATATCAGAGTTTCTCATATTTTCCTTATGCATAAGATGGAGAGATATGGGCTAGATGACTGCACAGCTGGGTAAGTTCTAGAATGGTTGAATGTCCAGACCCCAAAATCAGAAACCAATGACTCAATGTCAACTAAGAAAGAGGTCTCTAGCGGAGTGCCTCAAGGACTTGTTCCAGGTCTTACGCTTTCTAACATTTTTATCAATGACTCAGATAACGAAAAATTAAGCTATCTTGCAGATAGTTTTAGTGGACTGAAATCAGGGATATACTAAAGCCAATTTGAGCTGGTTCCTGAGAACCAACTGTTAAATTTTCAGTGTGAGCACTTATTCCTCAGAAACCAGGAAATACTGCAAATTGAGGTTTGGGTTATTGTTTTGTTGGTTTTCTAGGTTTATGAAGCTAATAAAAAAATGTTCATAAGGAAGATTAAGCTTAAAAATACATGTACATTTAAACTTTTTAAACTCATACTTTTTCTTTCAGAGTCAGTTGTTAAACATTTACCAGCACTCCCCTAACTGGAATTCAATACTGTATGGCAGAGAAAAAAGTTAATGTGTTCTTGAGACATGATATATAGTTTGTATACTCTTTTCTCTTTTATTTTTCTTCAAAAATCAAACTGTCCTTCTCTGGTTCTATGGCACCTCTTCCATTTTTCATGATCTAGAGATATGAGAGTGCCACTGTAGCCTGCCCTGCTAAGACTACATGTACAATATGTTGTTCAGTTCTTGATGCCACATTTTAAGGATACTGATATGCTACAGAACAGTGAATGAATTGGGGAGGTTTAGTCTGAGGAAGAGAAGATTTAAGGGAAAATGAAATATTGGAAAAGTTGTCATACAGAAGAATTGATTAGGCTTGTTCTGCTGGACCCAAGATGAAAGAATGAGGAGTAGTGGAAACAAGTTGCAGTGAGGCACAACAAAGTTAATGTAATAAGAAAATTTCCCCAAATCAGAGCTACTGCAAAGTGAAATGGGATGGGATACCACCGGAGATGACTGAAGTCCTTAAACAAAAGCTGGATAGTTGTGTTACTTAGGGATCCTGAAAAAAACTTCTTGTTCGGGGATGAGTTGGATTAGAGCAGCTCCTAAGTCCAGGTCAGCTCTCACTCTATGGGATCTGTCTTGATCAACTCATAATCCATGTCTATTTGCCGTGTTTTTGGTCCTCAAGAAATTATTTTTAGACCAATGCAAGTTCTGAATAATTGGGTAAAACTCGCAAATTTGAGGAGACAAAATAGCAAAATCATTACTGACCAAAAGGTCTACTGCTGAATCAAGAATTCACGAACCTCCTTTTACCAAGGCCGGCACCGACGAAATGAAGGGTGGCGGTTAATTCTTATTTGGACTGACTTTTGGTGATTTTTTAACGGAACTCAGGTTATCAAAATTTTTCTTTACATTGCGGTGTTTTCTGAAAAATCATTAAGTGCATCTACCAAATACATTTAGTGACAAAACAAAGCAAATTTTAAACATTCTCATTTTTAAAATGAAAATGTGGTTAATTAAAATATCCAAAAGAAATGAATTAAGTACAGAAGAAAATAAAAATTTCTATGAAGCACCGTATTATAAAAGTGAGCTAGTTAATCCAAGAGTTTCTAATTTATAAAATACTTATTGATAGCTATCACATCCCTCTCACTAAATAAGTTGATTGCAGTATTATTTCTACAAGGATTCAAGATTCTACTGGTGTGGCCACTGACACAGATCACAGTTTCTTCCCTCCTATTAAATTAATAGATGGTTATTCCAAGTAGCTTGGTCAAAGGATATAAAAAAACAGTTCTCAAAAGAAACAACCAATAACTACTTAAAAATGTGTTTCAAAACCACTAACCATCAGATGAATTGCTAATTAAAGTATCTCAAACCGAGACTGATTAAAATGGCAAAGATAGAAAAGAACTGAAAATTTTCATGAGAATTCCAGGAAACTAAATCACTACCGTTGGTTCGATTTATTATTACTTGATTGATATTTTGAATTGGTCAAGACATTTTGGAAAACAACTTGCAACTGGAAAATGAAATTATAAAATTGTATCTATCTTTGGATTCTGTAGTCCCACTGGGTTTATTTCCCAAACAGGTTATGAATAACAATAAAAAAAAAGAACTACCTGTATGGAAATATCCAAAGTAGTATGGTTTGTAATGGCAACAAGCTAGAAATAAATTATGTGCCCAAGAACTAAGGAATGACTGAACAAAACTGTATATTAATTTAATAAATTACCAAACCATAACAATAAATATGAATTCAAATAAATATTTAAAGATCTGAATTCAGCAATGTAACATGAACCAAACAGACAATGATATAAATGAAGGTAATTTAAAAGGGTAGAAAAGATCAGAAGAATATTGGTGTTAACTTATAATTTTTAAAAAGCAGAAAACTGAGTAAAAGGTTCTAAATATTTTATCAGTCATAATCACTTTTATATTGTTTTGACTTAACTGGTTTGGAGGATTATATATTGTAGGGGGATTCAATTATGAGTAAGAAAGAACTTAGTACAAACAACATTTGTAAAGAAACTTTATCATAAAAAATAAAATGCAGGAAACATGAAAAAAGAATGTCATTAACAGAAATTAACAGTTTCTTTTTTGAGGAAAAAGTCTATGAAGCATAAAGCATGATGAAAATGTAGGCTACTCTTATTTTTATCACCTCATTAGCAGTGCTTACTTCCTCTGGGTAAGGATGAAAGCACTAACTAGGTAGAAAGCAGAAAGGGAAAAGATAATTCAACACTATTCCCAGTCAGCAACATCAGAGCAACAATATTAATAACATGTAATTCCATGTATAAAATTGAAATCACTACTTTTCCTCTAAAATCTGACCACCATTCTCTCAGGTACTCATGTTCAGGAATAATCTACCCACCCCCAACCCAACATCCAGTCATCAAATCTTAGATTCACTCTCCCTATTATCTCATGAATTACTTTCTATGATTTTCTTCTGGAGCCAGTGATCCCAGTTTTAGTAACCTAGTAACCTCCTAACTGTTGTCCTAGCTCTAGTCTCCCACTACTATGCACTCTACACACACTGCCATATTAATCTCCCTAGGATTCAACCCTGAATCAAAAGCTTTATGGTACACAAAACTCCTTATTTCAGCATTCAAAATGTTCCATACGTGGGCCCAACCTAAGTTTCCAACCTTGACACAGCTATCTCTCCTCAGTCATGGCTCATAGAGAGTATTTATGGGGAACCACTCAAGTAGGTAACTGCTCATGAGTCATACAACTGCAGTAGAATGAAGATACTGGTCAATCAAGCAATCAATCTCCAATCATTTATTAAGTATCTACTAGTGCCAGGAATACAAAGACAGAAGTCACCTGAGCTTCAAACAGTGTTTATTAACTGCCTTACGTTTAGTCAGGTAAAGAGTGTGTGTGTGTGTGTGTGTGTGTGTGTGTGTGTGTGTGTGTGTCTGTCTGTCTGTCTGTCTGTCTATGTCTGTCTGTGTATGTATGTATGTATGTATTGGGTGTACTGGGAGGATAATAAGGGCTGGGAGAACAGTAAAGACCTCATGCAAAAGATCACAACTGAGCTGAATGTTAAAGGAGACCAGGGATTCTAAGAGGCAGAGGTAAGTGGAGAGTGGAAGGAATCACAGAAAAGGCACAGAGAAAGGAAATAAAATGACATCTACGAAGAATTATAAAAGTTAAATTTAATACAGATTTTTAAAACCTTGTATGTTAATAAAAATTAGGTTTCACATATAACCCTCTATTTTTGTATGTCTTTGTTTATTAAAACACTCATGCTTGCTAATATTAACGTTCACAATAAATCACTATCAGTTGTTCCTTAGCCCTTTCTAAAACCACATTAAAACCACACACATGGTACTCAAAACCTCTTCTTCAGTTAAAACTTCAGCTAGGAAGGCACAAACTTCAACCTGAGGTAAATGGTCAATGACTTTAGTGTTAATTGATGACAGTCTATTGAGAACACTATGGAAATGTCCGGAGGTGGCGAACCTGTGGCCTCCACACTACATGTGGTCCTCTAGATCCTTGGATGAAGCCTCCTGACTGAGTCCAAGTTTTACAGAACAAATCCTTTAATTAAGGGAATTTGTTCTGTAAAGCTTGGGTTCAGTCAAAGGGCTATACTTACGAACCTAGAGGGCCACATGTGGTTCCCCACCCCTGGTTCAGCCCATCTCTCTAAAGTTATTATCACTAATCAATGTGGCTCCGTCAGCACTGAATAGCTGAGATACATCACGGCCTTTGGTCCATAAACACCCTTCAGTGCATCGTAGAAGTGCTTTGGATCACTACTATCAGCATAAAACTGAATTTCAAATAAGTTCGTACAGAGCCAAGAATTCTGCATCTCTCTAAGTTTCCCTTGTACTTTACTTTTGAGGGAAATAAATGCTGCCTCTTAGAGATGGATGGTAAACCCTGTGGAGTTCTCATATTTTCATTTAGGAGCTTTTGAGTTTCCCCATAATTTTCTAGGGATGTGCATACACTGATAATGAGGTTGAAGTATGCATTGGAATAACACGTAAGGAAGCCACAGAATACCTACACAGTCTACATGCTACAGGGCAGATTTAAAGAAATACTTGGACGAGAAGCATATGGGCTAAGAAGGCATGTATAGGTTATGATCTATACTGCTGAGGAAGGGAAGGACCTACAAGAATCACAGCTTCAAAGACACCTATTCTACAAAGTCTCCTTAATCCCCCATGTAGAAGGTATTTGCAAACTCTCCTCTTTCAAACTTTCAATAGTTACTCCAATGTATTCATCTTATTTTATATTATAAATATTTCTATGTTTTTTCAATCCTGCTAGACTGGGAGCTCCAAGCAGGAACAGCTCCTCTTTGTACCTCCTCCGGAGCCTAGAACAGGGACTCATAATTTATGTCTCATAAACTTAACATTTGTCAAGTGACTGAAAAGCAGGCATGAACAAATATATTCTGTAAGTACTATGTGGAACGTAATGGAAGACTGACAAGAAAAAAACAGGAAAAGTGGGCTATTATAACAGAAAGTCATCCTCAGTGAAAGCACAGTGTGAAGCTTCTAAACAAGAACAACTCATTGCACTAAACCATCTCCATAAAAGGAAAGGAGGAAGTACAGAGTTCAGAGAGCCTGCCTACAGCTGATAGACATATCACCACTACAACACCCATGTGTATCTCCATCCCAAAAGGCTGTCTGTTCAGGATGATATTAGGTACTTCCTGTTAAATTATGTTCAAACACTGAACATGTAAGAGGTATGGACAATTACCTTTCTCAGAAATTAGAATTTTGTTTAACTATTATAGAATATCTGGGCTTGTAATGGGTGGTACACACAATCTAAGCCAAACTTTTTCACTAGGCAGAAGAGGAAATGGAAGCAGAGAGAGAAAGGAAGTGACTTACTCAGTTACAAAATAGGGACAAGGGACAATCTCCTAATTCCTAGTCTTATGTTGTTGGTGTTTTTTTTTTTAAGCTGAAAATGACCTCTGAAAGACTCAAGAACTCTGATCAACATCTATGACCAACTTCCAGGGAACTGATGATGAGACATGCTACCTATCTCCTAACAAAGAGTGAGACATAGTTTTTGAATATGCCCACTGTGGAAATTTGTTTTTGTTGACTATTAATATTTGTTACAAGTATTTTTGTTCCTTTTGTCTTTTCCATTGGGGAAAGGGAGGAGATGTGAAAAAGAGAAACTAGAAGATGGTGGAGTAGAAAGACTCACATATACTAGCTCCGAACCCACAGCCCATGGATTTCCTCGAAAAAAAACTCCCAACAAATTCTGGAACAGTGGAAGTCGCGCAGAAACACAGTGAAGGAGATTTCCATTCCAGAGAGCCCTGAAAAACTGACACCAAAGGTCCATCGCGCACCTGACGGGAGCGGAGCCCTCCCCTGCCCTGCCCTGGCCACGCGGCACTGAGAGGAGCAAGCAGAATCAAGCAGGCTTCAGGGACAGAATCTCCAGCAGCCGTGAAGGTCCCTACACCCACAGACTCACAGGTCAGTGAGAGAGATCGGCTGAGAGGGGAGCAGGGTGTCTCCATAACTCAGACCCCCTTGGGAGGCAGCACCAGAGGCAGCAGGAGGCCAGAGGCTCCCAGAGCAGGCAGGAGCTCAGTAGCAGCTCCATTACAGAAGGTCTCTGCATAAACCCCCTGAGGGAACTGAGGCTGGGAGGCGGCCCTGTCCCCACCTGAGAATCTGATTTAATCTTACCCTTAATAGCAGCCAGGCCTGCTGCCAAAAGCCCTGAGGCTAGGGAGCAGCATTTGAATCTCAGACCCCAAGCACTAGCTGGGTAGACCTAGGCCGGGGGTGGAGAGGTCTCTCAGAAGTCAAGTAACTGGCTGGGAAAATGCCCAGAAAAGGGAAAAAAAATAAGACCATAGAAGGTTATTTTTTTGGGGAACAGATTGCGCCATTCCTCTCGGACAAAGAAGAAAACGGTTTACAATCAGGTAAAGACATAGGAGTCAAGGCCTCTGTATCCCAAACATCTGAAATAGATATCCAATGGGCTCAGGCCATAGAAGAG
>CM053773.1:198878872-198898837 GCA_028658325.1 Potorous gilbertii
TGTCGCAGGATAGCCATATTGTCAAATGCTTTCAATGACAGTGAACATGGCATCACGGTCAACTACCATACTGATGGTAGGGTCTTCAACTTGAAAAGGCTACAAAAGCCAAGACTGAAGTGAAGGGAGTGTTGGTGCATGATTTTCTGTTTGCAGATGCTTGTGCAATCAATGCAGCCTCTGAAGCTGAGATGCACAAGTATGGATCAATTCTCTGCTACCTATGCTAATTTTGGTCTAATAATTAACAACAAGAAAACACAGGAGCTCCATCAGCCACCACTGCACCATCCATATGTGGAACCATCGGTTACAACAAATGGAGAAGTTCTGAATATTGTGGATAAGTTCACTTACCTTGGTAGTGTACTTTCCAGGGATGTACACATTGACAATGAAGTTGATGCACACATTGCCAAAGCTAGCTCAGTGTTTGGGAGGCTCCAAAGTAAAGTTTGGGCGAGAAGAGGTATTAGACTGACTACCAAACTGAAGTTCTACAGAGCTGTTGTTCTGACCTCATTGTTGTATGCCTGTGAAACTGACAGTCTACCAGCACCATGCAAGGAAACTGAATCGTTTCCATTTGAACTGTCATAGGAAGATTCTGAAGATCACCGGGCAGGATAAGGTACCAGACAGTAAGCTGATCACATGGCGGTTAGAAGAAGAAATACAAGGACACTCTTAAGGTCTCTCTCAAGAACTTTGGATTTGATTGTACAACATGGGAGACACTAGTACATGGCGTGCCCACATCAGAAAAGGTACTGCGCTCTCTGAGCAAAGCAAAATTGAGGCAGCACAAAAGAAATGTTCATACAGATTATCTGTGCCCAATCTGTAGTAGAGCACTCCAAGCTCATATTGATCTGATCAACCACAGTCGGACACAATGAAACTTGACTTTATCATGGTGAGGTCATTTTGGTCCTCTTTGAGAAGAAGGACAACTATCACCATCTAGCGATAACATTATAATATTCTATGATCAAAGTCCCATTCAGCTAAGACATTCAACATTCCATGTTCTTTCCAATTATAACATTCTATGTCATTTGTTAAGGGCAGTAAGAATGAAACAAGTCAGAGACCCCATTGAAACGATGCACCATTTTATTATTCTAAGATACCCTGTTTCTTTAAGTAAACAGGAATTTTCACAAAGATCAAAAACAGCCACATGATGGACTAGGTGGAGAAAGATACGTTTTCAGATACAATCAAGGTATGAATGTTTTACTTGACCATATCTGTTTGTTTTAAGGCAAGTTTTTTACTTGGGGGGAGGGGGGAAGAATAAGGATAGTGACAAAGTCTGTCAGATCTGGGGAGAAGGGAAGAATTCATGACCAAACAAGAGATAGAGAGCATTATGAAATGTAAAATAATTTTGGTTACATTAAATTAAAAGGCTTTTGCACAAACAAATCCAATGCAACCAAGTTTAGAAGGAAAGCAATAAGTTGGGAAACAATCTTTACAATAAGTGTCTCTGATAAGAGCCTCATTTCTCAAATATATAGAGAACTGAGTCAAATTTATAAGAATAAAAGCCATTTTCTAATTCATAGATGGTCAAAGAATATGAACAGGCAATTTTCAGATGAAGAAATTAAAGCTATCTATAGGTATATGAATTAGTATTCTAAATCATTTTTGATTAAAGAAATGCAAATTAAAAAAACTTTGAGGTACGACCTCATACCTATCAGATTGGTTAATATGACAAAAAAAGAAAATTATAAATGTTATAGAGGATGTGGGAAAATTAGGACACATGCACTGTTGGTGAAGTTGTGAATTAGTCCAATCTTTCTGGAGAGCAATTTGGAACTATGCCCAAAGAACCATTAAAATGTGCATACCCTCTGATTCACCAATACTACTACTAGATCTGTATCCCAAAGAGATCAAAAAAAAAAAGGGAAAAGGACCTACATGTACAAAAACATTTACAGCAGCCCTTTCTGTGGTGGCAAAATATTTGAAACAGAAGGGATGCCCATCAATTGGGGAATGGCTGAACATGCTGTGGTATATGAATGGAATGGAATACTCAGTGCAATAAGAAATGAACAGGCAGATTTCAGAAAAATCCGGAAAAACTTGTACAAACTGATGCAAAGTGAAATGAGCAGAACTAGGAAAACATCTGTATACAGTATAATCAACACTGTGTAATGATCAACTATGAATGACAGCTCTTTTCAGCAACACAGTGACTCAAGGTAAGTATAAAGGACTCAGGAGGGAAAATGCTATCCACATCCACATAAAAAATTGATGGACTCTGAATACAGATCAAAGCATACTTTTTTTACTTATTCTTCTTTGTGGCTTTTTTCACAAGTGTGACTAATAGGATTACGTATATCATGTATAATCTATTTGTATATGCACATGTATAACCAATATCAAATTGCCTACCATTTTAGAAAGAGAGGGGAGGGAAGGAAGAAGAAAAATTTGGAACTCAAAAATCTTGTGAAAATGAATGCTAAAAGTTGTGTTGACATGTAACTGGGGAAAAAATATTATTTCAAAAAAATACAATTGTGTATAAGTACACACACAGAAGAGGATGGGGTCAAAATTTAAAAAAGAATAATGAAATATTAAATTATATAAAGCAAGAAAAGAAGAAAAAACACTGGAGAAATGAACAAAAGCAGAGCAATGTTGGTACTACTGAATTTTAAATGTTCTTTAAAAAACAAGCTGAGCATAACAGAAATTCACAACTTCATATATAATTCTCTTTTTCTATTCTTTGTTGATGTTTGTCAAATTTTACAACCAAATAAGAAAAGGAAGGAAGGAAGGAAGGATCAACTAATGCAAATTCAAGGCATCTATAAAAATTACCAAAAATAACCTCAACAACAGACACAAGTAAATTCCCTAGAATCCACCTTGTGGGCTAATCTCAATGTTTCTTTCTTGTTTTTAAAAGGTTATTTGGAGGTAATTATGGGAAGATGGCAGCATGTCAGAACCAAGAAGAGCCCAGATTCTCCACAAACACCCCAGTAAAGCTCTAAAAATGAATGAGGACAAATGATAAAACCAATCAGAAACTGCTTTAAGCTCCTGTAATACATCTAGGACTGTAAATGTTAAATTACATATTTTAAAAGAAACGCAAGCTATGAATAACAGAGCTTTGAAATGTCTGGTGTAATCCTCTTTTTCTGTTCTACTATGTACATGAAAATCATTATCGCATTTCTTGTGAAGTTCTAAGTTCTCAATATGGAAAACAAATAAACTACTTAGGAGAAACACAACCACAGCCTATAATAATGCTAGTTAGCTTCTAGCTATCACCCTACCAGACTATATAAACGCTATGAGAAAAGGTGAAAGTCTTCTCTTTGTCTCTCACCTAGTGTCAAGCATCCTACTGTGCACAGAGTAGCCACTTAACAAAAGTATGTTCAAAGAATAACTCCAGGTGGTCCCTAGCCTTGTAAAGCCCCAGGGCTCTAGCATATGGGAGAAAAGTACAGAAACTAGAGAGGTACAGTAGAAAAAAGCCTGGATGTTGAGAACCATATTTTAGGTCAATTCAATTCAACAAACATTTCTTAAGCTTCTAACGTATCAGGCATTGGTGATTAAAAGAAAAGCAAAAGAGTCTCTGCCCTCAAAGAACTAATATTTCCTGGAGGTGAGGGTGGGGAAGAGGTGGGAAGATGGGGACTGATAAAATATATACGTAAATAAGTAAATACAAATATATAGAAAATAAATATAAAGTAATTTGGTGAAGCAGGAACAAATAAGAAAGTTAGAAGGGGTCATTTGTTGAACATGGCATTTGACTTGAACCTTGCAAGGGAACTAAGGATGCTAAGAGGAAGAAGTTAAGAGGAACAGTGTTCCCATCATGAGGGACAAGCTATGAAAAGGCACTGAGGCAGGAGGTGGAATGTTATTGATAGGCAAGGGCCAATAAGCCATACTGGATGAAAAAATAATGAAGGGGAGTAATGTAAAATTCCTCAGGAAAATCAGATTGAATGACAATGCAGAGCCAAGATGGCAGAGTAATAAGAAACAGTACAACCAAGCCACCTCCATCTCTCCTCAAACAAACCTAGAAAATGCACCAGACCAAAATCCTGATGGGGAAATTGAATACAAAGGTAATTTGTCCAATTCAGGTAGTAATACAAAGATAAGACAGAGAAGTCTGTGGACAACAGGACAAAGTCTAGCCAGGAAAACACCAGGGGGAACACTGCAGTGGCTAAAGAAAGGCTGTAAAGCAGGACAAGAGGTCTCAGACTCAGATTGGGGTGGGTGACAGGATTGGTTGCCAATCTACACCCACTACCCAGTTTCAGGTAATAGATCCAGGGAAGACTGAAAAGGGGACCTACACCAGGGGGAGAAAGGTGAATGGGGTGGAGTGGGTAAAATCCTGAGTAAGAAGATTATTCTGCAGTGAACAGAGGAAAAAGGAAGTCCTGAAGCAAGTGGCAAGGTTCAGATCCCAGGAGTAAGAGAGGTCTCAAGTACAGCTTCTAGGCCAACCTGCAGATGAATATTCAGGGTAGGTATCTCAGACCAAAAAATTTAAAAGTCCATAATTCTGTCACTTTGAACCAGCAGAAATTTCCATCTAGCTAAGCAGGAAATGAATCCAGGAGCATTCCTTTGTTACTCAGACCCAAACACTTAGAGAACTTGAACCACAGGGACAGCAATTGGACTTTTCCCACATCAGATCCTTTGGGAATACTGAAAACTTCTAGGTCCCCAGTCTGAACTGTCCCTGAGATCCTAAAACAATATAATACTTGCTATCACAAGGATGCAGGAACCTTTCCTAAACCTTTCCTCCAGAAGTAAGAAGAACTCAGCCCTGATGCAAAATCTGAATTCAGAAATGGGCAGGAAGAAGATGCAAATAAAAAAAAGAATCTGACTATAAAGAGCTATTATGATGTAAGGGGCACTGAAGAAACAAACCTAGAAGAGAATGACTCCAAAACATCTACAAGCAGAGCCTACAAGCAGAGCTTGAGAATTCCTGGAAGAGATAAAGCAAGAGTTTTAAAAAAGAGTTTAAAATGCTTTATAAATGTAATGAAAACTGAGGAAAAAATTGCAAAGATATGAGAGTTCAGAGAAAAAGAAATAGAACGGGAATTAACAGCTTGAAGTGAGAGATACAAAACCCTACTGTGGGATCCTGACTTAGGAAAACGTCATAAAATACAGTAATAAGTGAAAAGTCATAAAAACTCTGTGAAAGGTGAAAGGCTGAACATGGTGACTTGTTTAAAATCCTAACTTATATACAAAATTATATTTCAAAATGAGTCAACTGAGTCAAAAGTTAAGATATTATGACCTATGAAAGCCAAACCAAGAATACTGTGACCCATATATGACTGGTACATGATCCATACACAAACTTATGTTTGGGCATAACACTGGCTTAACCGCCAAGCTCATTACTAAGCAGAAAACCAAAAATATCCACCAATCACTGGTGATGCACTCTCCAGCTCTTCCTGCCTTTGTCTCTTTTCTCTAATTACCATGAGGATATTTGGGGTTCTTAGCAAGGATCCACTGAACTGTCTGGCAGCCACCACAGATTGCCCTTGTTTTCTCAGTATTCATAGTGATTGATTAAACTACTATCTAGAATCAGTATGGAGATATTTGGCCTCTTCCTTTGGTATCAAAAGAACATTCCATGGTAATAAGGGAATTCTAGATCTTATACACATCCAAGGAAAACATTTTCTAAAAATCAGAATGGACCAAATTGAAGCTAATGACTCCTTAAGACTACAAGAAATATTAAAGTCAAAACTAAAAATTTGAAGAAAATATAAGTTATCTCATTTTACAGATAAGGAAACTGAGGCAAACAGGGCTAAGTGACTTGCCCAGGGTCACACAACTAGTATGTGAGGCTAGATTTGAATTCAGGTCTTCCTGACTCCAGGCCCAGCTCTCTATCCACTCTGATACCTTGCTGTCCTTCTTCTGCTGACAGGAAAAGGGAATGTCATGCTATAGGTGACAAAAGGATTTGAAACAGACTCTGTAAAGGAGTGGAAGAAAGAATCAATCAGAGAAAATTAAAAGGACTTTTCCCCTCAAGCCCTCTCTGCTTCCTAACTTTTCTGTTACTATAAAGGGCATGACGAATCACCCAACCTTGAAACTCTGTCATTCTGGCCTCCTCACTCTCCCTCCCCTTCATATATCCAATATCTGTTGCAAAGGTCTGTCAATTTTACCTACATAACATCTCTTGTATACAACCCCTTCTCTCCAATGGCACTGTCACCACCCTAATGAAAGCCCTCATTACTAGACCATTAAAACACTCCAGACCATCAAAGTTTTCTTCGTAAAAAGTACGTCTGACCATGTCATCACCATTCGTTTTTAATAAACTCCAATGGCTCCCTATTATCTCCTAGATCACATATGGAAAATCCTCTTTGCCATTCAAAGCCCTTTACCCTGCTATCCTTCCAGTCATGTTAATTTCTTACTCTACTTCACATACTCTGGAATCCAGTGACACTGCACTCCCTGCTGTTCCTCAAATAAAGATACTCATCTCCCAATTCTGGGCATTTTCACTGGCGGGCTGTCCCCAACCCTGAGAATGCTTTTCCTCCTCATCTCTGCCTCTGAACTTCTCTGGAATCTTTCAATTCTCAGCTAAAATCCCACCTTCTACAACAAGCCTTTCCTGATCTCCCTTAACACTAGTGCCTTCTCTCTGTGGATTACCTCCAATCTATCCTGTCTTTATCTTCTTGGTACATAGTATTTTTGATGTTGTCTCCCCCTTCGATTGTGAGCTCCCTGAGAGGAGGGGTTGGTTTTTTTTTTCACCTTTCTTTGCCTAACAATACCCCTGGCATATAGTTGTAGTTTGATAAATGCTAAGTTACTAAGTGGATAGCACATCTGTAGTGGACCCAGTAAGTGCCCCCAAGAAGTATTCAACAACACAGCAACAGGATCTGTAGACAGACAGAAGTAGTACTCTGAATTTGGGATTAATAGCTAGCTAGGTGATACTACAGAGAGAATGCTGGGCCTGGAGTCAGGAAAACCTGAGTACAAATCCAACGTTGGATATTTACTAGCCGATGACTCTGGACAAGTCACTTAATCTCTATCTGCCTCAGTTTCTTCATTTGTAAAATGAAAATAGTAACAGAACTCCCAGGGTGGTTGTAAGGATTAAATGAAATATTTGTAAAGCACTTAACACAGTGCCTGGCATACAGCAGATGCTTAATAAATGCTTGTTTCCCTCCCCCTTTCCTACTAAAATTGAGATTATGAAGGCAAGGGTGAAAAGCTAAGATAGATAGGTAGATAGATAGACAGACAGATAGACAGAAGCATGGAAAGTAGTTAGAGGAATTTGAGCATTCTGGACTGGGTAAGTGTGTTATCAAGGCAGAATAAAGGCGCAGGCCATGGGAGTTGAGTAGGTTAATGGAATTGGAAAGTCAAACTGTCTGAGGGGACACTGACATGTATCTATACTGAAGCCCCCAAGTATAAGGGCAGAGGCTGGGATGGGAGGGAAGACTGTGAAGCCAGATATGAAATCCTTCAAAAGGGCACTCAAATAACTGTAAATAACTGTCCACCTGGATCTGGACAGAGTGATACATCTGAATGGAGTGAAACTTCAAGGAAGAGAGGTGCCTGAGTGATGGTGAGGTGGGAGTGGGGGTCTAGAATTCAGTGAGCAGTAAGGACTTCATTCAAATCCAAACTCTGTCACCTACAATATGATCTTTGATAAATCACTTAACATTTGTAAACCTCAAGTTTTTCATTGTAAAACAAAGATGTCAGAATAATTGATTCCTAAGATCACAAAAGTTCTAATATCTACAACCTAATACAAGGGACAGTAAAGACCAATGAGTGCTTCTAATTTTCCTCTTAATTCAGCATATCAGGGGGCACAAGAGAAGTACATCCATTACTAGACGGGGTGATTTCCTCAGAGATAACATTTGAACTGTTGTAGGAAGACTAATTACCTGACATGATAAGGCATTAGACACCTAGACACCTTAGCTCTTCTAGAGCTAAACTATCAAGCATTCAAAACTCTACTGCAGAGACTGCAACTCCAATGGGCTGACCATGTAGACCAAACGCCTCACATATGTCAACCTAAAAGACTGTATTATGGCGAACCTGCACAAGATAAGCACTCTGGAGGTCAGAGAAGCAGTAAAAGGATACTCTCAGGGTTTCTCTGCATAGCTTTAGTATTAATTGTGAGACATGGGAGACTCTGGCAAAGATCACCCAGCAGAGCATACCCATATCAAAGAAGGCTCTAGGCATTATCAGCAAATCAATCTCAGTAGCACCAAGGAAATATGAACTAGGTAAATCGAGAAGCATCTCCATCCCAAATGTTCAAACAGACTATTTGAACCCAACTTGTCATAGCGCCTTCCAAGCTCATACTGGACTAACCAGCCACAGTCAAACACACTGTACCTTGACCCCAACATCATGATGTCACTGGTCTTCTTCAAGTATGAAGGACGAACAACAACACATCTTCTGGAACAAGTCAGGTTTCCATGATTGCAAACTGACAGAAGACATGAGAGAGGACAAGTCTAATACAAAGGGCTATTTCTTCACAGTAAAATGGGAGTTCTGGAGAGTATTATAGGATAAGGACACAAAGGGGTAGGAGAGAAGTACAGAGGTATAAGGGAGAGAGAAGTGATAGCAAAGAAAGGGAACGGTTTTTGTTTTTCCCCAAACAGCTTCAAATATGAATCACAGGAATTTGGAGAGGAGAAAATTTGCTAGCGGCAGGACAAGAAATTGTCATTGAACCTTGCCCAGCAACAGAGGGAAGTGTGCCCTAGTCAACAATAACAGACTTATTAAGTGTTCCAGGCACTATGCTAAGTCTTGGAGATATAGAGAAATGGGGGGCTGGGGGGAGAAAGAAACCAGTCCCTTGTCTCAAGGAGCTCCCAGTCTAATGAAGGAAACAATATGCAAACAACTATGCACAAACGAGACATAAATTATAGATCACCTCAGAGGACAGACACAAAGATTAAAGAGGACCCTGAGATATTGATTTTTCTCTCTGGAGGCAGGTAGGGAGGAGAGTAAGGGAAGGCAAGGAGAAAGCTCAGAACTCCCCCCAACGAAAACATCTCTCCAGTATTCTTGTACCTTGTTCACTCCCATTTACTTTGCAATCCAATGACATGGACCACCTGGATGTTGGTCCACTACGTGCATTTTCACTGGCTGCCCCTATGCCTGAAATGCTTCCCTTATGCCTTCTCATATCCCTGCCTGGCTTCCCTGGCAGGCACCCTTCAAGTCCCAGCTAAATTCCCATCTTCTCCAAGAAGCATGTCCTGATCCTGATTAATGCTAGTGCCTTCCCCATTAGTTATCTCCAATTTATCAAGTCTATAGTCTGCAAGTGCAACACACACACAAGAAGCTCAGTAAGAGTTCTACTGTTTGGCAGACTGCCATGCGACAAAAGGGAAGTCCCATGTTGAACTTTGGTATGAAAGCACCCTCAGACGTCATCCTAATTCTATTTATTTATTTTACAAGTGAAAATATTAAGGCTAAGAGGGGAAATTACCTGCCCAAGGTCATGGAATAGGTGAGGTTAGATCTAAAGTTACTTTTAGCTGTAAAATTTTGTTTCCATGATTTGTCATTTTCTTCCCCAAATCTGACCTCATTTCTCTTTCCAATTAACTAGACACTAATTACCTAAGAATCACCTTCAGTTCTTCCCAGTCTTCTACCTCACATTTCCATGCCAAGTCTTACCACATGTATCCTCCCAAACCCTTCCTTCTTCCTTATTTCCCTATTACCATGGAAAGTACCACAATTCTGCTGTCATCCAGGCTCCCAACCTAGGTGTCATCTTCTCTTTTACCCTCCCACAACTGCTCACTTGCTCCCTTCTCTCTGCCCTCTCCCTGGTGCTGGTCCTCCTCACCTCACACCTGAATTACTGTGAGAGCCTGCTGGCTGGTCTCCCTATACAATTCTCTCCCCGCTCAACCCTGTCAAAGTGATCTTCCTAAGAGATCTTACCTTATCACCCCCACTACCTAAGAAACTCTAGTAGCTCCCTACCACCTGCCAGATCAACATAAAATCCCACTGGGCATTCAAAGCCCTTTATAACATTATTATCTTATATAATAGCTTACTCTCCTCTACATACTCTCTGATCCAGTGGCATCCTTGTTATCCCTCAAACAAAATGCTCCATCTCTCCACGTAGTACATTTTTACTCTCTCCCTCCTCATCTTTGCCTCCTGCTTCCCTAGCTTCCTTCAAGTCTCAGCTAAAGCCTCACCTTCTGTAGGAAGTGCTTTCCAATCCTCTTCAATGACTTCCAAGACTACCCCTAATTTATCCCATCTATATCCTGTGATGCTACCCTCTTGGTTATTCCACAAACAAGTCACTTTATCTCTCAGCTCAAGACATTTTCTCCCACACCTGGAATATGCTCCTCCTCCTCAACTCCACCTAATGACTTCCTTGGCTTCCTGTCTCAATAAAAACTTCATCTTTCACTGGAAGACTTTCCCAATTCCTCTTAATTATAATGCCTTCCCTCTTTTATTTATTTTCTATTTAATCCTGTATATAGTTTGAATATATTTGTTTGCTCTCCCCTGCTAGACTGTGAGCACCTTGAGGGCAGGGATGGTTGTTTGCCTTTCTCTGTATCCCCAAAGCTCGACACCATACCTGGCACACAACAGGCACTTTAAAAGAAGTAGATGACCGCCTACAGCCCCACCCCCAACATATTTTACACCCCATTTCCTCTCATGACTGACTGCAACCACTCTGTTCTGGCCCTTTCCTCTTCTTACCTACTGTAAGACTATCAGAATAGCCTTCTTACCTCCAGTCTACCCCCTTCTCCCATGCACACTGCAGCCCAAATAATCTTCCAAACAGACAGCATATCAAAATTTCACTCATCTATTCAGAAGTGCTCAGTTACATTAAACTTCTTATCCCGGCATTCACAGACCTCCACAACCTGACCCTGACCCAACTGTTTATACCTAATTTACCATTTACACATTTTAGACAAAGTAGACTACTCTTAGTCCCACTCCACACCCTCCATTCTGGTCACCACCAGGGTCCTCCTCTTCTCACCTTCTATTCTGGTTCTAGCCACATCAGAATCCATCCTAGACTAGAGGCACCCTTCCCTCCTTATTACCCCAGAACCCATAGAAGCAACTCTCTCTTCCTTCTTAATCCACTTCCAAGACCAGACCCCAAGAATTTTTTCACTCACACAGCTCAGATGGGACAGGAATCACTAAAACTGTATTCTTCTGAGTTAGACAAAAGACCTCCAGGCCTTACTACCAGCCCCATCTCTATAATGTGTAGGCCTCTGACAACATGCTCTGAACTAATGATATATGTACATACATATGTGTGTGTATATATGTATACACACATACATACATAGATCTATGTATGTATGTATTACACATGAAAACACCTGATAACTCTGCCATCTGTCTGACTGTTGTACCCTTGGGATTTTTAGGCTTTTCCATCTACTCAGAAGCTGAATTTTCTTTTCTAAGTTGTAAATTCTTTGAGGGCAGAGTCTAGTCTTTTCTACCTGTATCTTAGCACAGTTGTTAGAACATAGTAAGTGCCTGATAAATGTTCATTCATTGTACTGCTTATTCCCTTGTCCCTGCCTCACTTACCCTGTTTTCCATGTTTATCATAAACCTACTTGCTCAGTTGTCTGACTCTTCATGACCCTGTGGACCATACCGACTATGGAGTTTTCTTGGCAGAGATACTGGAGTGGTTTGCACAGAAAACCTACTGAAGTAAATTTCCTTCCTTTAAGGTTCTCCCTGAAATACTGCTCACTCTTCCCTCTTTTCACACTCCAATCCCTCCCACTCCTCAATGACGATTCTCCCTCCTCAAGTTTTCACAGCACTTCATTCTACCCTACAGCACATTTGCTTGGACATGCCTCATCCCCTTTCACATTATCAGATCCCTGAGGAGAGGTAAGGTTTTATTTTTTTTACCTTTTTATTGCCAGTGCCCATATATACAATAAATGGTTAATAATTTTTCAAAAGTGAACTGACAAAAACCTAGGATTATACCACTGACTTCACCTATCACAAACAATTAGAGTAAGGATAAAATGAGATGGTGAAAGCACTTTGAAAATCATAAAGGACCATAAAAATTCAACAGATTATTATGACAACTCTTAGAATCACTCACACATTAACTCATCTACTCAAGGTTAAGTCACTAAATGAACGTACAGTGTGTCCAGGGGACCACCTCTTATCAGTGAAGTACCAACATGAAGGAGAGTCATTCTAAGTTGATTGTGGCACTGTCATGCTCCAGGATACAGTGACCTATTCACTGAAACCTCACTTTTTCCAGCTAGCCTCTGGCAACTCTCAGGGCCTTTCATTCTGCCAAAGCCAGGGATATTTTTAGATTAAACTGGGGTACTGAACACTCCTTTGACTTGACTGGCAGGCTTACAACCAGATTTTCATACGTAGGGCCTTGGCAAGTTGCAAAACAGGCTTAATGTAAAAGCAAAATTCAATGATGAAAACTATTCAAAAGTGTAATAAGTCACCTTGTGAAAAAGTGGGCACTCCCCCAAACTGAAGGGGTTCTTATTCAGGTGCAAGTTGTCCTGGATGACCTCTAAAGTCCTTTCCAATTTTGAACTGCTTTAAAATGAGCTTTTTCTCCCACACACCACTAGGAAGTCCAGGAGGAAGAACAAATGTTTTCCACGTGAAGGGAAGAAAGAATTTTAGCTTTCACGTCAATAATTATGAGTGACTAACTCACAAGATAGCCTTAGACAAGTCATTTTCCCCTTCTAAGTCTATTTCCTTAGCTACAAAATAAGGAAGCTGAATTAAGGATCTGTGAACTTATTTTTAAAAATATTTTGATAACTGTATTTCAATATAATTAGTCCCTTTTAATCCTATGTATTTTATTATACATATTTACAAATATGATTCTGAGAAGGGTTCCCTAGACTGCCTGCCCCAGGGGCCCAAAACACCAAAAAGGTTAGGTAATTACTATGGACCTTCCAGGAATATGGTGAGAGTTCTAAATACTTTGCTGCTCTGACCTTGCACATTCACACATTTATCAAGCACCTGTATCAAGATTCAGTTCATGTAGCACAGTCTCTTCCAAAGAATGCTAATTCTGTGATTCTCTAGGAATAGGTAAGTATGTGAAGCATTCTGAACTAATTCAAGTCACATAACAGTAGTTTCTCCTCTCAGTTTTTGTGATGAACAGCTTGCAGGGTGGGCCCGCCCTACTTTCTGGATGGACACTCTTCATAGCCCAAAGCTAGAGAGTCCTAGGAGAATGAGAGTCACAAACCAGAACTGACACAATGACACCATTATTCCCCAATGCACTTGGCAAGCTATTTGAGAAGCTTCAGATAAATCATTAAGAGGTACAGTCCTGAAGTCCCGAAATATGAAGACAATAGGTAACTCTAAAAGAAAATCACGGCAACACTAAGACACATTTTATTCCAAGCCAACCATTTTCAAAGCTATGGTTTAATATGACCTTTTAAAATAAGGTCACTCCTTTGCTAAGGAAAGCAACAGGAAGTGTTATCTTTGAAAGAATCTATCTGGGGCAGCTAAGTGGTGCAGTGGACAAAGCACTGGCCATAGAAGACCTGAGTTCAAATTCAGATTCAAGCTCTTGACACTTATTAACTGTGTAAGTCAACTCTGACTGCCTCACCAAAAAACAAAAACAAAAAAAACTACCAACAAACTTATCTGTCATAAGGTCAAAACAAACCACACAAATGCTACCATAAAAAGTCCTTGGTATCATTTCCTATATTTAACAGTCCAACCTTATCTAGAAATTTTCTTAGCAACTGGCAAAATAATTAAATGAAATAGGTCTCCTCTGCCATGAAATAAATGCATGATGATTGGCAAGTTATGTCCCTTCTCTGTGTATCAATTTTCTCATCAGTAAAATAAGCAGGTTGGGCTAGATTTCTATGCTCTTTTTTAACTCAAAAATACTATTTCTACTCCAGTCTTTCCTTCCCAGAGTAGCTGTAAACCACAAAATCTAGCATCTAATTAAATACCAATCAAAACCATTCTAATTATTTTATGGTTTAAGTCTCACCTCCTCAACATCACTCCAAGATCCTCAAAGGAGAAGCTATCTCGTACTCTAAAACACAAAGATGTTCATATGGAAAGCTCTCAATAAGGTTAGTAAAATTAAATACTATAATTCAGCTTTCTTGGATTACAGATCTAGAGCTGAAAAGGATCTTAAAAGTGATGCAGTCCAACTGATAAGCTTGCTCCCTCCTCAGATCTCTTAAAATACCTTGTTTCTATCCATACCATGTATTTATGGTCTGGTTTATGTTGTATTTATCTAATATCTTAATAACTATATTATATCACCTTTGGGAACAAGATCTCTTCTTTTACCTGCCTCATCCTCAATGCCTACCACATAATAAACACTCAGCACATAGGAAGCAGAATTATCACCTGTCAGCAGTTATGGCACTGAAGCCATTTCACCCATTCTTTTGAACTTTGCAGTCAGGTCAGGTAAGGTCAAGACAACAATCAGGAACAGTTGGGTGGAAAATCCACAGCACGGCACTCACAAGATGTTCCTTACCCCCTAGAGAGTAATATACCTGTAAATAATTCAGATATTCAAGAACACTAAAGTAACAATCTAAATTACATATAACCAGCATTCTTACATTGAAGTCTACTCTACGAAGGCGGCTTAGAGAAGATTCAGATGACCTGGGGGTTCTAGCTCTGGTTATGCCCCTAATTTCCTATGTGATTCTGATCAAGTTACCAGCCTATACGAGCTTTAATTTCTCCAAGTGCGTTGACAAGGTTTAGATCTGAGAACTTACCAAAACCACCACCTTTACAGAGGACCCTAGAAAATCTATGCAGCCAAACCAAGGACAAAGAGGTATCAAGTGCAAAGTCAGGATTCAAACACATGAGCTCTAAATTCTACAAAGTCGCACAATCTAACTTTAATTACTGAAGAAGCTAAACTAGATGATGCTTCTGGCTTGAGTGTTTCAGAACTCTGTTGAGAGGGTAATAAGGATGAGTTAAGATGAAAGCTATAAACATGTCTTAAGACAATACATTTCTACAAACGGGTTTTCTAACTCTCAATTCCCATGGGTCATTCAATTGTCACATAACATGTGTTTAACTTAATAAAATGTTCATAACCCTACCAACTTGCAGAACTGCCAGGACAGAATTTCAACTTATCTGCCACTTTCATGTCTGGGATAATTAACTCCAGTGTTTTACAAGAGAGGAATGCACCTATGCCCACAGTTATGAAAACAAACATTCTCACCAGGTTCCAGTCTTCCAGGCTGCATACTTATTATCCCTCACCTCTGACATCTTCTATCTATCCAGCTCACATATGACACCACTTAAACACATTTTTTGCTTTAATCTTCAGTCACAAACACCTTAGTTCCTGCAAATTTGCATAGAAATTTACAGAGTTCTTTCACACTTCTGAATCATGAAACATCAAAGCTAGAAAAGCCTCTTATTCTAAGATGAGAAAACTAAAACTGAGAGAAGGAAAGTGACTTGTCCAAAATCACAAAGCACCATAGTGATTCCCAGGCCAGTGGATCCTCACCCCAGTTCTTGGGAGTGGGCAGGATGGGTAATAGAAGCCCCATTTTAAAGATCAGGAAGAGAAGGCTCAGAGAGGTCCAATATCTCTATTTCTTTTTTCAATTCTTCAATGATTCCTGATTTTACACCTGTAGAAATATTCTCTTTATCAACAACAGAGATGATAAACTCTCTTAAATATTAATGAGCTAATTTCTAATAGCTCATTTTTTAAAAAAAAACAACTTTTCACATTTCATGTATTCAGTCAGTGACTAGACACACTTCAAATTGTTGGTATAATTTTGAAGCTCCTACATCTAGTAAGTCACTCACTGCCTTGTATTTTCTTCAGTTGACCTCTGCCAGCTCCAAAGACCATATCTACCAAAGGGCTTTACTCTGGCATTTATTCAGTTGGACTCTCTTTGCTTAGACATCTCAAAAAAAGCCACCATAGCAAACCTATTTAGTGTTTGGGAGGGTTCAGGATTAGGCATGTGGAGGGTCCTGGCCCAGACCACCATTTCATGAGGTGCCCAGGCCATTCTCACTTCATTCCCCATTCTTCTATGAATTTCTTTACCAAGAGGCCTGCCCACCCCCCAGATGGGCACATACCCTCTCCTCTTTAGCTCCCCTTTATGTACTGCCTTCTTGCTTTAGAATATAAGTTTTTGGATAGTAGGGACTGTCTTTTTTGCTTATACTGGAATTTTATCACTGTACTTGCATGTCGTAAGTTTTAGTAAGTGGATCATCTATCTAAAAAAATAAAATGTAGTCCCTGTCCTCGAGGAGCTTAAATTATCTACAGATAAATAATATACACAAATGTATAAGAGTAATAAAAGTCTTACAAGATCAGTTATGGGAGAAACTAATGCCAACTAAGAAATAAGGACAGATCTAAAGGGACCATGTTTTTATCTTTTTATCTCCAGCACTTAACACAGTATGTAATACACAGTAAGCACTTAATAAATGCTAGTTGATTGTCTAACTGATAATTAATCTAAATCCCTACCCCAAGTATGAATGGCTGCTTGACAGCAAAATGAAACACAGAAATCCAGATGTGGCCCAATTTTATAAGCACCTTCCAAGTAGTTTCAAGACAGAGGATTAGGGGTGTGCCCAAGGGGAATATTAGAGATTAATTTCTGTTAATATATATGAGGCAAATTTTTTGGATCTTCAATAACCTATAAAATATCTAAGGTAAAGATTAAATCTCAGGTCTTAAGAGGAAAAAAAAAACAAGTTTATTTTGCATCCCAAAGTAAAGAGAAAAAGGTTGTGCCAGTCCCAATTTAGTCAATCCTTGGTCAAATAATAAATTTGGTCACACAGGCTGAGTTATATTTAGAATTTACAACACACTTTTTATTTCAAGAATATGGAAGGGCTTCCATGCGGTATAATGGAATGAATACTGAATATGAAGTCAAAAGACCCAGGTTCAAGTTCCAGTTCTGTCACTATGAGTATGACTCCTTTGGCCTTAGTTTCATTGGTAAAACAAAGGGGTGGGACTAGACAAAGGGATCCTTAAAATCCTGTGACTCTGATATCTTCCCTGAACCTCCCTATCCTCCAAGTACATATGTCTTAAAAGAAGCATAACACCTGCTCTATTGCCATCCACAACTGATCTGCTTCTCCAGTATCCTCAAATACTGCCTTGAAGCTCCAAAGAAAGGATCCACTGCTTTAACATCTCAAGAAACCCAATGATAATGCAGTGCAAATATGAGTCTGTTCTAAGTGGAAAGGAAAGAAGAGAAGGAAACAGCAACAATGGTTTTTTCTTGAACTAGTTTGGAAGAAGAGCGGCCTTGATAGTAGAGAAAGTGGACTTGAGTGTGATTCTGCCAATTCCAAGCTCTGGGTTATTTACTCACTTTGAACATGTTTCCTCATCTGTAAAGTGGGCATACTACTACTTTCAATACTTCACAGGACTGTTGTGAGGATTAAGTTTTAAATCTTCAAAGCACTACATAATTGTTAACTACTCTTTCAAAACCCCCTATAAACTATGACAGCAAAGTTTTATTTGCTGTGAGTCACAATAGTTACATTACATGGTTTTGCAAAAGTTGCTTTTTATAGCAAGGCATTATCAGAAGTTTGTGAAGAAGTTATCAAGGAGTCAAAACAGAATTTATCAATAAGTAATAAAATAAAAAGTATACCCAGAAGCAGGGGAAAAAATAGTATTACATGATCATTCCAACAAGTGTCCTGGTCTTGAATTTCTCTTCCCTCCCCAAGTCTGTTCCTCATTGCTGCCAAATCCATCTCCCAGATACACACCTCTGATTGTCATCTTCCTGATCAAAACTCTGGGAAGATCCACAATTGCCTACAAGACAAAAGCTCAAGTTCCCTAGACTAGCATTTGTGCGCTCTGATATCTGGCCACAACCTCCTTTTCCAGCCTCTTCACACTAGACTACTGTATTCCCTAAACACACCGTATTGTTTCTTGCTTCTGTTCCTTTGCTTATCCTGCTCCCTGTGTTGAAACATGTCCCCAACACCTTCCCTCTACTTACTTCCAACCTCTCCCTCCTTATCTGGCTACCTCCTCCACAGGAGAGAGTGAGAAGCCAAGGATGACACCTAGGTTTCAAGTCTGAGAGAATGCCCTTTACAGTAATAGGAGTTAGGAGGGAGGGAAGATTCTGAGAGAAAGTTTGAAAGAAATGAGTGCAGTTTTGAACTGAGTTTAAGATGTCTACTTGACATTAAGATGTTGAGCTATCTGAAAGCATTTGGAGATGCAAGACTGCAGGTCAACAGAGAAGTTGGGGCAGATTAGGTAGATTTGAGAACCAGTAGCATAGAGATGGTAATTAAGTCCATGGAAGCTGAAGAGATCACCAAGTGAATATAGAGGGGGGAAAAAAGAGGGCCCAGAACAGAAGAACCTTGTGAGACTCTTGTAAGTTAGAGGCATGATCTGAACGAGGATCCAGCATAAGAGACTGAGAAGGAACAGTAAAACAGGTTAGGAAGAGAGCCAAGAGAGAGTGGTGTCCTCAAAACCTATGGAAAAGAGAGTATCAAGGAGAAAAGGGTGATCAACAGTGTCAAAGGCTGGAAAGAGGTCAAGGAGCGTACATTGGACTTGGCAACTAAGAGATCATTACTAACTTTGGAGAGAGCGATTCCAGTGGAATAATGAAGCTGGATTGTAAGGGGTTAAGAAAGTGAGGGGGGAAAGTGAAGGAACCTATTGTACATGGTTTTGTCAAGGAGTTTAATCACAAAGGGCAGAAGAGATATAAGATGATAGCTACTAGGCATGGAAAGATCAAATGAGAGTTTTCTGAGGATGAGGGAGACATGTTTGTAGGCATTTGGGAAGGAGCCAGCAGGCTAGAAGAGAGAGTGAGGATAACAGAGAGGACGATCTATTAAAGGAGACAGGATGCAATGGGGTTGCTTCTGTAAACAAAGGAGTCAATCTTGGTAAGGAGTAAGGTCATTTCTTCATGTGAAACAGGTTAAGGAGGAAATAGTGACAGAAGGCATTTCAGTGATAATGAGATGAGGATAGGGGGAGAAGAGGGAGCTCACAGTGAATGGTCTCAGTTTTAAAAATATAAAGCTTCTCAGATAAGAATGTGGTGGAAGGGGGAACCATGGGACTTTTGAGGAGGGGTGAAAATGTTTGAGCCATTGTGGAGAGTGGAGACTGATTGATAAAGGAGGTAAAGAAGGACTACCTAGCAGCACTGAATGCCTAACTGAGGTTGTGTAACATAAACTGTGGTGGACCCAGTCAGAACTGTTGTGTGATTTTCTCCACCTTCATTCAGGAGGGTATGTGTAGGAGCAAAGGTGGCAGACAACTGTTGTATGAAAGGTTATAGGAACTGCTCTAAGTCACAAGGCAGAGCTATGACTGACCTAGGTCTTCTGAGTCCATTTCTTGAGCTTTCTACCATACTACACTGTTTCCCTTTGATACAAAGTTCTATCCACATCCCTTAGAAGGACTTCACATAACAAGAATATAATAAATATTTATTGAAACCAAAGGAGAGATTAATAAAATTGAAATTAAGAAAATTATTGAATTAATAAATAAAACCAATAGTTGGTTTTATGAAAAAACTAATAAAATTGATAAACCTTTGGTCAATTTGATTAAAAAAA
>CM053773.1:198899337-198929712 GCA_028658325.1 Potorous gilbertii
TAGTGTATATGTTTTGATTTGTTATAAGATTTCTTCCATTTATTTTAGTGCAGCTACATAGCATGACTATAGTGAAAATGTATTCAATAGGAAAAGTATATGTAGAACCTATACAGAATTGTATGCTGTTGTGGGGAGGGAGGGAGGTAGTGGGGGGAAGGTGTTGGGGGGATAAAATCTTAATTTTAAGGAAGTGATTGTAGAACATTAAAAATAATAATAATAAAATTTTAAAAATAAAATAAATATTGATTGATTGACTAACCAGCAAAATCTTTGTTGAAATACATCATTACTTGTATGATGAATGGAGAAGAATGGCTAGATGATCTCTACCACACCTTCTAAAAGTGAACCCTTGATAGCCCATTAGTCTAGACCTCTTCACCAACCAAGAAACTACAAAACAAAAGAAAAAAGATCCTGATCAATTTCTTCCCTCCAATAATACGACTTGGGTACCCATTTTCACTTAAAATTACTAAGCTACAGTAACAGATGAACAAGTATCCACTTCAAAGAGCCTAGGCTTCCTATTCCCTGTCACATTTGATTAGTTTATGTCAAGGAGAACTAGCTAACAGAGACTCTGGAGGCCAACTCCATATAAATTCATCAAAGGAAGTTTTTGATTTCTGAATAGGCAAGAAATGGTAATGGCCACGATAGCACAGAAGACTTAAGTCTTTAACAGCACCCTTTTCAAGTGACCTCCGGATAATGAAGGGAAGGGTCCATTTCCTTTGCAGGAAGATAGGTTTGAAGAGTGGTGCAAGCAGCTCTAATTATAGGCATCATTACAAAAGACTAAAGTGGATTGAATGATTAAAGCAACTGCAGAGGCATTAGTGTAGGTCTAATAGGATCCCAGCTGATGAGAGGAGACAAGGCTGGGAGCTTACAAGATAGGCACCAAAGAAAAGGCTCACTTGGGGAAATCTGCTCTCTGAAAAGGTAAATGGCAAAGAAAAGAAGAACTAAACAACTAAATGTCATGTGAGACAAAGACCATTGAGAAAACTGCAAAGCAATCCAGAGGAAATTAGATTTAGCTCAAGATCTCACATCTTACCACAATAATCTTTAATTAGGTACATGACTCAGAAAAAAGGTGTCACACATCATAAACAAATCAGAGGAGCAAGGAAGGCAATACCGTGAGCAACTATGGATATCAGGTGAGTTTATGGCCAGACAAAGGATAGAGAGAATCATAAAAGATTTGTTGTTGTTTAGTCAATTGTCATGTCTGACTTTTTGTGACCCTATTTAGGGTTTTCTTGGCAAAGATAATAGAATGGTTCCTCATTTCCTTCTCCAGCTCATTTTACATATAAGGAAACCAACACACACTAGATTAAGTGACTTGCCCAGAGTCACCTAGCTAGTAAATGTCTGAGACAGGATTTGAACTTAGGTCCTCATGATTCCAGGGTCAGTACTTTATCCACTATGTCACCTAGCTGCCTCACATAAAAAACAGAGTGCACAATTTTGATAACATAAAATTAAACTTTTTCCACAAACTAAATCAATGCAGTTAAAATTAAAACAAACCTTTTCTTAGTTAACTACAGATGAGGGAGAGTCAGTAAAATGCTGACTGATTCATGATACTGCATTTTCCCCCCCTTTTTTAAAATTCTCTGTTACAGAGACAACTCATTATGGGGTGTGAGGGGAAGATATTTGAAAATGTGATATAAAAGAAAAAAAATCAATGAAGTCAGTGTTAAGGCACTATAAAGTGTTTAAAATGTCTACTTACCTGGGCTGTCATTTCTAGTCTAGCTCCAAAAGTCACAGGCAGATCACATCTTGGTAATGCTCTTGAGTTTCACTGGAGACTTAAGGCAACACTCATAGATACAATATCCAAGGCCTCAATCAGTACCAAACCCTGGCCATCTAAGCCGTATCTGAGAGATGGCAAGAAACTTTCCAACTACTTCGCTGAGCTATAAAAAGCAGACAGTGGGAAAAACACACTTCCTCTTTAACCATCACATTTGGCATCTATAGTGTGGCATGTTACTCTGGAAAACTACTTATCTTGAGCTAGTTCAAACCATCATCCTATCAGGTCAACTAGGACATAAAATATTTAATTGGACTAGATGACCTCTATGGTCCCTTCCTACTCTGAGGCACAGAACAATTCTTTAAGAAATCCATGATGAGCTTAAGGGATTCTATTCTACTCCTAAACCATGGTTGTTCCCCACAAGGCTGCCCTGGACCTTTTTCTCTCTCAATACCCCTAGTGCTCTCAAATTATATATCCAACTTCACTCCCCTGAGCTCTATCACCAATCCAAACGAAAATGAACATATAACACTCAATAAACCTGTCTCTAGGATAAAATATAAGCTCTTCAACCAAAGAACTTCACAACCCTGTCCCAACAGGTCTTTTCAGCCCCATTTTATCTTATACCTTCCCTACTCCCTCTAGGATCCACCCAAACACTCCTCAAATAAAGATTCCTTCACTTCTTCATTGACAACCTACTATCTCGTTCCACTGTGCTCCTTCTCTTTCTAGTTCTTCATGTACTTATATTAAGTCCTCACTGTCTCCCATTAGAGTATGAGCTCCTGGCAAGTAGGGATTCTTTTATTCTGCATTTCTAGCCTAGCCCAGTCAGCTGGGGCCCTTGCCCCCAATCATCCTCTATTTCTGGGATCAAATTCCCTTAATGCTTGGCTCTTCTTCACACCCTTCTGTCTAATCAGTGCCCACGCCTTGCCAAGTCTATGTTCATTGCCCTCACAGGCACCTTTTCCTCTCCTTTTTTTCATTCAGACCCTCTATCCAAACACACTCTAACCACCATCCCCATCCACCACTGAGCTGCCAAAATCATACTGCTAAAGCACAGCTCTAACTATGCTACTCCCAGACTCAGAAAACATTAGTGACTCCCTATGAAGGAAAGAATAAAATACAAACTCCTCTACTTGGCATTTAAAGCTCTTCAAAGTCTAGCTCCAGCCTAGCTTGACAGATTGACTTCCCATTAAGCAGGCTCACAGCAAACTGGTCTACTTGCTAATCCCCAAATCTGGCATTCCATCTCCCACTTCCTTTGCCTTTGCTCAGGCTGTGACCCATCCCGGAAGTGCACTCCTTTCATCTTTGCTTCCTTTGAGCTTCATATGAATCACCAGCTCTCAGCGAAGCGCCTGATGATCTCCCTATTTCCAGGCTCAAATTATCTGATACTGGCTCTTCCATGTAAATGCTGTACCTCTTCCTCAGAGAATAGATATAACATATTCCTTGAGGGCAGGGATCTGTTTTTTTATTTTGCCCCAAGCACAGCATCTTTATACAAAAAGGTGCTTAAGAAATGCTTATTGAATCTCCTATCCTATGGAAAGAATAATAAATTTATGCCTAGAAGTTGGCACTCTTATTGTGAGGGCTGAGTATATTTTAGTAAAATGGTTTTCTTTCTTTCATAAAATCATCACTGCCCATGCATAAACTGTGACTGAACATCCAGACTACTTCTATTTCCATGAATAAGAGATGGATGGAACCCATGGGTGATTAGATCAGCCTCACACAAAATCTGAAACCCTCCTGCTGCTGGCCTGAAAATCCCCTTGCATCCTGTACCTGCCCATCTACTTCCATGGACAGGGATCCAAGTCCCTTCTGGGCCAACATTACAACAGGTCTGTTCTAGGTGTGAGGAAGTTCTTAGTAATGAACTGAAATCTAACTCCCTGCAACTCTCAACTAGTTCTGATTAACTCAACTTCTCATCATGGTAGCTATCACCAGCAAATATAATAAGCAGGGACCTACACAGAATACTAAAGTATGGGTCAATCCAAAAACAAGTATTTATTAAAGGGATTGCTAGCCGCTGTGTTTAAGCACATAAAACAGTGCCCTGTCTCTCGAGGAATTTATACTCTATAAAATGGATACCAGATAAACTTAACCTTCCTAATGAATATAAATGGTACCACTAGGTCTAGAAGCCAGGTCTCACAATTATTTAATCTTTTTAAAAGGGATGTTAGATTTCATCTAATCCGGTCTGATTTAATTCAGGTCAACATACATTTCGTTGTTGTTATTCTTCAGTCATTTCTGTCATGTCCAACTCTTTGTGACTCCATTTGGGATTTTCTTGGCAAAGACACTGGACAGGTTTGCCATTCCCTTCTCCAGTTCATTTTACAGAGAAGAAAACTGAGACAAATAAGGTTAAGTGACTTGCCCAGGATCACATAGCTGGCAAATGTCTGAGGTCAGATTTGAACTCAGAAGGATGAGTCTTCCTGACTCCAAGCTGCCCCAACACATATTAAGGATCTACTACATTCAAGGCATTGTATTAGATGCTGGGATTATAAAGATAAAAATCAAACATTCTCTCTCTCCAAAGAGTCTACATTATGGAATTCCTTCTACAATATCTGGGGCAAATAGTCCTTTAATCAGGCTTTGTATTTAAAAACATTCAGTGTCCCATTTTCTGCCAGCAATTTTACAACACTCAATTGTAGAATAACACCTGGATTCAAGGAATAAAATTTGGCTTAGAAACTATCTAATTATTATTCAAAAAAGTATAAACAAAAACCAGTTCACCAAGTGCTAACTGTTCTTCCCTACATTTTTAAGGTAAAAAGAGTGAAAAAAAATTAGATATACAATATTCAGAAAATGAGAGGCACCATGTAATTTCTATAAAACCTCAATTTTCCTTTTAATCCTTCTTGATATCTTCAGTGAGTCACAGAATTTTAAAGCTAGAAAATATCTAGTCTTGTAATTTTATAGCTGGGGAAACTGAGGCCCAAAGCTAAGTAGTGATTCCCACAAAGTCACAAAAATGATGACAGCAAAGCTGGGACTAAAACCACAAGATTCTTGATTCCCAAAGTGCTCTTTCTGCTGTAACATAAAAACTAGAACTAAAAAAATTCTTTCTAAACATTGGCCTAAAAGTTTATCTATTACTAGGTTATTACCGCGATCATTAAAGATTATAGAACTAAAGCAAAAAATTCAAGCACTCATGGAAAGTGCTTCCATTGTAAGAAACTAGAGTGCTAAAGAAAGGAATATCCTTTTTATCAGTCTTTTCTTCCATCATTTTATCTCCTTAAGCTTCCTAATTTTATACAATTATCCATAATGAATATTTAGCACAAAAAAATTATAGCTAAACAAATCTAAGACTGCACATAGATCCTTTACAAAAAGTCTCCTCTAATGACACCCTGCAGTATACAGTTTGTCCTATGTTCTCCACAGCTATGCCATTAGGATGCATGTTTTTATCTACTCTCCCACCAAAATATAATTCTATCTACTACCCCAGAACCAGCCTAACCACATTGAGGGGAGTCAACTATTACCAGGTTGGCCACAGAACTTCCAGGACAATCTTAGTTCTCCTGGAGTTACAATCCTGTGGGTAGAGGAAGTACAGAAACTGCCAAAAACACAACAGTGAAATAGAAATTAGGAACTATTATCTAACAATTATTTTTCTGTCCTGAAACAGGCCAAAAAACAAATGATTGTCACTCTTTACTGGGTATGTTCAATCAATGATTCTAGGCAAATAAAAACACAACTTTTCATATAATCTCAAAGTTGAAAGGGGGCTTACAAGATACCGAGACAAAGCTGGGCATAACTCATCTATATAACATATCAGAAAAGTGGTCATCCTCTTTCTAAGATTACCAGTGATGTGGAATTCACTACATTCGGAGGCAGCTCACTCCTCTGAACAGATCTATTATGAAATTTTCCTTATACAGAGAGGTAAAATTTGCCACCCACTGGTCCTATTTCTTCTCCTTGAGGCAAAGCAAAATAAAACATCTCTCAACTACAATCAGCAAACATTATTAAGTCCCTATTATGTGCCAAGCACTGTTCTGGGCACTGAGGATAGAGAAAAATGAAATCATTCCTGCACTCAAAGAGCTTTCATTGTGTCAGAAGAGAACAGGTATACAAAGAAGTGTATACAAAATAAATGTAGGTAAAATTAGGGGGAAAGAGAGTACTAGCAGCTGAAAGATAGAAAAAGCCTTCATGTAGAAGGTGGAGTTTTGAAGGAAATAGTATGTTAAAAGGCAGAGGCAAGGAAGGAGTAGATTGCAAGTATGGAGTACAGTTTGTGCAAAGGCAAGGACATCAGACATGAAGTGTTATATGTGAAGAATAGTAAGGATGTCTGGCTGGACCATAGAATGCAGAAAGGGAAGTAATGGGTAATAAGACTGCGGAGGAATTTCAGGCCAGGGTGTAAAGGATTTCAAAAGTCAGAGTCGATTACATTTGAGCTTAAAAGCAATAGGGAGTCACTGGAGTTTACTGAATAGGAGAGTAAAAGGATCAGACCTGAACTTCAGGAAAATCACTCTGCCAACTCTGTGTAGGATGGACTGGAGAAGGGTAAGACTTAAGGAAGAGAGACAAATTATGAAGCTATTTCAATAGTCTAAGTGAAAGAAGGCCTTTAGCAGGGTAGTGGTTCTGTGACTACAAAAAAGGAGGCAAAAAATATTGTGAAGATACAAAAGACAAGAAATGATAACTGAGGGGCAGCTAGGTTGCCTAGTAAGTAGAGCACTGGTCCTAGAGTCAGGAGGACCTGAGTTCAAATCCCACCTCAGACATTTGACACACTTACTAGTTGTGTGACTAGCTGAGCAGAAGAAGCAAATGTTGTGACTAACCCAGGGGGTTGGGGCTTTAGAAAAGACCAAGTGTGATTGGAGGTTATGGTAAGAATGAAGAATAGAGTTAGGAGGGCAAGGGAGAAATGGAATGACAGCAGTTTATGATCATAACCAGACCTCCTTGTACACCCTCACAGATGGGGACTTCACCACTCTTGAGAAAGCCCACTCCACTTTTGGACAGGTCTGATTGTTAGGAGGGTTTTCCCAGACTTTAAAACTTAAATTTGCTTCTTTGAAACATGTACCAATTGTCACTGGTTCTGCTCTTGGGAGCCAAACAGACTAATCTCCCCTCCCACAGTTATCATGTAATTTTAAGCATCCCTTCCCCAATGTAAACATCCTCAGTTCCTTAAACCAACTGTCATATGAAATGGACAAAAAGCCCTTCCCTTCACCATCCTAGCTGGTCTCCTCTAGAAACTCTGCAGTTTTTCAATATTTGACTTAAACTGTGGCAGCCAGAACTAAACATAATAAGCCAGATGTGTATGTATGACTATTATGTACAGTATGACTGTCACCTTCCTAGTTCTGGTTACTATACTTCTTTTAATGAAGCCTTAAGCTTTCTTGGTTCCCACAGCATGCTACAGATTCATTTTGAACTTGAAGTTCTACAAAATCCCCAGATTACAAAGACAAAAAATGAAATAGTACCTGCCTTCCAGGAGCATATATTCTATCATGGGAGGTACCTGTAGACTTGGACATGTACAAAGTAATCCATTTCTCCTAATTACAAAGGGCTCAACTTTGAAAAAGTGACTAATAATAATTCCGCTGCTTCTTTTGTCTGAGTGTTCATGGAATTAAATATAAGCATAGAATGATTTATATAATCTAACACCAATAAAAACCGCCCTTTCCTACTGGTTTCCATGATCCTCCTCTTTCTGAGTCCTCTTCCCACCAAAGGGCCAATTCCTTTTCAATATTCTTAGCCACCCTAAGGCACTGTCCTAGGCCCTCTTTTCTTTTTTTCTCTATTCTGTCTTATTTGGTGCTCTCATCAACAGTCCTGTGAGGTTTAAGACCACAGATTCAAATCTTGAAGGTATCTCAGAGGCCTTCCAATTTAATTACTATATTTGCATAGATGACTCTCAAACCTATATATACAGAATATTAATTTATGAATTTCAATTCCATCAACCAAAAGCATTTCTTAAGCATTCATTGTCCTAAACACAGGAGATATAAATAAAATGGGAAAATATTCCTTGTCATCAAGGAACTTACATTCTAGTCATTTCTATATCACTCACCTTATCCATTTGGATATCCCATCAGCATTTTAAATTCAATATGTCCAAAGTGTAATTCATTATCTCTTCTCCTAAACAGGCTCCTGCTCCAAAATTATTTTTTTTTGTGCACTGCCATCATCCCAATCAGGTCCACAATTTCAGTCACACTTTACCCTTCCTTCCCTCTCATCTCATACAACCAATCGGCTTCTAAGTAACGATAGTTCCACCTCCCTATCAGCTCACTTTCATCTACTTCTCATATAACTACTGCTCAATTTTAACTCAACAGGCCTACTGTAAGAGCTTCCTAAATTGTTCTTCCTAATTCCAGTCTATCCCCTCACTCATTCATCCACTATGCAATTACCAGAATGAATTTGCCTAGGCAAAAACTATCAGCATGAGAGATCCTATTAATACCAAAGTCACAAATATCAAAAGATGCAGAGAAAGTCCAAATAGACACAACACTCACTTAGGTTTTTGTCTTTTTTTAAACATGACTAAAAAGCATAGGTATAAATCTTTTGCTTACTCCAGCAAACTATCTAAAACCAAGAGTTAGCATAACTTAGAACTATTCTATAAGCTTTTCCAGGAAGATCAGAATTAAAGTAGTTTGCCCGATGTCACTGCTATTACTTAATACAATCCTAGAAATGCTAGCTATACCAATAAGGCAAGAAAAAATAAATCGAGGGAATAAGCATACATTAAACAAGAAGCAGAATTACTATTTACAGATGATATGGTTTAAAGAATTGCAGATTTTCAACAAAAAATCTAATCAAAAGGGTAACCAGTAAAACAGAAAGATAAGAAATGAACTCATAAAATTCATCAGCCTTTCTTTATATTACTACTACAATCCAGCAGATGGAGACAAAAAAGTTTCATTTAAAATTAAGTACAAAATACATAAAATATCTGGGAGTTAATCTACAAAGACACGGTCAGGATTTATAAAAATACAACTACAAAACATCTTACAGAAGAAAGGGAAGATGAATAACTACAGAGATAGCTTTTGTTCATGGTTGCTCTACGCCAATCTTTTTTAAAATGAAGATATATTAATGGAATACTATAGTGTAATTAAAATGAACAATTATAAGGAATAAAAAGAACTGTAAAAGACTTTTATAAAATGACACAAAAGAGCAAACAATCGAGAAAGATTAAAAACAATGTTAGGATGACCATAAGGTAAAAGGAAAGCAAAAGAACTCTAACCCTCATCTGGACTTCAGAGTACTGACAGAGAAACCTCAGCAATTCCTCCTCTCTGCAGAGAGGTGGGAGACTCCAGGGACAGAATGACATACATTGTCACAACCAGGCAACATGTTGGTTTGTTTTACTTTGTTAAATGAGGAGATGGAATTCTTCTGTGCACTGTGGAAAGAAGGACTACTGAAATCTAATATCCTAAAACTGGGTTCAAACCCTAACTTCTGCTTACTATTTAGGTGACTTGGAGAAAGTTCTCTCACTGTTCCGAACCCATTTCCTCACCGGTAAAACATGGAAGTTGGGCTTAATGTTCTCTGAGGTTCCTTCTAGCTCTAAATATATGATGCAATGAATTATTCTTCTTTGTTACAGGAGGGTTCTAAAAGAAGCTCGGAGGTGGGAGTGTTAAACACTAGGGAGTGATATTGATGTCAAAATTATCAATAAAACATTTACTTAAACAGTAATGACCTTCCTTAGAAACAGGTGAGAACACGTCATGCCTCTAATCAAAAATCTTCAGTGGCTACCTACTCACTAAATAAAGTTTAAATTCCTTTGCCTACATTCAAAATCACTAGACCAATGAAAATATTAGGAATCAAGAGTTAGTGTAACCAAGGTATCTGTTATTACAGTATTGTTTTCCTCCTGCACTTCTTTCTACTAAACTATAAATGCCTTGAGGACAAGGAATAGGTCCGACTGGGCTCCCTATCTCCTTGAGTATCTGGTGTAGTAAGAGCAGCTTAATCAAAGTTTGTGGAAATGCTGAAATACTCAACGTCCCTTTGCTCAAAGTTTTTCTATGTATACAATGGTCTTCTCTCACCCTATACACACACACGGTCTGACCATGTCACTCCCCTGCTTTGGAATGACTAAATAACTACAGGCAGCTAAGTGGTGAAGCAGAGAGAGGGCCAGACCCAAAGTCAAGATGACCTGAATTCAAATCTAGCCTCAGCCACTTACTTTGTTTGGGTATTTCAAATTTCATTTCATATGACCTTGGGTATTTCCCTTAACTAGTCTGCCTCAATTTCCTCATCCGTAAAAATGAGGTAATAATAGTACCTACCTCACAGGATTGCTGTGAGGATAAACTCAGAGAGTATTTATAAAGTACTTTGGAAACCTCAAAACAACATATAAGTGTTAGCTGTTATCAATAAATGTCAGTGGTACCGTCTCACCTCTAAGATCAAACACAACCTCTTCTGTTTGCCATTTAAAGCCAAGGTTCCACCATTTTACAGCTTATTACATATTACTTGTCTTTACAAATCGTATGCTGCAGCCTAACTCATCTTCTTGCTGTTCCTCACACATGACATTCTATTTCCAATCTCCATGCCTTTCATGCCTGACATGTATTACCTCTACAACTTAGGCAGTTTAACTTCAAACTGGAAATATACTAAGAAAGTTACTAAAATTGTAACACCCTTTGACTCATGGATAAGCATGCACACCAAGAAGGTCAAAATTATATGGGTCCAATATACTATAAAATACTTAAGAGTAACACTTTTTTGTAGTTGTGAACAATTAGAAATAGATGCCTGACAACTAGGGAATGCATAAGCAAACTAGGGTTCAGGAATATAATAGACTATTACTATGCCAGAAGAAACAATTAAACCCAAAGAATAGACAAAAGAATGTGCCTCCTTTCTTTCTTTGTAGAGGTGGGAGACTAAAAAATACAAATGACAATTGTCAGTTTTGCTAAACAGTTTTTTCTTCCTCTTTTTTTATTCTTTGTGATAAGTGATGGCTCAATGGGAAGATTAGTAGAAAATGTATTTGGAAATGAAGATTATACAAAATCAAGAGATATCAATGAGAAAAACATTTTACATCCCTAGCTTCCTTCAAAACTAGTTTAAGTACCACCTCCTACATGAAAACATTTCTGATTCTCCTCCCCCTCCATAAATTATCTCATATTACTCATATTTTCCATATACTTACATGCGTATAGATTGTACCCCCACAATGGAATGTTAGTTCTTGTGTCTCTGTATCCCTCTTGCACATTTAGAGATTTTTAACAAACGCTTGATGCTTTTGAAATCCTACTTGTCCTTTAAGAGCCAGTTCTAATGCCATCTTCTGTGATTCCCCACCTCAGTTGTAAATAATCTTTTCTTTCTCTAATTCTCTATGCTGACGATTCTCAAATCTACCTATCCTGTCCCAAACTTTCACTAACCTCCAATCTTGCATTTCAACAGCCTTTCACACATCTCAAACTAGATGTTCAGTAGACATCTTCAACTGAATATGCCCAAAACAGAATTTACTATTTTCCCACCCCCCACAAACCACCACCACTTCATACCTTCCCTATTACTGTGAAGGGCAGAACTATCTCTCCTCCCAGGCCTTCACATTCACAACCTAGGAATCATGCTGGACTGCTTACTATCTCTCACCCTCCATGTTCAAGCTGTTGCCAAAGACTGTCGATTTCACCTTTGTAACATCTCTTCAATACACCCCCTTCTCTCCTCTGACCCTGCCACCCCTGGAGTGCAGACTGTCACATCACCTTATGCCCTAGACTACTGCAATAGGCTGCAGGTGGGTCTGCAGGCCTCAGGGTTCTTTCCACTCCAGTTCATCCTTTATTGCTATTTATTAATTACTAAAGTAATTTCCTTAAAGTGCAGGTCTGATCAGGTCACCTCTCTAACTCAATAAACTTCAGTGATTCTCTATTGCCTCCAGGATTAAATACAAAATGCTCTGTTCAGCATTCAAAGTCCTTCATAACCTAGCCCCCTCCTACCTTTCCAGTCTTCTTACACCACACTCATCTACACACTGGCCTCCTGGCTGCTCCAAGAACATCTCTTGGTGCCAGGCATTTTCAGTTGTTCCTCATGCCTGGAATGCACTACCTCCTCCAATCAGACTACTAAGCTTCCTGGCTTCCTTTTAAGTCCCAACTAAAATTCTATCTTCTACAAAAAAACCTTCCCTAATTGCTCTTAATTCCAGTGCCTTAATGAGGTATAGAAATCTATTTTACCCTACAGGAAAATAGAAGGGAAGAGGATTGTGGGGGGAGGAGTGAGGGGGTGGGCTAAATAGAAGGGAGGGCAGATTGGAGGAAAGGGCGATCAGAATACATGTTGTTCTGGGGTGGGAGTAGTGGGGAGATGAGGAGGAAATCTGAAATTCCAAATTTGGAAGTGAATATTAAAAATTGAAAACAAATAAATTTATGTGGAAAAAAAATTAAAAATTCCAATACCTTATCTCTGTTAATTGTCTCCTACTAACCCTAACCCTAAATGCGCTTGCTTTGTACATGTGAAGTCCTTGAGGGGAGGGGCTGTCTTTTGCCTCTTTTTTTTAATCCCCAGCAGTTAGCACAGTGCCTGGCACACAGAAGACACTTAATAAATATTTACTGACTGATAAATTCTACCTTCAAATAGTTCTCTGAATTTCTTCAGCTATCACTTTCTATTCTGCACTTTTATTATTTCAGAGGTATAGGTTATTGTATATTTGTTTGTGTCAGCTCTCCCCTGCTGAATAAGCCCTAGACCCTGTCCTCTCAGAGTTTACAATCCAGCAGAGAAGATACAACAAATATTAAATACATTACAAAAAGACTGACTGAACAAATTAGTTACCAGGAGTACAATAATGGTCAATTTTTAGGGTTTTTTCCCAAAAGAATTCATCTAAATACAAACGAAAAGCACCTAACTCTTCCCTCAAAGTTAAGTTCCTAATTAATACCCCTCCTTTTTTTATATAAGGACATTTTCTATAATCAGATTCACCTAATAAAGATATACTACATGTGGTTTTTTGGTTTATTAGAAAAGAAGAAAACCAATAAACATCTATGAAGAGAAAGCCCAGTGCTGAGGCCTCAGACCATCTGGATTATGCAGAAGTACAGGAAGTGATTCTTAAATTGGAGGAAACAGTACTTATAACCTACATATAAAACTTGACAGAATGGGGAGGCTGAACAACATCAAGTCTACACAGATTTATTCCACAATGAATACCTAAATTAGACTTCTTGCCTATTTCATTTTTTCCTGTAGAGATTGGTAATGACAACATTCACTTCGGCTGCTTCCGAAGCTCAGAAAAAAGCAGAATGCCTGTTTCGTTGACTAACCAAAAAAAATCCCACAAGATTAGGGCCATAAAAGTTGTTCATGCTTTGCAAAAGAGTGGAAAATAGTTGCACAAATAATTAGCTTGTCAAAACTAAAACAGAGAAAAACTGAAAGACTTTAGGATAAGACTCACTGACATTGCCCTGGAGGAAATTCTAGCTTAGTATGTCTGAGAACAAGCCTCAAATCATACCCCACGAATAGCAGGCAGTCTACAATACTGATGATAAACTCCTTTTATTACCTCGATGCCTGCATTCTCCAACCACTAAAAACTTAGAAACCTAAGATCTTAGAGCCAAAAGTGATCATACAGGTCCTCTAAATCAATGATCAAATGAGGTAATATTGGTAACTTAGCACAGTGCCTGGCACATAAAAGACATTTTTAAAATGCTTATTTCCTTCCCTATATTACAGTTCCCCACTTCCACCTTTTTACAGACAAGCAAACAGCCCGGATGAGGTAAAAATGACCAGTCCAAAATCACACAGCGAACTAGTCTGAGAGCCAGGACTAGACCTCAGGTTACCAACAAGCAGGTGGGCAAAAATCTGTGCGCAGGACCTATGTAAGTGAGTACTGCAAAAAAAAAAAAACAAAAAAAAACCAACAACTAATCATTTGCTCAAACATTGAAGTGTCCAAGTGTTTAAAGTAGTGTGCCAGGTGCTAGAAGACAGATGCAGCCTGAATGTCTCAAACTCTTGCCTAAAATAACTCAAGTCTAAGGACCTGGGGGAGGGACAGGGAAAGCAGAGGTGGGAGGCTGTCAGTCTAGAGCACTTACAGCAATGCCAACTTGCTACTACTTACTGCACAGTCTATAGATCATAGCCTGATCAGTCACTATGAGCAGTTTATTGACACCTTATTTCTGGAAAACATAAGATTCACTGACAGTCAGGGGACTATGCAATGCAAGAGTAAAATGTTGATTCCTTTTATTTGACTATATTTGTTATGAGGGGAGGCGATTATGGGGGAGAGCTTCACGTGAAAGTGAAAGATATGAAAAAAGGGAATAAAAGGACAATAAATTTTTTTTAAATACACAAAAAAAAGAATTCAGAATGAAACACAATCAGAGCAATTCTGTTACTATTCTGTTAAATTTAATAGTTTTAAAAACCTATACATAACGAAAGTTGAAAGTTTTATATGCCATTCTCTTTTTTGCTTTTTTTTTTTTTTTACTAAAATGCTCAAGTTTGTTGATGGCTATGTCCATTAAAACAAAAAAAATACAACCCTTCCCCCCTCAAAAAAGAGTAAAGGGTTTTCCAGGAGATAATCTTATAGTTGTAAGTCACTCTATTCCTCTACAGGACCCTCTCCCCATACTGAAGATTTCTACCTTTTCCCCCTCCAGTATTTTGACCACTCCTGCCTTGATTATTAACTGACATAAAGCCTGGTCTGCCATTAGGGAGTTATGGGAACTTAGGAAAATCACCTAAACTGTTTCCTCATCTATAACATGATTAGGGTGAGGGAGAGGAACTGGAACAGTAGCACCCTTCTAGACCTTTCCTGTCCCAACTATGTGACTTTAACAATCTTTGAATCAACATTCATTTTCCTGTCATTCACAGTCCCTGGAACTTTTCCCTCAAACATTTCTTCTAAGGGCAGCTTCTCCTTTCCATTGTTCTTCCTGTCCTGGACCTCAAGAGAAGCCCTCTTTCAAAGCTTAGCATATAGTGTGGCACACACTTGAATTCTTGTTCCAATTTACTTACAAGAATAATTCTTCCAGTTTGAAAGTGTTGGAACAAACTAATGAATCACCTCCCTGCATTCCTCCAGCTCACACTGTCCGTTAAGGTCACATCTTTATTTCAAAACCATTCCTTCTTTCTGCCAAATGAAGTGACAAGACAAACAGTGAAATAACCAGAGACATCCAAGACCCTTATTCTAGCTAGACTCCTAAGGCAGCAACAGGTTAGTATCAGAAGGGATTCAAACCGGCCACATTCTGCTCATATTCTCAAAGCAAAATACTGATCTCACCCAGGGAGAAAGAGTAGTTCTCAAGTAACAGCCTGAACTTGATATATCTCACCTCACAAAAACCACAGCTGACAAAGTCCAAGGCTCTTGTTCTCAACTTGTGGAAATTCTGACTGTTTAACATCAAAATTCAGGCATCCACCAATCAATCCAAATATAGTACCTGACTTAACACAGAAAGGAATAGGGGGCTCAAACCTCTACAACTTTGTCACATTCAGTCAAGTAAAGACTCCTAAAAATCTGATAATGAATTTAACACCACACTTACTGAGGAAGCCATTGCCAGCTTTCAGAGAGGAGCAAATTACTCAGCAAGAAAGAGAACTGCTGAACAGCTCAATTTTGTCACAGGGGTTTCTTGATTGGCTAAATAAAGTTAATTCCTGTATTACCTTTTTTAAAGAACACAATTTTTGAGGTATTTGAAAAATAAAACATTCAAGTAAAACAGAAATGCTGAACATTTTAAGTACAGCACAATGCTCTTGGGGCTTGCGCCAAAGGTCCCTGACACTTAATTAAAAGAGAAGACTATTAGTGTTTAGTTTATTAAGCTTCTGACAGACAAAGGATCTTTTCTCCTTGCAGCTGGTTCATACTAGACATAAACTCAAAGAACAAGTTCACCCAGAAACTCATGATTTAAAGAATCACACCCAACTTCTTTTCCACTCGAGAAAATGGAGGTGACCCTGAATCCTCTAAGGAGCCCCAAACCACCCAGCCTGGCTAAGTGCAGAGAGGCTCAATCTCAAGACTTACCACCAGTTAGTTGGAATTTCTTTGGCCACAGCAATTCATGGAAACCATCTAAGGTATGAGATACCCAAGCCAATGAAATCACAATTGTGACTCTCTAAAGTATAAGATGTTGTTATCAACTCTAAATTTTACATCAAGCCATAGACACTGGTTTAAAAAAAATGAAATTGGTGCCTTCTCAATATGAACCAGAGTTTCCAATATTTATAACAAATTTAAGGCTCTTAATCAGACACTATGCAGATGGCAAAGATTAGGGAAAATTCATGACACCCAGGAACCTGATTTGTAAACCTGAATGCACAATACACTGATGAACTGAGAAGCAATATGATTTAATAGAAAGAGCATTGGATAGGAATCAGGAGTTCTTGGTTCTCCAACCCTGGCTCTGCTACTCTATGTGATGTGAGACAAGTCATTTCCCCTTTAGGGGTCTCAGTTTCCTCATCTTTGAAACAAGGAAGTTTTGGACAAGATGTGTTCTAGACCAAAGAAGTGGAAGAGATTTAGCAACCATCTAGTTCAGTGCTCTCATTTGACGGGTGACGAAACAGAGAAGAGGTTGATTTACCCAAGGTCACACAAGATAACCAGAGGCACAATTAGGACTGAAACCTAGAATGTTTGTACTGCCTTTTTCAGTTCTGAAATGCTATGATATTGACGAAAGATCATAGGATCTCAGATTTCAAACTGAGGCTCAGACAGATTCTGTGCCTTGTCCAAGGTCACAGTCAGTAAAGAGGCCATGGCTGTATTTTGTTGCTGTTACTCAATCATTCCATTATGTCTCACTCTTCATGACCCCATGGACCATATTTTCATGGAGTTTCCTTGGCAAAGATACAGAAGATGTTTGCCATTTCCTTCTCCAGTGAATTAAGATTAAGCTACCTACCCAGGATCACAGAGCTAGTGAGTGTCTGAGGCGGGATTTAAACTCCGGTCTTCCTGACTCCAGGCCTAGCACTCTATTCACTGAGCCACCTAGCTGCCTCCTGTGGCTGGAATGCAGGTGCTACAATTCCAAAACAACCTCTCTCCTCTCTCTCAACCACAAAGTTCAGAAATCATACTTAATTCCACACCTGTATTCTGTGTAGACCATACAACGTCTACTGTCTTGGATAGTGTTTCTAAAAGGAAAACATTCACAAAGATATAACTGAGATCTCTAAATATAAAGCTACTTGCAACCCTTCCACAAAAAGACAGTTGCTCCTAACCAGCTCCCTTTTCTTCATTGAAAAAGAGTTTTCAAAGTTAGTGGAAGGAACTTCTTTGGCAATCAGAGAAAGCTTTGAGAGTTGTTTCTGATGCTTGCTATCTCAGGAATCCAGTCAACTTTGTTGATACAAGTTAATAGACTTCAAAAGTTTATTCTCAGGAAGAATCTAAATGCATAACTATGTAACTTTAACAGGATGCCGATAATGCTTATAATTATTGGGCCAGGCAGTTTCAAGGACAATGGGCAAAATTATCTACTAGTAATACCAAACCCGAGTAATATTAGTTCCTATTTAGACGGTTTTCATATATATCTTTACAATCCTATGAGATAGGCAGGGCAAGGGTTATTTCCATGTTAAGTGAACAAATTGAGATTCAGAAAGGTTATTTACCCAAAGGTACACAGCTACAGTGCCTGGCTAAGCGGGCACTCTAACCCATTGTCTCCTCTATACCAGCCTACCTCTAAGTACTCAGTAAATATTTGTCAAATGTCAATGGTAAAACCCACAGAGTCCCTTTGTTGGGAACGGCTACAGGGTGAACCAGAGCATTGAGGTCCCCTCCAAATATGAAATTCTATGACAAATGGCAAGGCTGGGACCTAAAGCTAAATCTTCTAACTTCCAGGGTCAGCATTCTCTCTTCTATACCTCACTGCTTCTCCAGTTCTTTGAAAAACGACTGTATCCACCTAATGCCCAACTGCACTAAGACATTTAAAGGTCTCATCAAGGAATCATTAAATTACTCAAATGATTAAGTTTTAAACCCAAATGTTCTGGTTAGGCAAAGGATTAACCTGTGACACTGCCCAATGGAAACACTGTCTCTAGCAGTGGTGAGGTGGAAACGCCCACATCACAGCTAGCAATGTGTCCAGGCTTATAGTTCACATCAGTGACACGAACCTGGATACAGACTCCAATCCTGTTCCACCTAATCCAAAGTAAAAGAGAGTAAAGTAAAACCAGACCAAAGGGAAGATGGTATGGTATTAGGCAGAGAGAGTTTCAGAGCACACTTCCTAGGCAAAATATGGGGAAACGAGTGTACCAACTTCACAGGCTGTCCCATCATGCATCATATCATAGGCTAAGAGCTGTAAAGGCTGCTGGAAATTATCTAATCCACACCCTCCTTTTATAGGTGAGGAAACTGAAGCCCAGATCAGGGAAACTTGGTCAAGGTCGCATTACTGATCTGTGGAAGGGTCAGAAACAGAACTCAAGTATCCCAAGTCCTCATTCCGTGCTCTTACCAATAGACCATGCACATTATCCCACTCCAGTCCTACCTTCCAAACACTGTCCCCAAAGAGCTATAGAGGTTCATTTATGACACTTTCTAATAGGAAGATACTTCTGCTTTCAAAACGAATTTCTATTAAGAAGCCATAACCCAAGTCTACCTTCCTTTCTTAGGTGTCCAGTCTCACTGTAAAGGGGAAAGTGCTGAATCCCATTCACAGAATGACATGGGGTAGGTATGATGACATGAATGGTTATTTTGTATTAACCAGTAGTTTATGATGAACTCAACTCAACTCAGCCCCTTAACTGATTTTGCCATCCTACTATAACTAACCCTACCCATCCACTTTGTCAAGGTTGGAAGGTACCCTTAGAGTTACTGGACAGGGGCTGATTCATAGTCATCTCCAGAAGGAGGTCAGTGCGCAGTACATAAACAGCAGAGGTAGCAAAATATAAAACCACTAGAAATCAGCAATTCACAATGTTAGAAAGGAAAGAGGACTAAGAATTAGCCCAGTTCAGTCCCTTCATTTTCAAGGGAAACAGGCCCAGAGTAGGGCCATGACTTGCCCAAGGTCACTTTCCCACTGAGTGCCTCAGAGCCAGAAGAACCACAACCTAAATCTTCTGCCCTCCAATTGAGAACAATTCTTACTCCAGGCAACCTCCAACACTAGAACTCATCAGGGGTCATGAATCTGCAGTCACTGATGTTTCTTATGTTACATCATAAGCAAGTTAGAAAGGTCTAAGTTTTCCTTCCTGCTGACTGATAAGCTGGTGCAAATAATTCATTTTGGCAACAGCAGGAACCCCTCTGAACAGGATAAACAAATCAAATCTTGCTTGGCCCCAGTAACTGGCAGCATGTCATGCAAAATATCTACTGGTGGCTCAGAAGGACATTCTGGGGAAATGCAAACCTAAACCGAGTAGACAGACACATGACAACGGAGCAAGTAGTCCTATGATAAAGCAAATAGATTTAAGTATGGGAGAGGGTGCTAACAATTTATAGGTTTGGGCTACTGATACGTATTTTGCTAATACTGCCTTCACCAATTTAACCTTCAGTGGGTTATGATTATCACCCACCTGAGACTAAGATGTTAGTCAACAGGCAGTTTCTAACATTTCCTTTAGAACGTGACATTCTTTGCTTGTCAGTTCAAAGATTTTAAAAGATGAGATCTAATTACACTTTTTCTAAAGAGTAAAAAGATTATACTTACTTTTTAACATTTGCCTCCCCATTGGGGATCCTTCGCAACTTTTTCTTTTTAAGGATTTTCACAGCTCTCCGGCATAGGGTTTCAGAGTCTAGCATCTCCTTCACTTTCCCATAAGATCCTTCTCCCAACAAATCCCCCATCAGGTATTTGCCAATGAGCTTGGCTCTTTTTCGTCTTGGCTGGTAGATGACCTCGGTGGAGTCTATTCGATGGATAAATGTGTCCATGCCCACAGACATCAGTTCACTTTCTGTAAACATGCCCAACTGCTGTGGTTCTGCCAAATCCATCCTGGATTAAACTCCTTAACCAGGCTCCCTTGGATACACCAGGATCCCTTAATCCAACTTGAGTTCTTAGTTTTCCCAACTTTTCTTCTCAAACCAAAAAACAAAAACAGAAGAGAAAAAAAACCCAACTCTTCCAAAGATTGTACTAACGTAATTCAGTAGTCCCTGAAAAGGGTCTAATGCATCCCAAGTGCCTGGCTCTCAAGCAAAAAAAACCAAAAAAACAAAAAACGTCAAGAACTTTTGCTCAGGCACCTGGCTTGTTTTTTGACCCGGTCTCACTGCTTTGGCTCAGCCAGGTCTCCACACTCACTGTAGCCCCTAAAAAGGCCCAGGTTGGGTTCTTAAGTGCTAGGTCATTCTCTAGGACTTTAGACCCTTGGACAAATACAGAAGGAAAGTGAAGTCTTTTCAGGACTTTCCATTACCCTTGTGTCATGGCTCCCAAATACAAACTGGGATCAGCAGTCCGAACGTGCTCACAGGATATTTGCACCTTGAATCCCAAACTTGACCCCCTTTGAAAATAAACTGGTGGTGGAAATTTGATTGCTGGAAAGGGTTCCCTCTATCGAATATCAATCTCTTGTCCCACGGCCCCCACCCCAACACGTTCACACACACAAACACACAGGCTCCTCCCCTCTATCTGCCAAAAGTTCAAAGCCCTCAACACTTATCAAGGTTTCGCAGGGGGCATCCCTTCACCCGGAGTCTGCCGATCCCTCCCACTGCTTCCCTCCCCAGAGGTCCCCTACTGCCAGGCCCTCAAAGGTCAATGTGAAGACACTGATCCTGGAGAGCCTCCACTAAAGGGCTCCTGGAAAGAGCTCAGAGAAGTTTTCCTTCCCGCCCACCCGCTCCGGGGGAAATCCCTCCCCTTAATAAATAAAGTCGGGAGGAACGGGACGGGAACAAACTAACCCAATCCCAGTTCTCTGGGTCCCTCTCCCCAAAAAGGTGCCGGGTAGAGATAAGTTCCCCACTCCTTCCAAAGGAAAAGAAAAGGGTAAGGGGGAAGGAGAGGGGCAAACAACCCCCACCGAAGTAGGGGTGCTAAAGGCGACCTACTGACCCCACGACCCTGAAACAAAGAGAGTTGGGGGCGCGGGGCTGGGGAGGGGAAGTAAACTTAAAAGGAGGGTTCTCACGCCCCCCTCCCCCCGCCCTCCCTTCTCTTTGCTCTCGGGATCTCCAAGCGCTGTGGCTTGCCGGTTCCCCTCCGCCCGTCCCGTGGAGACTCCTCGCAGAGGAGGCTGCGGGGGTCGCCGCTGCTCCCTCGCTCCCTCCGAAGGTAACGGGCGGGGGGCTGGGGGGAAGGGGCTGGGGCCTCGGGGCCCCCGGGAGAGCAGCCCCCTCCCCCCAACCCTCCGAGTCCCGGGCAGCCCGGGACCGGGCCGGGCCGGGGCTCGGCTGCCTCTCCGGACCGGGCTCGGTGAGGGCGGGTCCCGCACCGCAGGCCGCCGCCGCCGCTGCTCCCCCACAGCCGGGCCCCGCGCGGGGCAGCTCTCAGGAGGCCGGGCGGCCCCGGGCCCATCCAACGCGGCCCAGTCGGCACCGGGCCCGCTGCGCACGCAGGCAGAGAAGGAGGCAGGAGGGAGCGGCCGGCGCCCGGGTTCGGTTCCCCCGGCGTCCCCGCCTCACTTAAGAGCGGTCCGAGCGGCCGCCTCCCCCTTCCGCACCCGACACGCCGCCGCCATCTTGTTTACCTCCCTCCCCCCGGCCCTCCTTGGCGCCGCTGCCGCTGCTGCCGCCGCCGCCGCACGCCCCGCCCCCCAGGCGCGCCCGGCCGCCGGCGTGAACGGCCGTTGGCTGGCGCCGAGGGGCCCCCACCCTGCTACCCAGGGCGATTGGACGGTTTGGACCGGAGCGGGCTCCGAAGCAGGGATTGGTTCCCGAAGGGAACCGCCCAGGAGGGTGGAGCGCGATCTCTGATTGGTCAGGGGTGGGGCCCATTCTGAGGAGAGGGAGGGGAGCGGCCCATGGAGGGGGAGGATGCGGGATGGACACTCGAAAGGGGGAAGGGGAGGGGGAGGTGAAGTGTAATTGGGGGCGGGGCCAGAAAGCCCAGACCCAAGGTAGAAGCTAAAAACCTAGGATTTATAGCTGGACAGTGGACCATCCTACAGACGATTTTGTCCAAGCCTCTTATTTTACAGATGGGGAAACTGAGACCCGGAGAAAGAAAGGGAAGTCATTATCAGAGCTGGGGCATGAATTTAAGTCCTCCGACTCCAAACCTATGTTCCTTACACCTACCCCTAGGCTTCTACTTCTCACCACCTCCTTTTAAACCCGTAAAGGCTAATCGACCTGCCTATTATCACATGAACTGCAGACCTGATAGACCTTAGGGGCAGCCCAGTCCAGCCCTGAATTATATAGATGAGGAACTGAAATCCAGAGGAAGTAAAATAACATGTGCAAGGTCACGTTGCTAATAAGTAGCCTCGCCGGGATTTGAGCCCAGGTCCTCATACTCCTCATCCAGCTTTCTTCCATGGTCCCAGCCCCTTTTGTAGGAATGGGGCTGCCATGCTGGTCTGGGCTTGCCTTGGGCCAAGTCCTGCTAGGATCGTGTAAGCATCTTTTCTTATCATTGGGAGTTGGGAGAGAAGGAGTCAGCCCTTCTATTGCAGTGGGGGACAGGGGAGGAGTGAGCCCAGCTGAACCTCTTCTTCAAGAGGACCCAGAAGCTCGCCCAGCTTTTCATTTCCCCCAGCACGTACACTGCTAGGTCTTAACTCCACCATCCATCCAACCCATCCAGCTGGATGCCCTCTACTATCTTGTCTTCCTTTGCAGTTTCCTTTTGCAGTGGTGTCTTCTCCCGTTACATTGTAACCACCTTGAGGGCAGAGAGGGACTGTCTTTGCCTGGCCCCACCGCAGGTGCATAAACAATGTTTATGGCACCTAATACAGCCTGTGTTGGGCACAGGTGTGGGAACACCCAGAGAATAGCAGCAGGACTAGGCTATAAGCATCTAGGCTGCTCATCTTCATTCCAAGATTTTCTTCCTCCATCCCAATCGTTTGGCTTAACAGACTCAGCAGAGATGAGGGCACACACCTCACCCTGAAGACCACTACTCTCGGTCATCAGACATCCTTCACTCCACTTTTGTCAAAGGGAGGTGACAACTGCCCATACGGAAATGTTTGGCTGTTTGACCCAGAAATACCACTACTAGGACTGTAATCCAAAGAGAACAAAAAAAAAATGGAAAGGACACATGTGCAAAGCTATTTATAGCACCTCTTTTGGTCATGGTCAAGACTTGGAAATTGAGGAGGGACACCCATCAATTGGGAAATGACTGATTGTGATGGGATACTATTGTGCTATAAGAAAAGATGAGCAGACAGATTTCAGAAAAACCTGTAAAGACTTGCATGAACTGATGCTGAATGAAGCCAGCAGAACTGGGAGAACATCGTACACAGTAGTAGCAACATTGTGCAATGATCAATTCTGAATGACTTAGTCATTCTCAGCAATACAGTGATCCAACACAATTCCAAAGGACATATGATAAAAATGTTATCTACCTGGAGAGAAAGAACTGACTGGGACTGAATGCAGATCAAAGCATACTTTTTTTAACTTTATTTTTCTTGATTTTGGAGGTAGTTTTTGGTCTATGTTCTCTTCTGCAACATGGTTAATATGGAAATATGTTTCACATGACTACACATGTATGGTTGATATCAAATTGTTTTCCTTCTCAAGAAAGGGGGAGGAAAAGGAGTGAGAGAATTTGGAACTCAAAAACAAATTTTAAGTGAATGTTAAACATGTAATTGGAAAAAATAAATTAAAAAAAGAATGTTGAGATGTTTTTACTTTTCCTTGTATACTCAATTGGAAGTGCTTAAATAAAAAAGTGTTTATTGACTGATTGACTGGGCAGAGACTTGGCTCTTATGTGATCTTGGACACCCAATATGCCATAGTATAAAGAGAGCTAGATTTAGAGGTAAAGAAACTGAGTTTAAATTGTAGCTAGGTGATGCAATGATTAGAGCTCTGGACAGGGAGTCAGGAATACCTGAGTTCAAACTTGGTCTCTGACTCTTGCTATCTGTGTGGCCCTGGGCAATTCACTTAACCTCTGTCTGCTTCAGTTGCCTCACTTGTAAAATGCAGGTAATAATAACCCCTATCTCCCAGGGTTTTTGTGGGAATCAGATGAGGTATTTGTAGAGTACAGTGTCTGACATACAGTAGGTGCTATATAAATGTTAGCCGATATTGTTGTTACTACCTGTGTGACCTGGGCACAAGGCCATCTCTGATCATCCTGATTTATATCTTGCCTTTGACCCAGGTAGCTCTGGAGCAGAAAGTGAGGCTGGTGACTGCACAGCCCTTCCTTGCTTAAATCCAATGCACTTGCAAGTCATAGCATCACCTCGATGAAGTCCTGGTCCCTTTTGAGAATGAAGGGCAAACAACAACCTGTGAGTAGCCTGAGCTGCCCCATTGGGGATTGAACTGGCCAGTTCCAGTTGATCAACTCCTTCCCTTTCCTTTCCTTTCCTTTTTCCTTTCCTTCCCTTCCTTTCCTTTCCTTCTTCCTTTCCTTTCCTCCTTTGTCCCTTCCTTCATTTCTTTCCCTTCCCTTCTCTTTTCCCACATAGGTTATCATACCCTTGCCTTTAGGTGCTCTGCCCAAGGGAATGTAAATTTTGATGGCTGAAATCTAGCAAAATATCTTGGGGTTTACTGGCTTGATTCTTCTCTTAAGACCATGCCTTAAACCTAGTTCACTCTGGCTCTCATTAATTGGCCAACCTTAGATCCCAGCCCAAGCACCAGTTAGCTGTCATTGCTTGGGTCCTGAAAGGGGTCATTCCTTGACTCTTGCCTAGCCTTAATCACCGAATGGGCATTGCCTCAATCAAAGTGATAACTCAGAAAGACCTTACCTTAAAAAGGCCAAAGTCTTCCACTGCATCAGGGCCATCTCTAGCTGTTCTGATCTATACCTTGATAGCTCTGGAGGAGAAAGTGAGGCTGGTGACTTTACACAGCCCTGCCTCACTTAAATCCAATACACTTGCAAGTCATGACACCATCTTCCTGAGATCTCTGTCCTCTTTGAGAAGGAAGGACAAAAAACAACAACATGTGAACAAGGGCAGTTCACATACCTTCGCTGGACCCTAATTTCCCCATCTGTAAAATGGAATGATTGGATAAGATGATTTACTAAAATTCTTTTCAGCTCTAAACATGATCTACCAAGCTTCCAATCCTGAGTCTGAGTCGTCTAACTTTCTCTGAGCCTCTATTTCCTCACCTATAATTTAAGGAGACTGGACTAGATAATCTCTAAGTTTCCTCTCTTCTCTGACATTCTATGCCCTTTATTTAAGGACCATTGTAATTTAATCTTCTCTGCTCTGCTTTAATTCAAGAATCATTAATTAGAACTTACTCTGTATAAGATACCATGCCCAGAGAAGGAGATTCAAACCAAAAACAAACACAATTCTTACCCCTAAGAAGCTTCTGTAATACCATTATATATTGTATGTTACAAAGAAGCTATGATCACAAAGACTCCTGGATATGGAAAGGAAGGTCTGATCTCACTGATGTGGGAATTCCCACTAGTAAAGCAGATTACAGTGCATCTCTACCTTCTCATGCTAGCCAGCCATCCCATGTCTATTTCTTCTCATAAATCCTCACCAGGGTCTCCATCTAGGTGGATGCCTTTCTGTATATTTTGTGATTTGATATTGATGCTAATGGAGTCAACCCAAACCCTTTTCTTTGGTTTCACTCACTGTGACCTCCAATACACCAGTCCTCTCGGTGCTTTCCTAGGCATCAACCCTGTGCTGACTACACACTCCTTCCTCATCTTGACCCCTTGGTAAGCCCTGCTCACCAGTTTAATTTCACACTGTCTTCTTGAGTCCCTTGTTTCCCATATTTTATTGCCAATCTTGCCTTGCCAAGACTCAGCAGAGCCTCACTCCCACCATCCTTTGCTTTAGATCCTACACATATGCTGCTGAATGAAGGTGGAGAAAATCGTGAAGCTGCAATGTCTGCATCCATTACAAATGTATTTTACACAACTGCACTGCTGCTAGAAAATCCTTTTACACTTCTCTAATTAACTCACTATCCCATTCTCCACAGAGGCTCATCCAAACCTTTTCATCCCTCCTCAAACTTCCCCTGGCTCTCCCTCTCCTTACTCTCTCAAACTGAGAATTTTGCCTCATATTTTCCTGAAAAAATGGAGGGATTTACTGAAAGTTCTCTCTTCTCTACTCCTCATCTCTTATCCTTGTGCCACTATCTCCCCCATCAGCCCTGTCTCCCTTTAAGAGCTGGCCCTTCTCCATGCCAAGGCAAAACTCTCCACATTCAAAAGTGTTCCTATCAGTTGATCAATATTTTTAAGCACCTACTATGTGCCCTCTCCACCATACTCATCTTCTCCCTTAATTCAGTGTCTCCCTATCTACAGGTTCCTTCCCTACTGCCTACAGATGTCTCCTCCATCCAACCTCCTCTCCCCAAAAAACCTCACTTCATCCATCCATCCCTGCTAGCTGTCCCATCTCTCTTCTCTCTTTTACGGTTAACCTCCTTGGGAAAATACCCCATGCCATTTACTGTAGGCAACTCCACTTTCTTTCTTCTCACTCTCCCTTTATCTCTACAATCTGGCTTCAGATCACATCATTTAACCACAGTTGCTGTCTCCAAAATTGCTAACTATGTCTGAAATGGCCTTTTTTCAGTCCTCATCTTTTTTGAACTCTCTGCCACCTTTGATACTATCAATCTCTCTCTTCTCCTTGAAACTCTTTTCTCTCTGGGTTTCTGTGATGCTTTTCTATCCTGTTTCTCCTCCTACCTCTCCTTTTCTGGATTGTAGTCTGGGACACATGTGCTAAAGGTGAGTGTCTCCCAGAGCCCTCTTCTCTTCCCCTTCTACACTACCACCCTTGGTGCTCTCCTAAGTTCCCAGGTTTCCCAACCACCATACTTACATCTCCAATTGCCTATCAGATGCCTAGAAGTCCACTCAAAATGTCAAAACTGTGCTCATCATCTTCCCCGCAAAGTCCTCCTCACAACTTCCTATCTAGGGCACCACATCCTTCTAGTTACCCCAGCTCCCAAGTTCATTGGCATTCTCATTTCCTCACTCTCACGCCCCATAACTCACCTGTCACCAAGTGTTGGTTTTACTTCTGTAACATCTCTCATAATGGCCCTTCCTTTTTTCTGACGCTGCTGCCCCTCGTGTTTGAGCCCTTATCCCCTCCCTTCTGGACTGTTGCAGGGGCGGCCACTTGGTCTTCCCTGCCTCACGTTTTTCCCCACTCCAGTCCTTTATCTTCTCGGCTAACGAATTGAACTTGTTCAAGTGCTGATCTAACCATGTCACCCCTTCCCCCCCAACTCTTCTCCTCCATCTCCTCCTTCTCTTTCTCTTCTTCCTCCTCCTTCTCCTCCTCCTCCTTCTTCTTCCTCTTCCTCTTCTCCTTCCTCTTCCCCTTCCTCTTCTCCTTCCTCTTCTTCTTCCTCTTCTTCCTCCTCTTCTTCCTCTTCTTCCTCCTCTTCCTCCTCTTCCTCTTCCTCTTCCTCTTCCTCCTCCTCTTCCTCTTCTTCTTCTTCTTCTTCTTCTTCTTCTTCTTCTTCTTCATCTCCTTCTTCTTCTTCTTCCCTCTAAAACTCATCTTTCTCCTGCACTTCCCTATTACTATCAAAACCACCACCACCCTTCCAGTCACTCAGATTCTCAACCTTGGTGTCCTCCTTGATGCCTCCCTCACCCCTTACTCCATGTGTCTGATCAGTTGCCAAATCATTCCATCTCCCCAACATCTGTCCCTTCTCTCTGCTAATGCAGCCTAATTCAAGTCCTCCTCATCACCTCTGCCTTACACTACTGTAATCACTTTCTAATTGGCATTCTTGCTTCCAGTCTCCCCAATTGGAGTCCATCTTCCACACAGCTGCCAAAATGGTTTTCCTAAGTTGTAGTAGCATTGACCATGACATCCTCTCCACACTAACAATAAATTCTATGAGTTTCTTATTATTTCAAGGGTCAAACATAAACTATATGGTGCAGTGGATAGAGTACCATGCCTAGAACCAAGAAGACTCATCCCTTTGAGTTCAAATCTGGCCTCAGATACTTACTAACTGTGAAACCCTGGAGAAGTCACTTAATGCTGTTTGCCTCAGTTTCCTTATCTGTAAAATGAGCTAGAGAATTAAATGGCAAACTACTCCAGTATCTTTACCAAGAAAACTCCAAATAGGGTCATAAAGAGTCAGACATGACTGCAAAAATGACTGAATAAGAAACTGTGTATCCAGTTTGGCATTTAAAGCTCTTTAGAGGCTGGCCACACCCTACCTTCCCAGCCTTATTGTATGTCCCTCCCACTTATTCTGTGGTCTAACCCAGGGGTGGGGAACCTGTGGCCTCGAGGCCATAAGTGGCGTTCTAGGTCCTCGGGTGTGGCCTTGTGACTGAGTCCAAGTTTTACAGAACAAGTCCTTTTATTAAGGGTATTTGTTCTGGGAAGTTTGGATTCAGTCAAAGAGCTCTTGAAGACCTAGAAGGCCCCAAGTTCCCCACCCCTGGGCTAGTTTTAGTGGCCTACAGATGATCTGTCTCCTCTCTTTGGGGTTTTGCATAGACTGTCCTCAATGCCTAGAATGTTCTCCCTTCTTACCAGTGCCTCTTAGAATCTCAGCTTGAACTTCATCTTCTACGGGAAACCTTTCCTCACTGCACCCCCTCCCTTCCCACCTCCAAAGTGACTACTCCCTTTCCTTCCAAAATAATAATTATTCCATTTAATCTTCACCATAACCCTAGGAGGTAGGTGCTAGTATTGCTTCTGTTTTATAGATGAGGAAACTGAGGCACATAGATGTTAAGTGATTTGCCCAGGGTCACAAAGCTGATAAATGTCTAAAGCCACCCTTGAACTCAGGTTTTCTTGACTCCAAGTCCAGGGTTCTATCCACTGCACCACCTAACTGCCTTCAGAACCGCATCAAATGCCATCATATTCGTTCTGTACTTAACATGTACATGCCATGCCCCGTTACATACACAGGCATAAACTCCTAAGGATTTGTCTTTGTACCCCTTAGTATAGTGCCTGACATATGGGTTGTGTTCGTCCTTCATTTTTGAAGACCATGACATCAGAGAAATGATGACATGACTTGCCCTTGACTTTGTTTTGAATGACATATAGTCTAATATATAGTAGGTGCTTAGTAAATTTTTTTCTTGCTGTTGATTGAGGCATGACTATTCTACCTCCTTTCTCAATCATATCTTCCTCTTATGATACCCATTAGTCCCAAGTGTGCAGTTCCTCATTGGTAATACATTGCAGGCCAGTCAGCCCACCCCTACCCCCTATCTGTACCACTATAGACCTTCTGGTGGTATTTCCAGTGACCAACAATGTCAGTGCTTCAGAAGTCCTGGGATTCCATAGTTCACAACCCTGTAGTGTCAGCAGGAAAATTCTGGTGTTTTGGGCTTATTTGTTTTGTTTTTAAAAGATAAACCTTTGTGAGAGGGAGAGGCATGCAGTAATGGACTGCCCTGGAGTGCTGGGTCACCTCTCATTACTATTTTTCCTGTCCCATTCTAGGCCATATTCTTTGCCCATCAATGAAAACATGCATGTGAAAAGGATAAGATGAGTAAGGCTACAGGGATAGAATGCTCTAAGGAAACTGGAGGGGGGACAGTGACTTCCACTGATGAAATCTTGAAAGATTTAATGAAGGCAGAAATCACCTGAACTAGCCTTCTATATTCCAAGTTTCTTCTCTTATTGGATTTACTCTGACTTCTCTTTGATATGATTGCCATGGGCAACCTCCTCAGGACCTTGCCCTCCTCTGTCCCTTGCTGACTGCTGCATTTACCCAGATCCCAATGGACTTTTTCAGATTCAGAAGGATAGGCCTGGAGTGGGGGACCCTTCTCTTCCACCTACCCCTGCTCCCACTACCCAATCCCCACAAAGTGCCAGTGTCTCCCTATTGGATACTGACCTCTCACTGGAGGTAATACAGTGCCATGCTCAATAGTCATTGGTCAGAACTGGACACCCATACCACTTGGAAAAGCGAGGGAATTCCCATGATAAAATGATGGGACTCCCCATATGCCCTGACTCTAAGC
>CM053773.1:198938942-198956673 GCA_028658325.1 Potorous gilbertii
TTGGAACCCCAAATTTTGTGAAAATGAATGTAAAAAGTTAAATAAATAAATTTATATATATATAATTATACAGGTACAAGACTGACTAAATTTCTCCTGGCCTTTTCCTCAAGAACAAGAATTCTGTAGGAGTGGTGATGTTTGATGGAGCATGGGCAAATTTCAGAATGCCACCAACAGCCCCAAGGCAGAAGACTTGATGGAAGGAAGCTGCAGGGAAGGAGATGTCCATTGGATATGAGCAAAACTTCCCACTATTCCAAACTGTCCAACAGAGCAAAGGACTGCTTCGTCAGAGAGACAGACCAGTATCACTCAAGGCCAGGGGATCCCAGGAGTCCACATTTTGGAGGTCATTCCAACGCCTTCATGTTACAGATGAGGAAATTTAAGTATTAGAGAAATGTATTGGCTTACTCAAGGTTAAGATGGAGGTGAGCAGGGGAGTCCGAATTTGAATCCAGATCCTCCTACACTCCTCCCTTCACCTCCTCACCCATTCATCATGCTCTCCTCTATGCCATGTTGTACAAACAAAGGCCTATCAGGGACACTATGAAAAGAAAGAAGAGGTTGAAATAGATGTCCTGCATAGAATATGTAATTCTATGAAACGAGATTATATATGTTGAATGCACTTTCAAAAACATATAAATATGTTTTGCATGACTGCACATGTATAATATATTATATTGCTTGTCTTCTCAATGGCGAGGGGGAAAGGAGGGGAAAGAAGGAGAGAATTTGGAACTCAAAAATGTTAAAAAAAAAAACCCAAAGGTTAAAATTGGGGAAAATAGAATATTAAAATTTTTTTTAAAGTAATAAGGATCCCAGAGCAAATTAGAAGCAGCATGAAAAATTGGACTTGAAGTCAGAAAGACCTGAATCTCATTTCTAAATTTACTGACTATATGACCTTGGGTAAATCATTTCATCTTTCTGAGCCTTGATTTCTCCATCTGCAAAATTCTGATGATCACAGCACTTACATCTCAGAGTTGTTGTGAAAATCAAATGAGATACAGGTTAAAAAAACACTTTGTGAACCTTACATATAAATGTGCACAGTTAATAATAATAAATTACTATAGTTAGGCAATGAGAAGAACAGATGAGACCCTCCCAACCATGGTCTGCTGGACCCTGAAGCACTAGTGGTGGAGCTCCTGTGTCCTGGCTCTGTGCTGAAGGCTTTGTTGCTTCAGGTTAATGCTGCAAGCTCTGGCTGGTCCCCAGGCCTGTGGCCACCTGTTTCCTTCTCCCTCCTCCCCTCTTCCCCCAAGAGGGAGAAGAGTGATGCTGTGTCAATTTCAAAAGGAGATGCAGCTGCAAGGGACCCGAGGGCTCATCTAATCAAACTCCATCATTTATCAGCTGAAGAAAAGAAGGCCTAGGGAGCCTAAGGGATTTGGCCAAGGTTGCAAAGGTAATAGATAACGGACGGGAACAAAAACTGTGAAATGACTGTGAAACAGACTGTGTACAAAGACTTCAAATTTCCACTGCTTCTTAAATAAAGGATTATTATTGAAATTGGGGAAAAAATACTTAGGGAAAGCCCTAGGCTTGAGCAGGGTAGTCTCATGCATTGTGATGTGAAGGATACTAGGAAGGCTTTCCCCCTTCCTCCAAAAAAAGAAAAAATTCCCCTGAGTTGTCTGAAATTCTACCATAAGCAATGAATTCCTTTAAATCCATCATGACTCCTTCCCTAGTCCTCTTTTGAAAGCAAATATTTCCAGAAAAGGATCACACCCTAAGATCTTAGAATTAGTATGAGAATGAGATGATCAATTTCATTTTCAATTTAACAAATGTGAAGAAATTGATTCCCTAGACCTGTGGTTTCATATTCAACAAGCATGTATCAAATGATGATTATGTGCTGGGCACTATGTTAAGCTCTGTACAAATACAAGCAATAAGGAAGACAGTCCTTGCCTTCAGGGATATTACATTCTCATGTCAGTACATGTGTAGGGTCATGGTGACTATGAATGAGGAAGGGATAATCTAGAGCAGCGCTTCTTAAATTTTTTCCACTTGAGACCCTGTAGTGCTTCTTAAACTATGAGTTGCTGGTCTAGAGCTCTTCCCCTAAATGGAGGTTCCTGGAAGGACTCATCAATGGGAGAAGGGGTCCAGAGAAACCCAGTCAGGAGGTAGCTGTGACACGGTGACAAAGCCCTAAAAGGAAGAGATGTTGGGCAAGATTTGAACTCAGGTCTTCCCAACTCCAAAACCAACCTTTCCTCTACTGTATGACACTGTCCCTCAAATATCAATTAAGCACTTATGTAAAAGGCTGTATACGAGGGCCTCCAAGGCTGTGAAAGAACATGGTTCTAACCCTCAAAGAGCTTACGATCTAATGGCTTTTTAGGGGGAATGGTTAAGGAGGAAAGGCAGAAAGAATATGGCTCAAAAAATAAGGATGATACAAAGTAGAAGGTGATGGGGCCAAAGGGAAACTCAACAAGGTACTATGAAAACTTTGCAGAGGCAGAGATCACTTACATTTGGTGGGATCTGGGAAGTCTTGATTCCCTATTGATTCCCTATTCCCTAACTGGAAGTTGGAGACCCCAAAGAGCCTGGAACATGGTAGTAGAGAGCATTGGAAGCAGAGAAAGAGGAGAGGCCTTCAAGTAAACTCCTCTACCTCATTTATTTGGCAGTGAGCCTAGGGGTGGAATCTGTCTTCATCCATCATCACAGGGTTGGAGGAAAGTGGGAATTTCAAAGGAACTACTCAGGCCTGAGTTGGGGAGGAATAAATTTATCCCAAGGTGGAAAGAATAGGGATTTTCATCTCCAAAAGTCTTTCTATTCGATAGCAAAAACAAGTGTCAGCAGAACAGGGCAGGGGAGCTCTGGGGAATATGTACCCTACCTCTCCCAGAGGACTATTTGTCCAACCAGTCCCATACCTTGTAATGAAATGAGCTCAACTTGGAAATGCTAGATTTCTGGGATATTTCCAGAAGCTCAAACTACTGCTTCTCCACCTTTGAAAAATGTAAGTCCCTTCCAAGTCACAAGCAAAATAAATGCTTGGAAGTGCAAAATAGCTGACATACGTGGAAACATTTAAATTTTTCTTCTGTGAAATGAGAGGGTTGACCTTTTTTGAGCCTTCTAACTTGGGCTAGAGACAAAGATTTGGTGTTATAATTTTTAAAATGTTGGGAGCTGGTTGGGAGGTGAGGAACCACATAATACAGAAAAAAGGGCACTGACTTTAGAGACAGAAGTGGTTATCAGCCATGTCTGATTCTTTGTGACCCCATTTGGAGTTTTCTTGACAAAGATGCTAGAATGGTTTGCTGTTTCCTACTCCGGCTCATTTTACAGATGAAGAAACTGAGGCAAGCAGGGTTAAGTGACTTTCCCACACAAGTTAGTAAGTGTCTGAGGTCAGATTTGAACTCAGGAAGAGGAATACTTTCTGATTCAAGGGCAGACACTCTATCCACTGTGCCACCCAGCTGCCCACCAGAGTCCAAGGACCAGGGTTCAAATTCTAATTCTGACATTTAGCACCTCTCTGACCTTGGGGGAAGGAACCATCTACTCCAACACTCCCTCCCCTCCATCCCACTCCAAACCTTTCCTCTCTCTCTCAGCAGATCTTGCCTCCTATTTTATTGAGGTCGCAGGCAATGAGTTGTCATCTCCCTTACCACAGGATCACGCATCCTCTCCTCATCTCTACCAAAGACATAGCCTTTCTCCATTCTGGGACCAACCCTTTCATCAATGTCCTTGATCCTCATCCTCTTGGTCTCCTCTAAGAGCTTATCATCAACGACTCCCTTTTCATCTTTCCTTGCACCTCTCCCTATCTACTAGTGTGTTCCCTCTATCTGCAAAGATTCCCAGATTTCCCTCCTGCATAAATAAACCTTCAAGTGTCCCTGCTATTCCCCCCAAGAGGATATCCTTTATCTTTTCTCTCCTTCACATCTGGATTCCTAAAAAGACTTGATGCCTCCACCTCCTCAACACCCATTCATTTCTATCTCTTGAATTCTGACTTCTAACCCTCCCATTCTATTCTTTTTACAAGGTTATCTACTCCCTATCAGCTGCTATCTGATTTCTCAGTCTTCATCCTACTTGACCTCTATACAGTTTTTGAGACTACTGACCTTCTTCTGGGTACTCTCTCTTTCCTTTGTTTCTGGGATGCTACTATTTGTTGGCTCTACTCCTATCTGTCTGAACAGGCCTTCTTGGTCTACTTTGCTGGATCTTAGAACTACAAGAGACTTTAGAAGTCATTTAATCCATTCCTATCGTTTGATAGCTGAAAAAACTAGGGCTCTGAGAGTATATTTACTTCTCCAAGGTCAAACCATAGTAAGTGATAAAGGCAGAATTTGAATACAGTTCATCTGACTCTAAAGTCAGTACTCTTCCCATAAACCACACTGCCTTATTACCAGCTCGCCATGTACTAAGTAGAATTGACTCTACATAATTCTCCCTAATTCGTGAATCATTTCCTCTTTTTCCACTGTCTCCTTTGTCTATATCACCTGTTTCCACAGGTTAAGTTATTACCCCAGATCTGCATTTCTAGCCCTCATCTCTCAGTGGAATTCCAGTCCCACATTACCAAATGTCTGCCAGACATCTTATTCTGCATGTTTTGTAGACATTCCGAACTCATTAAGTCAAAAAAAAAAAAAAAAAGGAATCACACACATGCACACACCCCACATTTCCACCAAACTTCCCTATCTCTCTGAGCATGTGCACCAATCCTTCAAGTCACCTAGCTTCCTTATCTTATAGTCAGCCTTGACTCATCCTTTTTCCTCACTACCCTTATCTATTCAGTTGATTGTCAAGTCTTTTTGATTCTATCTGCTCTTCATCTCTCATGTGGCTCTCCTTCGTTCCCTGGCCACCACCCTAAAGCAGACTCTCATCACCTTTCACCTGGATTTTTGAAATAGACTTGTTGACTTCCTGCTTCCAATCTCTTTCCTTCCCTTGTTCATTTCCTATCCAGTTGCCAAAATACTTCTGAAGGTAGATGGAGGCACTACTCTGTCAAGACACTGCTGTAGCTCCCTATTTCTTGTAGGATGAAATACAATTGATTGTCCGTGTAGCTTTTAAAGCCTTCTGCAATATGACTCCAGTCAAACTTCCCATCACTATTTCTTATTGTTCCTGTTCATGTACTCTGTTCCAGCCATACTGGTGACTGGATTGCTTAACACGTCATCTCCTGCCCAGGTTGGTTCTCCTGTCTGAAATTCACTCTTTTCTTATGTCTTCGTCTGACAGTCCTTAACTGAGACAGAGAGAAAGAGAGAGAATGAAAGAGAACACAATTATCAAGCACTTATTGTGTTTCAGGCTCCGTGCTAAGCATTAGAGATACAAACACAAGAAAGTAAAATCATCCTGCCTTCAAGGAACTTAGACTCTAGTGGAGAAGGCTATGATCTAAAAGAGCATTGTAAAAGGGAGAAGGGGGCAGGAGATGGAGCACAGCAAGGAGATAGCTAGGAAGTATCTTGGAGGTCTGGACCCCGGAAAGACAAAGCAAAAGCTCACCTAGCAGAGAAGGAGGACCCAGGGGTAGAATTCAAGTTTCCAGTGGGGTGGAGAAGATGGCAAAAGAGTAAGGCCATCATCCTTTAAGCCATAGCTCAGAAACAATGTCTTATGTGAAATTTTCCTGTCCTCCCTCACAAGTGGTTCCACCTGCCCCTCTCCAAGCTTCTTGGATCTGGCCTAATCTATCCTTTCATTTAACCCATTTGTGGAGAAAGGGAAGTTCAGAGTAAGTCACCAATCATGTAGCCTAGTCTGGCATGGGCTGGCCCCAGGTTCTATGACTTTGTGATTCTATTAGCTGGAAATTAATTTAATTAAAGCGTATTAGAGGTGAAAGGTGTTATGTAGTAGTAGGGATTCTTCCTGTATATGGTTGAACTAGATGTCTGCTGACATCTCTTCCAACTTTCAAATGTAATTCTGTGCAAAAGTCAGAACTGGGAGTGTCCATAGAATCCAGAATGTCAGAGCTGGGAGAACCCTTAAAACAGAGAACTTCAGAGTGGAAGGACCCTTAAATACTGAGAGTCAGAGCTGGAAGAACCTAGAACTTCAGAACTGCGAGGGCCCTTAAATACAGAAAGTCAAAGCTGGGAGGGCCCTTAGAACACAGAATGTAGAGTTGGAAGCATCCTTAGAGATTATCTAGTCCAACCCACTTATTGTACATGAGAAAATGAGACTCAGAGAATGAAAAGGACTTTCTCAGTTATATCCTGGTGAGTCACAGACTGAGCAGACTCAAACGTAAGGTCCTGACTGTTTCCAGCCATTATCCATATTCCATCTAACATCCAAGCTGAGATTTGTGTTCTTTCCCACCAGGATTTTTTTAGTGGAGAGAAGCTCTTCTCTCTCCATGGCAGTCCTTAGCTAAAGGAGAGGGATGGGAACCAGAGCACTGGCAGTAGAAGGGATCCAGGGGGCACTTTCCAGTGGTGTTCTGGGACAACCTGGAAAGAAAGAGCTCTTGGGGATGATTCCAGTGGGGATTTCCACCTCTGATCCATACAGGAAGAGATTCTTGGGCTGAGCTGGCTGGCAGGTGCTTCTCCCATGCAGTGACTCCTCACCCCAGCCCTGCAACGACAGAGGCCTGATCACTAAGCCAGCCCAGAAAAGGACTGGCTAAGAAGATGTTGCCAGGCTGAGCAGGGGAACCACTTCCTGGTTTGGGTTTTTTTTTTCTGTATATGGGTTTTTTTTTCCCACATGTTGGAAACCCCCTAAATTCCCAGTTGACTTCGAAACCTTCCCAACCTATACCACTCCCTCTTCTTTCTTTCCTTCTTCTCTTTCTACCTCTTTCTTCTGCAGCCTTCTTTTTCTTCATTTCACTTTCTCTATACCTCTCCAGCTTTCTTTCTCTTTTCAGTTTATCACTTTTTCTTTTGTTCTCAAAATCTCAATTTTCCTACCTCTCTTTTTCTCAGTCTCCCCCACCTAACCTTTTTTCCCTTCCCCACACCCCCCACAGTTCACAGATTTTGAAACTGATACTCAAAGGAAAAACTATTTAGCTAAGGTCATGGAGTAAGAGGAGGCCGCTGGGTCAATGGAAAGGGGGTTGGATTTGGAGTCAGAGAGTTCAAGTTCAGACCTCCCTCTGACATTCCCTACTCATGTCAAGTCCCTTCATCTCTATGGGCCTCACTTTCCCCTTCTGTAAAATGAGGATGGTAGAATAAATGAATTTTAATCAACCAATCAAGATAACATGTATTAATATTTTGTGCCAGACCCTGTGCCAGGTAATAGTTAGAAGCTCTAAATTAGTGACTTATAAGTCAAGGGCAGGGATAAGCCTGGAATCCATATCTTTTGAGGGCTCTCTTTTCTTTCCTCAGAGCCTTTCTTTCCTTTGCTCCTGTTCACTATTTCTGTCCAGTTCTCTGTCTTTCTTCCTCTTAGCTTATCTTCCCCTCCATTTCTTTGTTTTTATTTCTAGGTCTCCCTCCATGCTCCACCTTTACCCCTAACTTCTCTTCCTGACTCTCCTCTCTCTCTCTCTCTCTCTCTCCCTCTCCTATCTCTTCTCTCTTTTCCCTTTCTCTTTCTCTGTCTATCTGTCTCTCTTCCCTTTCTTTCTCCCTTTCTCTTTGTCTTTTTCTCCCTTTCTTTCTGTCTCTCTGTCTGTCTCTGCCCTCCTTCTCCCTTTCTCTCTCTGTCTCTCTCTCTCTCTCTTTCCTCTCTCTTTCTCCCTCTCCCTCTCCCATTCCTCCCTCCCCTTTCCTCTCTCTTTCCCCTCAATATTCTCTGTATCATTCTTCGTGTCTGACTCAGTCACTCCTTGATAATGATGACTCACTTTTTATATATTGCTTTACAAAATGCTTTCTTAAGAGGATTTAATGCTTTTATAGATAAAACAAGTCCAAGGGAAGTAATGTGACCCAGGTCATATATGGGCAGCTCCGGGCTTTAGGATCAAAGGTTCATTAAATTTCCTTCTTGGAAGAGCAATCTGAGCTCCCCTGCTCGTGCCTGGCTCTTTCTCCAGGCCTGGACTGCTTGCCTTCTCTACATCCATCTCTTGTAACTCCCAGCTTCCTTCCAAGTTCAGTTTAAGCAGCCCCTCCTACATGAGACCTTTCTTCATTTTTCTCCCATTTCTGAAGCCTCTCCCTCTAAAGTTGTATATCCTGATATGTATGTATACACATTGTTTCCCAGGCCAGAGTATAATAAACCCCTTGAGGGCAGGGACTGCTTTCTTTTCGGTTTTGTATCCCCAGGGTCTGGCACTCACTGTTGTTAGTGGCATTTGCCCAATGCTCATTGGTTAACAAACAACCTTTTCATTTTATAGGTCAGGAAACTGAGGTCTCTTTTTTCCTTTTCTCTCTCCCCCTCCTTTCCTGGCTCTTCTTTCTGTCTCCTCCCAGCTACAACAGCTTTTATTGTCTTTCTTTGCACTTCTTTGAAAGCATGCAGGCTTTGGGGTCAGAGGAGCTGCCTTGTGCCTTCTCTCTGTGGGATTTAAATCCCTGGGCCTTGCTTTCCTCACCTGTAGAATGAAGGGTGCTGAAAGAGAGGATGACTTCTTAGGCTAGTCTGATGTCTCTTCTTCCACCTTCCCTACAGAGGAAACCTGCCCAACTTGCTGCTCCAGGGTGCCTTCTGGGACTGTTGACAGGTCCCCTGTTCCAGCTGGTCAGGGAGGGTCCTTCTCTAACCTGTTCCTTGGAATCCACTGGAGGGGGTCCCCTCCTCTCGCTACCTCAGCCTCTCCACTCCTGGCAAACCTGGAGGCAGTTTCCTTCACTGCCTGAACTGAAAGAAAAAAAAAAAACCAATTTAGCCAGAAACCTGGGCCCCTTCCTTCAGGGCTTCTTCCTCCACCCAGTCCAGATCCAGCTAGTTAGCAGACAGAACGACAAAAGCAAACCAGTCCAGCAAGTTTCTGTCCTCAGAACCTTGGATAAAGGAATGGCTCTCAAGCTGGGGGCTTGGGAACCATCTGGATTGAAAAGATAATGCCCTTGTAACTTGCTGGGGGAGGTGCATCCTGGTGCCACTCTCAGAGTCTGAGTTTCTGTGCCACTGACCAAGCTGCTCCATCATCTCCTATGTGCTGCATGTTGAGAGGCTGGGCATAGCAGTAGTTCAGACTATGCCATTTATCTCATCATTCTAGAGTCTGAAAACTTCAAAAAACCTCAGAGATCACCCAAACAAGAGAAATCAGAACATCATGGCCCAGCTCATAGAACATGAAATTGCTGATTTCTAAAGAAACTTTAGAACAATAAATGTAGAATGTGAGGACTGGGATTGGAAGGGGTAGTACCTGAGAAGAGTTAGTCAGCAAGCATTTATTTATTTTGGGGAGATAGAGGCAATTGGAATTTAGTGACTTGCCCAGGGTCACATGACTAATAAGTGTCTGAGGTCACATTTGAACTCAAGCCCTCCTGACTCTGGAGTTGGTACTCTATCCATTATACCACCTAGGTGCCCCTCAACAAGCATTTATAAAGCATTTGCTATATATTAGATATAGTGCTAAGGGATAGGAATACACATAAAAGCAGAAAAAAAGATAGCCCTTGTCTCAAGGAGCTTACCTTCTAATAGGAGCTTAACTTCTAATAGGGAATTTTTATTTTGTCAGTTTGTTCAGCTGCTTCAGTCCTGTTTGATTCTTCATGACCCCATTTGGGGTTTTCTTGGCAAAGATACTGGAGCAGTTTGCCTTATCTTTCTCCAGCTCATCTGACAGATGAGGAAACTGAGGCAAGCAGGATTAAGTTACTTGCAGAGTCACACAGCTAATAAGCATCTGAGGCTGGATTTGAACTCAGGTCTTCTTGATTCCAGGCCGGCTTCCAAGTCCCCATGACCCTGGTGTGGAGCACATGATGGAGAAATCCAGAAGAGTGCAACCTGGAGGGAAATGAAAAGATGCCTAGCCTGGAAGCCCTTCTTAAATGGAGGTTCTGGGACAACAGAAAGGATATAATTAGCTGGGAGGAAGCTTAGGATAGGGGCTGTCCGTGCTGAGAGGGACCTTATGACATAGAATGTCAGAGCATGGTAAGGTTCTCCAGAAGTTCCAGTTTCCAGGTGACATAGTGCTGACTGTATTGAAACATAGGATAACAATAGCTAATAATAGCTAGCATTTATCTATGACTTTAAGGTTTTCAAAGCTCTCTTCTTGTAGCATCTCATTTGATCCTTTACAATCATGCTAGGCTTTTATTGTCCCCATCATTCAGATGAGAAAACCAAGCCTGAGAAAGGTTAAAATGGCTTAACTATTACCATATAGCTAATGAGTAGTGTCTGAGGCAAGATTGGAACTTACATCTCCCTAATTCCAAGTTTAACCATTATACCTAAAGGGCCAAACTTTCCTAATGGAGTCCAGGTCACTCATAAGAGATTGGCCTCACAGAACATGCAGGGGGAAAATAAACCAAGTAGCAGAAGAAGGCATGTTGCGCAGATCATGATAAACAGCTGAATAGGTAGCCCATTGAATCAGTTCAAAAGTACATTTTCTTGGTCAGGCACCAGAAATAGACAAGGAGTCAGGTCAGAGTTGAAAGTTTGGAAGGTTGGGTAGAGCAAATTTCTGGAATTCTTCAGTACTTTCAAGGATCTCAAACTTCTTGCTGCCTCATCAGTCCATATTTTAAATCAGTTATGTTTAACATAAGCCCATCTTCTTAATATATAATTAATACCCCAGTGATGTACTATTGGAAAAGTTGTTATGTGGAAGAAGGATCAGCCTCATCTTCTGTTTGGCTTTTGAGGGCAGGACAAGGACCAGGACATGAAAGCTGCAGAGAGGGGACACTGAGACTTGATATAAAGGGAAACTTGCTAACAATTAATTAAATAAAGGCTCATTATTTTGAATTGAGTTAGTGCTGCCTAAAAAATGACATTAACTATCTTGGATAGTAATGAGTTTTCCATCATTTGAATTCTTTTTATGCCACATTATCAAATGAGATAATATTTGTAAAGCACTTAGCATAGTGCCTGGTATATAGTATTTGTTTAATAAATGCTTGTTCCCTTCCCTCCAAGGTTGGATGATGATTTGTTGGGGATTTTTAGAAACAATTTTAATACTTTATTTTTCCTAATTGCATGTAAAAAAAATTTACCCTTGGGGGATTGTTTTTGCTTTTTTTTTTTTTTACAATTTTAAGTTCCAAATTTTCTCTCACCCTGTCATCACTGAGAAGGCAAGTAATTTGATAAAGATTACACATGTGCAGTCATGCAAAACACATTTCCATATTAGTCATGTTGGAAAAGAAAATAAAGACAAAAAAAACAAGAAAAATAAAGTTAAAAAAATTCTTTGATCTGTGTTCAGATTTCGCCAGTTCTTTGTATGGAAGTAGATAGCATTTTCCATCACAGGTCCTTCAGAATTGTCTTTGATCTTTGTTGGGAATCATTGGGAATAGCTATGTCATTTCCAGTTGGTCGTTACTTAATGTTGTTGTTACTGTTGCTGTTACTGTGTACAACTGGTTCTGCTCACTTCATTTTGAATCAGTTCATGTAAGTCTTCCCAGGTTATTCTAAAAGCAACCTGCTCATCATTTCTTATAGCACAACAGTATTCTGTCACAATCATATACCATAACTTGTTCAATCATTCCCCAATTGATGGGCATCCCCTGTAATTCCCAGTTCTTTGCCACCTTAAAAAGAGTTGCTATAAATATTTTGTACATTATAAGCCTTTTTCATTTTTTTAAATCTCTTTGGGATACAGACCTATTGGTGGCAATGCTGGATCAATGGGTATGCACAGCTTTATAACCTTTGGGGTATAGTTCCAAATTGCTCTCCAGAATGATTGGATCAGTTCACAATCCCACCTTGTTCTGGATTTTGTAAAGCAGAGGGTCTTAATCAGGAGTTCATGGAGCCTCTCAAGTGGTCTATCGATAGATTTTTATGGGGCTCGAATTTTTTTTTTAACGTGATAACTGCATTTCAATGTAATTGATTCTTTCTTATAATCTTATGTATTTTATTTTATTCATTTAATAAGATGATTCTGAGAAAGCTTCATCAGACTGACTGCCAAAGAATTCCAAAACATCAAGAAAGGTTAAGTACAACAGTTGTGGAAGGTTGTCAGATAGACAAGCAATAAATAAAATGGCTTCTGGAGTCCTTTCCAACTCTACCATTCTGTGATTCTCGGAAGACCAAAAACCACAGAATACCAGGTCTTAGAAGAATCATGACTTCATGTGACTCAGAGGATATCAGTATACCATAGTAGGAACAGGCATATTGCAGCATATTACCAAGGGTAATTTATGTATGGAAAGTGATGGACTTGTGTATAGACTTGTGTAACTAGGAAAGGAGGTCCACTGGCACATCCATGAGTGCATGATAATAGATGAAAAGCACTGATGTTACATGAGAAATATTGAGAAAGCCAAAGGAAGGGAGGAAAAGAGGGAGTTTACTAGCATGTGTTAAGGACATACTATATTCCTGGCTTTAGGGACCCAAATGCAAGGGAAAAAAGGATAATCCCTGCCCTCAAGGAGCTTATATTTTAATGCAGGAAGATAGCATATAAAAGGGAACTAGAAAGTGGAGGGGGTGGGTTAAAGTGTACCCTCCTAGGGACATGGTGGCAAAGGCCCTACATTCAAACACATAGCCAGGAAGAGAATGAAGGATGACTAGCCAAGGCTTGTACCCAAAATGGAGGTCCTGAGAAAAAACCCAGCAATGGGAGGAGACCCTGCATTTCAGAAGGATGTTAAAGGATGACAAGGGGCAGCTAGGTGGTGCAGTGGATAGAGCACCAATGTAGGAGTCAGGAGGACCTGAGTTCAAATCTCACCTCAGACACTTGACACTCACTAGCTGTGTGATCTTGGGCAAGTCACTTAAACCCAATTGCCTCTTCCTGGGTCATTTCCAGTCATCCTGAGGAATATCTGGTCCCTGGATTCAGATGGCTCTGGAGGATAAGTGAGACTGGTGACCTGCACAGCCCTCTTTCACTTAAAACAAAGTCAAGTGCAAGTCATGTCATTATTTCTCTGATGGCATGGTCTTCTTCGGCAATGAAGGATGAACACACACAGGGTGAGAAGTCCCCAGGTGCTAAGGGAAGTTCCAGGATGAGAGGGGGGCTGAGTCATGGTGGCAAAGTCCTCAGAGTCAGAAGTACAATTGGGAGGGGAGGGGAGATCTTTTATGGAAAATTTATAGAAAAGGCATGGACCAAGATGTAATACACAGGATGAAAAGGCATGGATATGTATGTACTGACTGCCAAGAGCTCTGAATCTGGAATCCAAGGAGAACTTGGATTCAAATTCCAGCTTGGAATTTATTTGAGTGATGTTGGACAAGTTGTATAACCTCTTTGGGTCTCATTTGTAAAATGAGAATGTTAGACTAGAGGAGCTCTGAGTCTTCCTCTCATTCTAAATCTATGATTATAGTTGGCAATGGCCTAAAGAGTACCCTCAAGGATGAGTTCACAGATCCACTTAGGTAGGGAGGACCTTGGTAGGTGTTGTGTCTCTTATCTCCTGATTTCTCTAGGATCAGGGATTAATAAATTCTCCCTTCTGTCCTTTCACTCCAAGCCCCCCGAGTCTCTCAGGGGAGCTCCTCCCCTTTCCCAGGAGGCCTTTCCCAGGGGATTCATTTGATGGGGCAGAGCCCATTATCCAGTCTGGTATGGTTTTGAAATCTCATTTCCTGCTTTTTGTTTCACTTCTCTAGTTAACTCCTTCTCCTGTTAGCCAACCTCCTTCACCTTTGGACGAGCCTGAGGCCAGAACAGGGGAATTACCAGGGGAGGGAAGAAGGGGAGGACAGAGGCTGAATCAGTGCTTTCAGCTAAGCCTGGTTTCCCCTGAATCAACCTGATTCTACACCCTAGTATCAGACCAAGTCTCACCCGGAGGTGGAGATGATTTTGCCAGTTCTATGTCTACATCCTTCAGGAAGTCAAGTGACTCAGTGGTTAGTGTTGTGCACAGAGTGAGGAATACCTCAGTTCAAATCCAGCCTCAAATATTTACCAGCTGTGTGACCCTGGGCAAATCACTTAACTTCGGTCTGCCTATCTTCATCTACAAAGTGCCCATGATAATGGCACCTACCTCCCAGGGTTGTTGTGAATACAAAATGATGTAGTATTTGTGATGTGTTTTGCAAACCTTAAACTATTAATAAATACTATCTGTTATTATTATGTAGCCACCCCAGGCCCTGATGAATTTACGCTCTTTTTTGCATCTAGGATCGCAAAGCTTGGAGGGACCTCCAAGGCAAGCAAGCAAGAAATGGCTCTGGTCTGCATCCCCTTTCTAGTCATTTTGAAGTTCCACTACCTTTCTTAGATAAATGAGAGATGGATGGAAGGGTATGATAGGTAGATGGATAGAGAGATAGATAACTAGGTAGCTAGTTGGATGGATGGAAATTATGGATAGATGGACAGATGAAATGATAGATATGATAGGTAAATGGATGGAGATGATACATGTGGATGAATGTATGAAAGATATCAGGTAGATCTGTGTATATGATAGGTGAATGGATGACTATGGATGGATAGATATGATAGAGACAGACAGACAGATACAATAGGTGGATGGATAGATGGTTGGATGAATGTACGTGATAAATAAATGAATGGATGGATGGATATGATAGATACGATAGGTAGATGGAAGGATAATAGATATGTTAGGTAAATGGATGGATAGATGGATGGATTGATATGATAGTTATATAGATGGATAGATATATGAATATAAGAGAGAAAAATGAGGGTGGTAAATGGGTGGATTGATATGATGCATAAACAGATGGATATGATAGGTGGATAGATGGATAGAATAAGCAAATAGATGAATGGATAGATTTGATAGATATAAAAGCTGGTTGGATGGACGATAGATGTGATAGGAAGCTTGGATAGATGGTTGGATGGATGAATGGATGGATATGATATATAGATAGACAGATAGATTGGGATGGATAGATGAACAGAGATATGTAATACTCCATCTGAGCTCCACCCAGCTCCATGGAGGGAATTTCAAGGTTAGAAGTTTTGTGGGGACAGGAACCTTAGCACAGTAGAGCAGTGGAAATACAGGGAAAGATCCTGGGTGCCCAAGGAACAATTCAATTCAATCTGATTCAATGTTTATTAAGTGTCTCAAGGCAAGGCACAATACTAGGAATACAGCATTGTATTTGTGTAACTCCTTCTGTTATGGTTTCTGCCCTCAAGGAGCTTATACTCTATCAATGTAATTCCAGTGTTACCTATGTCTTAGACTCAGTTCCCTGTCATCACTAGGCACCCAATCTAAACAAACCATAGAGTCCTAGCCTCTTTTCTACATGAGGCACAACTCTAGAAGAGTATCCAAATCTCAGAGTTATGCTCAGGAAAGGCTGGTGCCTATACAGAAAACAAACACTAAGCACCAACAAATGAATAACAAGTATTTATTAAGCACCTACTATATGCCTACTGTATGCCAGGCAAAGACAAAATTCTAGGGAAGACAAAAGTAAGACAGCCTGTGTCCTTAAAAAGCTTATATTTTATTAGCAGAGGTAATGTGTATTTATATAAGTATAGGGATAGGGATAGCTCCTGGCATTTCATCAATGTAGGGAACTCCTGGGAGAAGAAACTGACTCTACTAAGCAAGGTATAATTTTTTTATTTTTCTTTTTAAAAAATATTTATTTTTAATTTTCAACTTTCCCTTTCATAAGATTTTGAGCTTTAAATTTTCTCTCCCTCCTTCTCCTCCTCCCCAAGACAGCATGCAATCTGATATAGCTATATGTGTACAATCATATTAAACATATTTCCACACTAGTCGTGTTGTAAAGAAGAATTCAAAACAGAGGGAAAAACCATGAGAAAGAAAGAAAAAAGAAGTATGCTTTGATCTGCATTCAGACTCCATAGTTCTTTACCTGGATGTAGATAGTATTTTCCATCATGGGTCTTTTGGAATTGTCTTAAATCATTGTATTGCCGAGAAGAGCTACATCTATCAAAGCTGGTCATCATACAATGTTGCTGTTACTGTGTACAATGTTTTCCTGGTTCTGCTCACTTCACTCAGCATTTGTTCATGCAAGTCTTTCCAGGTTTTTCTGAAGTCTGACTGCTCATCACTTCTTGTGGAGCAATAGTAATCCATTACGCACTTATACCACAGCTTGTTCAGTCATTCCCCAATTGATGGACATCCCCTCGATTTCCAGTTCTTGGTCACCACAAAAAAAGCTGCTATAAATATTTTTGTACATGAGGTCCAGCAAGATATAGTTTTAAAGAATTATCTAGAGCGCTGAGAGTGTGAGTTGTCTAGGGTTATACAGAAGCCAAACTTGAAACTGACTCTTCCTAGCTCCAAGGTAAACATATGCAAAACTAATTCAAAATAAATATGCGGCAGTTATTGAGAGAGGCACTGGTAGTTGAAGGGTCATGAAAGGGATTATGCAGAAGGGGATGCTTGAGTTGTCTGGAAGGAGCTGAGTCTTGAGGCAGAAGGGAGGAGGGAGCATCTATCAGGTACAGGGGATGTTCATTCAGCAAAAGCAGTCAGGGAGAGTCATCTTCCTGAGTTCACATCTGGCCTCAGTCACGTCACCCTATTTGCCTCAGTTTCCTCTTCTGTAAAATGATCTAGAGAAGGAGATGGCAAGCCATTCCAGTGTCTTTGCCAATAAAACCCCAAAATGGGGTCAGAAAGAGTCAGATATAACTGAAGAAAGACTGAACAGCAAATCACATAGTACAAGCACAGAGAAAGACTACAAACAGAGAGAAGGCCAGTTTCCTTGGACAAGAGAGGGCAGGAAGGGGAGGCTGCAAAGATAGATTAGACATGATTAATGAGGAAATTTGTTTTGCCTTTTGTTACAGATTTGTAATGGGTTTTGTTTTTCTTGACCTTTCAATGAGTGGGAGAGGGGGAAGAAGAAAATTTGCAACTAAAAACAAAATTAAATTAAATTAAATTAAAAAGATAAGTTAGGGACAAGTTAAAAATGGCAGAGGAGTGGTTTTGGGGTTTTTTGGTTTTTTTTGTTAATACAAAAGGGATTAGAGAACAACTGGAATTAATCAAAAGAGTGAGATCTGTGCCCTTTGTCCAACTGTGTGTAAGATGATTGGAGAGGGGAGGGATCTGAGTCTAGGAGAACAATAGGAAGCTGTTATACTAGTCTAGGTGAAAGGGGATGAAGACCTGAATTAGGGTGGTGACTGTGTGACTGCAGAGAAGGGCTTGGATATGAGAGATGTTGTGGCGGAAGAAACAATAAGATTTGGCAACTGATCAGAGGTGTGGGTGAGGAGAGAGAAGAGTCAAGAGAATAAATAAGCTAGCATAGCAAAAGATTGTTTTGAGTGAGGGAGGGTTGTGCAGTCAACAGCATCACTCTCCCCTACAGAGCCATCTGGGTGCAGTGGCCAGATATCCAGGATGACTAGAGATGGTCCAGGATGCAGTGGGAGATGTTGACCCATTTAAGAGGTGGTATAGGGAAGGTTTTTCCTTCCCTAAATCAACAGGGAAATATTTTTACAGATTGGGGAAAGCATAGTTGATACGTCAAATTGAAGTTTTCTCCTATTTGCAAC
>CM053773.1:198957173-198975290 GCA_028658325.1 Potorous gilbertii
CTCCCCCCCTCCCTCCTCCCCCACCTTCTCCTCCCCCCCTCCCTTCTCCCCTCCTCTTCCCTCCCCGTTTTCCGTTTTCCCCGCCCTCTCCCCGCCCCTCCCATGACACCTCCCGGAAGTTCGTGTTCGGCACCAAGATGGCGCCTGAAACCCGGAAGTGAGCCGCTGCCGCCGCCGCCGCCGTGAGGCAACGCGAAGCGGAGGCGCCGCTCGGGCTCCCAGGGCGCGCCGCGGCTCCCGTCGCCTCCGCCTCCGCCCTTGCCGGCTCCGGACCCGGGCCCGAGGTGAGGCGCCCTCTCGCCGCGCTCCCTACTCCTCCCTGCTTCCCCCCTGACTCCCCCTCCCTGTCTCCTCGGGGGCGACCCCTCTTCCTCCCGGTCCCCTCATCCGTGACTCCCGCGGCTTTCGGGAACAGGGGCTGCCCCGGAGCGGCGGAGTCTCTGGGGACCCAGGGCCACCCTGAATCGGGGTGCGGTTGGCGTTCTTTTCGGGGTCTGGGGCTGCACCAGAACTCTGGGGTCACTTTTGGGAGCCGGGGGCGCCCTGGAGTTGTGGGGTCACTTTTGAGAACCTGGGTCGCCTCGAATTAGGGTGAGGTGGGTGCTGAACACCCCGGGGTGCGGTCTCCAGAGGGACTCGGGGCTGCTCCGAAGCCGTGGGGGCTCCCCGATATTGTGGGGTCCCCCGCGCGAACCTGGGTCGCCCTGAATCGGGGTGCGGTTGGGGTCCTCTGAGGGGTCAGAGGCTGCCCTGGCCTTGGGTCCCCCCGGTAAACCGGCGCCCGCCTCCCCGAAGTTGAAGTTGGGGGGGCAAGGAGGCCGATCTCTTCCCCCCTTGGCACCTCCTTGAGACTCAGGAGGGAAGTCGGGGCCCTTCGAACCTCCCTGCCCCCCCGCTTTGTGCACCCTCCCGGCTCTTCCCCCCCACCCCTCGCCCTGGGCCTCAGCTCCTCAGGTCCATAAGGGGGGGTTTCCTTTAAGAACCTTCCGAGCTCACCAAGTTCCGAGCTCGCCCCACCGCGTCCTCCCTGGCCGCTTCTCCCTAGAAAGGGCCCCTTTTCCTCCTCCCGGTTCTGGAGTTTTGTTTTGTTTCTGGAGAGGACGGGTGGACTTCTAGCTCCTACCGGTCCTCCTCCTCCCCCACTTTCGCTGGGGAAGGGGAAGGGAGTAAACATTTATATAGTGCCTGCTGTGTGCTGAAGGTACTGTTATTGTCCACATTTACAGTTGAGGAAACTGAGGCAGACAGATTATATGATCTGCCTAGAGTTACACAGCTGGCATCTGAGGTCAGCCCCGGCCGGTTAGTAGAGCGCAGGAAAAGGGAAGATTGTTCTTTACTTATGTAAAACAGAGCAGGAGACCACACGGAGAAAGTGATAGGTAAAGAGAGAGGGTCTCCCAAAGTCTCAAGACAGCAGTTATGTCTTAGTTTACCTGGCCGCGCTTGGCAGAGAATGTAGGTGTTTAACCCTAGTGGGGTTATACTAAATCCGTATAGGATTTAGTATTTCACTTAGTGGTGTGCATCGGGGAGAACGGGGCTGTGATTATTTTTAGGTGGTTTGGAAGAAAAAAGGCTAGATGATAATTGCGTTGACTCAGAAGGTGCTGTTTGCTTTGGCTCTTACTGTAAATGAACAATAAGACCTGCATTTAGAGTGCCTATTATCAGCTTCACAGATATGCCCTTCCTGTCTCAGTAAGCTCTTTAATACCAAGACTGTCTAAGGTTGAGATTTCATTGTAGTTGACTGGCTATCTTCGAGGAGGAGGCTGTCCTCAGCCTGGGTTTAAGCTTTGTGCAGCTACTCTCTTGAAGCTAGTTTAGACAGAGCCCTTCTGTAATAATGGGCATTTTCAAAGGGTCACTATCTCATATTAACCTCACAGCAGCGATGGGAGGTAGATGGGAGGTGGGTAGTGTGAACAAACATCATTCCATCTGTTTGACAGATCAGTTGTAGCACAGCTCACAACTCTTTGAGACCCCACCTTTGCCACCTACTGTGTGATGCTTCACTCGCCTCCCCAGACCTCAGTTTCATCATCTTTTCTAGCTCTAAATCTCCCATTCCTTGCTTCCCAAGTACTTTCCTCATCAAAACCCTGTGAGGTTTCCAATGTCAGAATTACTTCCTTCACCCTATAGAGTTTCCAGAGAAATGGAGCCTCTTGAGTGAAGGCACTTATTCAAAGGTGGGACTCCAGGTCTTGATTTCATCCTGCTGGACTGGAGCCCCTGGCTTTCCAACTCTTTGTGCTGTGTCCCACTGCCCCTCTGCTGAAAGTCTTGTTAACCCTGTGGTGTAAACATTTTTATAATACACAATTCCTATCCATGCAAACAAGCCTACCCTGTGATTTGATAGACTTCAAGCAATTTAACATATACATTTGTAGGGCTAACAGGTGAGTCTCAAGAAGACCCCAGTGGCTGAGCTGTTAGCTTATATCCTTGCCATTAAGAGGAAATATAAGTTGACTTTCGTTGTTGGATGGGTTTGCCCTTCTTCTAAACAGTGGTTTTAAAAATTCCTATATTTGATTCTACCCTTTTGAGTACCTCCATTTCCCTCCAGGTTTCTGTTCCTCTTTGTCCTGACATCCATTTTTCTTTGAGAAAAAGATACACAAAGGTTTAAAGGTTTGGGAAGGGGGAAACTACCCCAAATACCTTTCAAGCTTTGGTTAGCAGAGGGTATAGCCTTTTCTGTTTGTTTGCTTGTTTCACTTAACTCAGTCAGAACCTTGAGCTTGCCCACCCCCTTTTGTTCTCCCACACTCCCTGGTGATTTTAGAGGAAGATAGAGTATACCCTTAGGGGCGGCGGATTAGAGTGCCAGGCTTGGAGTCAAGAAGATTCATCTTCCTGAGTTCAGATCTGGCCTCAGACACTTCACTAGTGGTTTGTGACCCGGGACAAGTCACTTCACTATCTGCCTCAGTTTCTTCATCTCTAAAATGAGCTGGAGAGAAAATGGCAAACCACTCAAGTATCTTTGCCAAGAAAACCCCAAATGGGGTCACAAAAAGTTGGATGTGACCAAATAGCAACAACTCCTAATGGAGGAGTTGGCCAGTTGTGCCCCTATCTTGTGAAGGGACATGCTTCGCTTGCTTTTTGAGTCTCCAGACCTGAATGGTCTGTTGTGCCTTGAAGATCTCTACTTCAAGATGATGGATGGAGATTTTGTTATGTGTTCTTTGAAAATTGCTTTTTTTGTTGCCTTTGTAGTAAGCAGAGACAGCCCTGAGTTGGGTTTCCAAAGACTAGGTTCAAATATGGGTTCTTTCACTAACTAGCAATGTCATGTTGAGTTAGTGATTTCACTTCTCAGTTTCCTCATCTCTGAAAAGCAGGGCTTGAACTAGATGTCCTCCAAGGTCACTTCCGCTTCCACATTATTAATCCTAAATATTGGAACCTAGTTCTGCCCTTTTCAACCCTTGAGGATACTGAAGCCTAGAGAGGGGAAGGGACCATTCAATGTCTCACTGGGTTCCTCTTTGGGAATCCAGGGCTTTAGTTACTCACACTCACTGCTATTTAAACAAGCAGGAGCAGCCATAGTGTGGATTTATTCTGGATAAACAGGAAAAAACCCACCTCTTCAGACAAAGCATCCTAGAAGGTTGGAGCTAGGAAGGGATCTTAAAGTAAAGAATGTTGGAATTGATTAAGACTTTAGAAGTGACCTAGTCCATTTTACAGATGAAGAAACTGAGGTTCCAGGGGTTTGAGATAAGTGCAGTCTAAGGAACATTTATTGAGTTCTTATTACTGTGTTTGGCATTTTGGGTTGACAGGCCCCATGCTCCCCTCCCCCTCCATTTGGAAACCTGTTTGGAAACCTGAAGACAGGGGACCCCAGTTGGTTACTTCCCTTGTAACAATGAACCTGTTTTCTATAAACCATTGAACTGAATGCCCCTGAGTACTGTTCAGAGCTGACACATTGTCTTCTCTAACGTTCTGAGATTCTGAGTTGTCTCAGGTCACACACAATTCATTTTTGAAAGATTTCTACTTCTCCATATTGCCTCATTCCCATGTTACTATTTTTTTTTTTAAACCAAGCATGTACTGTCTCTCTTTCTCCGAGAATTTGAGCCCTTCCCTCGGAAGACAAGGGGTCTGTAATGGAAGTGCTGACATGACTTTTAACTCTGTCTTTATGAACTGAGATGTGCTCATAAAGAGCTACTGTGCAGTCATTGAATACGGAGCTGGGATTGTAATCACCAGAGACGGAATCTCTCCGGAAGGCCTTCTTAGACCTAATTAAGAAGGCTTTTATGCTCTCCTTTGGGGAGGAGGAACAGGAATTAGCTTGTCTGCCCAGTTTTTTTTAGGGGGGAGGTACAGCCTTAACCTAAAAAAATTGAAGTGAAATGAGAAAAGGCTGACATTGTAGAGTCATGTATGGCCCCTTCCCAATTGGGTGCCTTTAAAGTAGCACATTTATGTATGTGATTGCTAATAGGGGTGCGCTTTGATGTACATTGAATAACTTTTTCCATAGTGAGTGTTGTGTGGTTAGACAGCACATTCAGGACTTTTCTGCTAGGACTGGAGTGGGGAAACTAGAAATTTGAGGCCTGGAATGAGATGAGATAGTGTGGGTAGGACAAGCCTTCCCTCCTCCCCCCACCTTGTTCCTTCTTGTCCCTTTTTTCCCACTGGAGATTATATGCTGTACCTTTCTTTTCTCCCTCGTGTAAATGTTGCTCTCCTGATAGAAAACACTCCGACAGTGTGTTAAGTGCCATAGCTGTGCTTTGACTGAAAAAGCAGCTTTGAAATGACAGCTGCACAGGACCTCAGAGAGCATCAACTCCAGCCCCTTCAATTTACAGCAGAGGAAAACAAGGCCCAAATAGTAAGTGGCAGTAAAGATTTGAACTCAGGTTTTCTGATTTCAAATCCAGGTATCTTTTCACTATCCTCTTCTGCCTTTTTTATATAATTTAAGGGCAGCACTGACTTGTTTCTCAGGATTGCCGTGAAGCCTTTGGTTTTATATTTGAATTTCCTTGGTGTGAAAGGGCTGCATTTCTTCAGTAGACTTTTAAACAAAATAGAATGAAGGGTTGATTGGAAGAACATTTTTTATGCTCTGGTTTAGTTCTAGTTAGTTGTTTTTAGAAAAACAAGATATTCACCTTAATCTTTATTTTTTCTTCTCTTTTCTTTTTTATAAATTAATTTTTATAAATTAATTCATTCACATTCACTTCCACAAGATTTTGAGTTCAAAATTTTCTCCCTATCTCTCTTCTCTGCACTCCAAGACATCTTGCATTCCGATTACCCTTTTCTCCACTTCTTTCCTCCTACCCCTTTCCTCCCTTCTATCACACCCTTCCTTTCTCTCATCCCTCTTAATCTTTATTATTAAGGCAGAATCAGAGAATCTCTGCATTGGAAGGAATGTCAGAAGATACCTAAGACAGCATCCTCAAGAAGTCATCTACCCCCTGCTTATCTATCCCTAAGGATGGGATGGATGCTCGCCACTGGCTTCTGGAGCAGTCTTCCATAGTAGGGGAATTCTCAGTGTTGTGAAGTTTCTCCTGAGAGCAGAAATCTACTTTCCTGGAACTTCTGCTCCTTCTTCCTACTTTTGTCTTTTGGGAATACATGGAAAAATCTACATATTCTTCTGACAGTCTCCTAGAGAGTTGAAGGATCCGGGAATGCCCACCCTAAGTCTTTACTTCTCCAAGGCTAATTTTCTGTGGTTCCTCCCACATTTTTTGGACCTTCTTTGGGTTGTTGGTGCCCTTCCTAAAATGTGCCCAGAACTGAACTCAGTACCCCAGATGTAGCTTGGCCATGGATGGTGTGACTAGTGCCTACCTCCTTTGGGATACAGGATTTCTATTCATTCCAGATGTGGCTGCTTCAGCTCTGTTAGCTGCCAGGTCTCACTCTTGACTAGTATTGAGCTTGCAGCCATGAAAATCCCTAAGTCTTTTTCACAAGAATGCTCTCTGGCTATGTCTCCCCCACTTCATGTACTTGTGCAATTGATTTCTTTTTGAACCCCAGACTCTGCACTTATTTTTAATAAATTTCATCTTCTAATTTCTACCCATCATTCTAGCCTGTGCAGATCTTTTTTAGATTTCCAAAAGCATTCCCCAATATGTCATTATCTAGGTACTGGTTAAGTGTTTGTGGAATGAATGAATGAATGAATCTGTAAATGAAATAGAAAAAGGATTGACTTAGGCTCCATTTCACTATTGAGAAAGTACTCTACCATTTGTGTTTGAAGAGACTTCTAGCTATTAACATTTTTACGATAGTAACAAATTCACATTGGATAGCCTTGAACCCACAGTTAGAAAACCTTGTTCAAATCTCCATTCTAATACTTGGCTGTGAGGCTATCACATCAACTTCTTTGAGAATTCTCCTACCACTTCCAAGCTCGCCTAATGATTAATCCTAGCTCTCTCATTAAGCTTCTCTGTGCCTTTTGCAAAGCCCTGAACTTCTCAGGCTTAGCTGCTTCATTAGGAAAATGAGGGGGTGAGATGACATGACTTCCAAGATTCTTTCCTGCTCTTCTTATGTTCTGTGATTTATGTAAGCCCTGACTAATCACAAGCCTGCAAATGCATTTGTTATAAAAAAGCACTGGATTTAGTGGCAGAAAAGCTGGGTTCAATCAATCTTGTGTTTACTGTCTGAGTGACCTTGGGCAAGTCATTTTACTTCTTTGCCTCCTAGTTTACTCCTCTGTAAAATGCCAGGGTTGGACTAGATGATCTCTAAGGTCCCTTTCAACCCACAGTTATGTGATTTTTCTGAAATAGAATCCAAGGAAGTATGTCTACTATCTGAAGTCCTAATGCTTTGTGAATATTCTGAGTAATATAGATCATAGCATAGATAATGGCAGCAGTAAATTTAATTGAACTGCCTTGAAGTGGGTTATACTGTAAGACCCATTGGGAAACAGATTATATAGGGTTAATGAAAAAAATTCACCACCCTCTCTGCTAGCTAGCTGTAAAATGGCCAGACCTCAAGATAGTTCCAAAGTTCATGGAGGCAGTGTCTTTTCCTTCAGTGGAAAGGATGTGCCCGGTGATTGAGGCATCTCCTGTCTGTCTGACTGAGTAGGGAGTTTGGATTTTGTGAAGTGGCTGGCAATTTGAATAAAGAACTCTTGGGCTATTCAGGTACGAATGATCAAAACACATTTCTGTAGCACTGGAAGAGTCCTCATGATCCTGTGAGGTCTGGAGAGCAAATACATCTGTCCCCATCTTGTAGATGAGGAAGGTAAAGCTCAGAATTGCAGTGATTTGCCCAGCCCTGCAGAGATGGAATCTGTTAAAGCAGTGATCTGAACCCAAGTCTCTTTCAAGTGCCTTTTGTTCAACTTCCCTTAACTTCTTTGTGTTTTCGAGGCAGATCACGCCTTGGTGAGGGTTATGTGAAAGACTCAATGGGTCAGTGTTTGGGTTTTTTTTAAGACTTTGAAGTTGAGAAGTAACTTGAGTGTATTGTGTCTGTGGGTTCCCAGAACCCTGTTGTGGAAGGAGCTCAAGCTGAGAAATGGGGTAGTTAGGGCTGCCCTGAACCCTGTCCTGCTTGATCTGGAGGTTTTGCTAAGTGTGAGCCTTCAGACACTATAAATGCTTGACCGTCTGTAAACATTTATTCATGTGTCTTGTGTGCAGAACAGGGTGACAACAATGAAGAAATACCACAAGAATTGGGGTCATCGTGGGTACCACTAGCAGAAATATGACATCCACATCAAGGCCTGGGATGGGCTCTATGAGCCTTTCCAGAGTCCAGCTGGGGAGATGTGCACACAGTTCTGGGTGGACATAGACAAGGGGAATGAATGTTTCTGGAGGAGAGTGATTGTTAGGGTGAGAGGACCATCTCAGAGGAGAGTTAATGGGGGACATGATCCCTGTCTCCTGGTCCTTGGATAAGGGAGCAATTATCCTGCTTTGTGCCAGAGGGAAGGAGCAGGCATAAGCAGTGGAAATTGCAGGGAGGCTAATATAGTTAATATGAGGAAGAGTCTATTAATGAGTAGAAATACCTAGCAAGGCAGGGTGGGTTGCCTCAATAGGTACAGAGCTCTCCATCACTAAAGATATTCAAAAAGAGCCTCAGATAACACACTTGGGAATTCCTCCATGGGAAGTTGGGCTCGCTGAACCTAGGCCTCTTTTACCTTTGAGGCTGGAGCATTCCATAAATGGAATATAGCTTGATGATAGGCAGCTAGGTGGCACAGTGAATAGAACACCTGGCTTGGAGTCAGGAATATCCAAGTTCAAATCCAGCCTCAGACATTTATTACCTATGTATCCCTGGTAAAGTTGCCTATCCCTGTTTCCCTCAGTTTCCTCATCTGTAAAATGAGCTGGAGAAGGAAATGGCAAACCACTGTAGTGTCTTTGCCAAGACAATCCCAAATGGGGTCATGAGGAGTTGGACTTGGCCTGACAGTGACTAATAACAACAAACAACAACTGCCTGGCGATATGATGGGGAATTTAAGAATGTTCTGGAGAGCAGGGAACTCTCGCAACTCCCACTTAGCCACATTGTGTGTTGTATAGCAACTGAGTTTTGTTGGCCTACAGGGGAATCACAAATTCTGAATTGATTAGTGCCTCCCCACCCCAAATTTATGGGCGAAAAAATGTGTTGATGATTCACTGTTGCTCTGACAGGAGCTCTCGACGTTGGCTGAAGGATGTTGCTTGAACATCTCTTATTTTTGAGGGGCTGGCTCCTTCTTTTTGGATCTTTTGAAAAGCTAGACCCACAGAATGAAACTCAGCTTTCTGGACCAAGAAGAGACACTAGGCATGACACATTGGGAGGTACCATGCTTGGAATGGAGGACCCAACAACTTTGCCACTTGTTGGGGCTCTGCATTTAGGATCTGCGTCTTAGTTTCTTCACCTCTCAAAGAGGAATAATAATCTCTGCTTTGCTTAGCCTTAGAGGGACCCCAGGAGAGAATGAATTGATAAAAGTGCTTCATAAAGAGATGGGTCTTTGGTGGAGGGGAGAGGTGTCACCACTTGGCCAGCTATACTCACTTGTAGGTGACTAAAATGGAAATGGAAATATTTAACGGATTAAAAAAAACATAACTAGCATTGCATTTTAAAAGTAAGCTACTCTGAAGTTTGCAGGGACCCTTATGTACAGATTATTGACCTCTCATTTTAATTGGAGGGACACTATTGCTGTAGGGGATCCCAGGATGGACACAAAGTGACCACCTAAGTCTATTAGGACTCAAGGCCCTGTACTCCACATGCCATGAAGCATCATCAAAATGGTAGTCATTGATTATCCAGAAAATAAGGAAGAAACCCAAACTTTGAGGTTCCTCCTTTTATTTCCATAACCTTTAAATTACAATTTGGTTGAACTTCATGGTGTTTAAAATTTTTTTTCTTTTACATTTACCTGGGATGGTCTTTTACTTCACTTAGTGAAATGTCCTCATTAGCAGGATTCAGTAGCTTCTTCAGAGTTAGCACTTATGGCACTGGGTGTGTGGTGGAATATTAATGACCTCAGCATACTGTATGCCCCAGCTCCCTTTCATACCAAAGCGAGTTATTCCTGGCTTCAAAGTGACCTCCCAGAAGAGAAATGAGGGTCATTAGCACTATCTGAAGAGCAGCTAATGTCCCCTGTCCTGAAAGGACAGCTCTGGAGTAGCTGAAGGACAGTCACCATGTCACCCTTGGGTAGCACAGGAAATGAGGAGTGCTGAGGTCCCAGCTAATTACCCCTGCTGGAATTTGGCAACAGCCCATACTGGCCTTCTCCAGTTGCCTTGCTTGGAGAGTTTTATTTTCCTTGTTTTACAAAGACATTGCCTATTGCTCTACTGAGTTACAGTATGGGGCAGGACTGAGTAGCCTGCCCAGCACTGCCCAACAAAGAGCTGACTATCCCAGGCAGAAACTTGGGGCGTCTCACTGAGGAGCTGTGCCTGCACTGTAGGGGGGGTGGGTGGGAGCCTGTCGTGTGTGTGTGTGTGTGTGTGTGTGTGTGTGTGTGTGTGTGTGTGTGTGTGTGCGTGCATGTGCGGGTGTGTAGGTGCATGCATGAGTACACACATACACACACACACACCACCCCCCTGTATTTCTGTCTGTTTCTGTTGATCTACTTCGAAACCTGAGGGAAGGGACATCTCCAGAGTGACATTTGTCAACTGCTCCAGGACAGTTGTCTCAGCTGTATGGGTTTACATCCTTGGTACTCTTTTGGCCACGTTAATGAAGTGTCCAACCTTATTCAGATGTCACACCATTCACTTAAATCCACTTTGAACAGATCCCTTGGTTTGCCTAAAATGCTGCTAAGCAGAACTTGTCACCTCAAAGTACATTTCCTTCTCCACCAGCTGCCTGCCTTTTCAGTGTGGCTGCCACTTTGGGATTCAGATGGTTGGACTATGGGGCCATTTATTAGGGAAAAGGGATGCCTTCCAGCCTGTGATTTATGGGTGTGACTTACGATTGCTTTATCTGAGGATGAGCCCAAAGCCTGAGGCAGCTGTGGCTTAGTGGTGTGAACATTTGGCCCTTCTAAGCCTGGAGGCCCAGGGTGAAAGTCTAGTTCTGGCATTTACTAGCCTGGTGGCCTTGGGGGAATGATTTAAAGTGTGTTGGCCTTCGTTTCCTCAGTTGCAAAATTACTCTCCTTACCTGTCACATAATGTTCATCCAAGGAAGCAGTGGCTAGAATGTGTCTTGTAAATAAATGCAAAGCAATCTAGACCCTATAGTGGGGCAGAAAGACTGATGGATTTGCAGTCAGAGGATCCATGTTCGAAACCTACCTCTGATATTTATTATCTGAGTGACTTTGGGAAAATCACCTGGCTTCTTTGGACTTTACTTTTCCCTTCTGTAAAATGGGAGTGGGAAGGAGTTGGTGTAGACCATTTCTGAAGTTCCTTCCAGATCTAAGTCTGTGAATAACAGCTTACAGTAACTGGGCTTGGAAGAGAGAATGGGCAGAGGCCTTGACATTAAGGACGATTATGAGCAGTATGGCAGGGACTTATTTTGCCTGGGGCCAGGAGGCAGAACTAGCACCTATGGGGTAAAGTTGTGTATGTCAAACATATTTTTTGGCTTAGCATAAGGAAGGATTTCCTAACCATCAGAGTTATTCAAAAAATGGAATGAGGTGGCTTGGAAGGTAATTGGTTCTCTCACTGGGTGTGAGGATTTTTTCAGGAATGTTAGGGAGGGCATCCTGCTGCTGCAGGTATCAGTGGGACTCAGGCAGAATGCTGTAATAAAGAGCTCACTTGACTCCAGTTCAGTAAAGTTCTGAGTGCTAGTGTTAGCTTTGCCACCAGTTGCTAGATTGTCTTAGGCCAACCACGTCCCTTCCTTAGTTTCCTAATCTGTAAAATCAAGGGCTTTGGCAAAATGATCTCCAGGGTCCCTTTCAGTTCTAACATACTGTGTTCCAGGAGTTCTCTAGCTCTAAGATTCTCTAATTGAATGATATGTTAAGGTCCCTTTTAGCTGTGAGATTCTAGCCTTTGGGCCTCCCAAAATCAAGCCTGTGTTTCATATGAACTTTTTCTTCACTGGAAGAGGTCCATGCATGCTAAAGAGATAGATAGGATCGAGGGTGAGTCTGACCAAAAAAAAAAAAAAAAAAAGGCCATGGAAAAGCAGACCTTCTCTGTTACATTCTTCCTAATTTTCCAAGTTGGTAAAAGCAAGAGCAATTTGGTTCCCCAGGGATGTGGAGAATCTGAGACATAGGCTGTTTCCACCCTGATGACTATCTGCCTGTAGCATCGAGGACGTCTTAATGACTGCTCTGGCAGGATTGGAGATTTTGCAAGGCAGAATTCCACAAGTTCAGACACACACACTGTTGTCCCTTCTGAGCCCTGCAACCATCTTTGGTACTGCAGGAGAATCCCCCCTGTCCTATCTCACAGGAGTTCCCCTGAGTGGGTATTTCATATTTTCTTTCTTACACATTCATGTCACTGTGTGCGAAGTGCCCTAGGGGGGATATAAAGGTATTAAAAAGCAGCCTAAAGATAGTTTACAATCTATTAAATTATAGAATGTCAGAGCTGGGAGGGACTTGCGAATATAGAGTATCAGAACTGGAACAGACCTTGGAAAATGTTTGAGGAGGCCCTTAGAACAAATCATCTCAGAACTGGAGGAGATCTTAAAGAATATTGCAACTGGAAATGATGTAGAATGTAGAATGTTAGAACTGGAGGGGATGTTAGTGATCTTTTTATCTAACTCTATCACTTTACAGATGTAGAAATTGCTACACAAGTATGTTATGGGACATGCCTATGGTCACAGAGCTAGTTGATAGTAGACTAATTGGACCATGACTTAAATACAGGAAGAAACCAGAGAACAGTACAAGGACTTCATAGAATCAATGTCAGAACGTGTGGTTTATGCATCATGAGTTACAGGAAGCAGGACTATAGTTGAACCCTGAAACACTTGTGGGAGCTGAATTGGTAAAGAGAGGTGAGGGTGGCATTGGGCTTGGGTGAGGTTAACAGCCTGAGCCACAGGGGAGTGTGTTAAGGGGATAGACCCCACTAGCAGTGGAGGGCTTTTGTGGGAGAATGACAGCAATCAGGGCTGCCTAGGTGAAGTGGGCAAATGATGGGAGGCTTTGGGCTCCTCCTACAGCACCGGAGAGTCTGTCTGCCCCTAGGGAAGGACTGCCTGCAAGTTTTCCTTGGTAAACTTTCCCCTCAGTACTTTCTGAGTTTATGGTGTTGCACTAGATCTAAAAAAAAGTCCAGCCCCCTCCTCCCCCGCCAGTATCTTAACTATTCATTTAGGGTATTACTCAGTGCTAGAGTCCCCTGCCCTTGATTTAGTTTCTTAAATACATTCATATCTGCTCTAGCCCTGTTGTGAAATTCTGCAGTAACCATTTTTGAAGCCAAGATAAATAAAAGAGAATCTTTTACCTAGTCCCATCTCAGCGCTCAGCCCAGGGCTTGGGTGTGCTAAACTGGAATCTTACTTTTCAGGGAAAATACTGTACCTTTCTATAGATTTGAGTTCTTTCTACTGGTGTCTGGGAAATCATAGACTATTAAAGCTAGAAGCATAGAGTGTAGAATGTCGGAGCCAAGAGGGACCATAGGATGGATATGGGATGTTGGAGCTGGGAGGGACCTTACTACAGAGGTGTCATATTGGCAAAATGATTGAGGAATAACCAGATTAAAATGTAATTGGGAAACATTTTAACAAAATAAATAAAAATACAATAAAACACAGATAATGCTAACTTGTGGTTTTCTGAGTCTGTGTGCAGCAGGCAGGGATCAGTCTCTATCTGAGTTTAGTACCACTGCCTTAGAGGACCCCTAGAATGTAGAACACTAAAAAGGAGACATGGAAGGTAGGTTTAGCTGAGCCTCTCATTCCATTCAGTTTAACATGAGTTTGTTAAGCGCCACAACTGCAGTATTGTGGCCACTCAGTCCTTGCCACCACATGTTAGGAGTACGTGGAAAATGGGATTGTTTCCAAGGGAGAGTAACTCTTATGGCAATGGAACCTTATACCGGGATCAGTTGAAGGAACTGAGGATATTAATTCCGGAAAAAGTTGAAGACTAGGGAAAATAATAGCCTTTTCCTCTCTCCTCCCCCCCACTCCCCTGCTCCCACGTATTTGAAGGACTGTCTTGGAGAATAAGGAGCAGAACCCTTAGTTCTAATGGGTGGCAGAAGTTTCAAAGGAGACAGCTGATTAATAGAAGGCAGGGCTCTGTCATGGGCAGAAGTGTCCAGCTGTGGTTGCCTCTGGACTGTGGGTGTTCAAGAAGAACCTGGGATACTACATGGGATACTACAAGCAGAACCCAGGATGCCATGTCCTCCTTGATCAGTGACACTGGACTCCTTGCTCTTCTCCCAAAAGGATGCTCCATCTCTGCACTTTGGGTATTCTTCTGTGCCTAGCTCTCTTGCTTTTCCTGGTTTATTTGGCCTACTTCAAGTCCCAGCTAAAGTCCTGCTTTCTGCAGACTGCCTTTCCCAGTTCTTAATTTTAGCATCTTCACTCTGAGATTAGCTCCAGTTTCTCCTGTTTATATCTTGTTGGTACATAGTGGCATATGTGTTTGTCTCCCACTTTAGACTGTGCGCTCTTTGAGGGCAGGGACTTGCCTTCTCTCTATCCCCATAGTTTAGCATGGTACATGGTACTTAAAAAAGACTTGTTGACTGATTATCGTAGGCACTGGAGAAACAAAGAAGATAAAGCAAAGTCTGCCCTTAGTGAGCTTGTATTCAGGTGAAGCTAGAGAGAATATTGCAGAATAATAGGAAAAAAGGCAAGGTGATACAGTGGCAAGAGCATAGGAGCTACTTATAGTATGACCTTAGGCAAATCACTGCCTTTTTCTTTCCTTCTTTGAGTGCTAGGATTTTTAATTTAATTTAATTTATATTTATTAGTTTAATTTATTTATATTCATCATATTATATATTTATATGTCCATTATTATTTATATATTATTATATTTATTTAGTTTTTTAAAACATTTTAAAATTTATTTTATTTGAATTCCAAATTCTGTCCCTCCCTCCTCTCTCCCTTCCTTGAGATGGTAAGCAATTAGATATGGGTTATACATGTGTAATTACGTAAAACATTCCCATATTAGTCATTTTGTTTAAGAAAACTCAAATAAAAGAAAAAATAAAAGTTAAAAAAAAAGCATGGTTCAGTCTATATTCAATCAATATCAGTTCTATCTCTGGAGGCATATAGCCTACTTCATCATTAGTTCTTTGGGATTGTCTTGGATCATTGTATTGCTCAGAAAAACTAAGTCATTTACAATTCTTCATTGAACAGTATTGTTGTTACTGTGTACGATGTTCTCCTGGTTCTGTTCACTTCACTATACATCAGTTCATGTAAGTCTTTTTCGAAATCACCTTGCTTGCCATTTCTTATAGCACAGTAGTATTCCATTACATTCATGTACCACAGCTTGTTCAGCCATTCCCCAATTGATGGACATTCCTTTGATTTCCAATTCTTAGTCACCACAAAAAGGGGTGCTATAAATATGTTTGTACAAATAGGTCTTTGCCTCCTTTTTGGATGTTGTTGGGATATAGACCTAGCTCACTGACCCTTTCTAAGCCCTGTTTTGCTGTTTGTGAAACGAAAAGTTTAGACCACATGGTTTCTAAAGTCCTAGTTCCAAAATCTTTTCTCTTTTAGAACCCAGAAGTCGAAAATAGGGTCTCTCAACCAATCTATAAATGTTTATTAAGTGCCTGCTTGGTGCTTGGTACTCTAGCTAGAAAAACAAGAGAAACTGTCCCTGCTCTAGAGGAACCCTCTAAGTGAGGGGGGAGGAAACCTTGTGTACAAAGGAAAGTATGCAGAATAGCCTGGCATAAGGGTGGAGGTGGGGAGGCATTAGCTTTGGGGAAATCTGGAAAGGCTTTGGGGAAAAAGTCATGGACTAGTCTTAGGAGAAAGAAGGGAGTCTAAGAGCCCCTAGGTGAATGGGCAGTGCCTGGAGTTGCAAGAGGAAGTGTTGTGCCTGAGGAACCATCAGAGGCCAGTTTGGTGGCACAGTGGTCAGAAGGAGGGGGAATCAGGCTGGAAAGGTAGGCTGGGGCTGGGTGGGGAAGGACTTGAAATACTGAACAGGATGTTCTGTTCCATCCTAGAGGATCCATGGGAATTTATCACATAGGGCAGTCCTGTACTTTAGGGAAATCACTTTGGTGGTAGAATGAAGGGTGGTGAATGATGTGATATGGCAGACCAGTCAGGAGGCTCTTAGAGTGGTCCAGGTGACAGGTGAAGGGCTGACACTGGATGAGTAGAGAAAAGGAGAGATGTAGGAGAGAGATTTTGGAGCTGAAATGACCGGATTTTGAGGATGGAGGGGTTGGAAAGGAAAGATTAGATAATGCTTTAGAAGAGTTATGCTGGTAGAGAGCACTAACCACTGACCTAATCCAGGAAAATTTCCCAAGGAAAAGGGAGGCATCTGAGCTGAACTTTACAAGTTAGGACATTCGATTTGCTGAAAGATGACACTGTGGACATTGGCAGAGACTCCAGTAGGGGCCCCCCAGCTCCTAGTCCAGTGTCTTTTATCTTTCACCACCACAGAGCAGAGCACTTTTCCCCATTTAAGTATCAGATAGCCTTCAGTGGATCAGATGATTCTTTCATGAGGTGGCAAGTTGGGCCAGATGGCCTCCCAAATCAGAAATTCCAGGACTCCATGAGCCTTTTCAGGTCAAGTGTTTTCTTTACATTCAAAACTCTGTTGTGCTGCCTGATCAGTCTAAACAGCTTTTCCTTATCTTACCCTTTGGGACAGGTTAGATTTTACAGTGAGTCTTTTTGAGGAGTTGGTAGCCATTTGGTAACCAGTTAGCTTGGTCTTAGAAAGGCAGCATGATGTTAGACTTGGAATCAAGGAGCTTATTTTAAGTGTAGGGGAAACAACATGCTCACTTATTATGAAATACAGAATGTATACAAAGTAAATAGGACATGAGAGGCAGCCTTTCCCAGAGGATTAGGGAGCTGGCCTCAGGCATAATGACCCAGATTTCTAGCCTGCCTCCTGACCCTGGAGCAACTCTTCCAAACATTTAATGCCCAAGCCACTTCTATCTCCAAGACCCTGAGCTGCAGGACAGTTGTTGAGCTTCTGTGGCAGAGGGAATTTCTTTAGAATGGCAAAGTCACAATTCTGGGCTCTTGCCCTTCCCCCCCACCCCCAAATAATTTGAAGGCACAGAACTGGGGGAAGCAGTATCAACTGAGGGTAATCTGGAAGGGCCTCATATCAAGGTGGTCTTGAACTGAGCTCACCTTGGATGAATCTAGGAATCCAAAAAGCAAGTGAGGAAGGAGAGTACTCCAGATGTGAGGTGGGAGATGGAAATGCCTTATATAAATGTCCGATGCCGTTCTCTTTAATAGGAGCTAGATCAGATGATTTACGGGCCCTTCTGTTTTCCTATATTACATATTCTGTGTTTTAAAATTCCTCCTAGCTTTCACATTTGCACTCTTCATTCTAAGAACCCTTTAATATTTAGTATACTATGTTCTAAGGGCATTTCCTTTTTGATGTTCTGTGATTAATCTTTCTAAAATACCGCTTGTGTGATCCATTTAAAGGGATGTTTGTAAGTTGCTTACCATTCTCATGAACTGACCACTTTCTATTTTTGAAGTAAATACTCTTTGGTGGTTTAGGAACTATATTTAAAAACAAAGTGACTGCTTTGTTCAATGAAGTTTTTAAAAAGCTGCTCCATCCCATTGACCTTTGCATGCTTTTTACCCCCCTCTTTTCTCACTGCCTTGTGTAACAGGAAGTGCAACCAGCCAAGTTAGAGGCAAGTTGAAGAGTCTGACTGACAAGCCAATGAGGGAATGAGCAGATGGGGAGGAAAGTGGAATGAAGAGGAGATAGGGAGCACTGATTGAAGCTGATGGAGCTTCATGGGCCAGGCTCCCATAGAACAGATTCAAACCCCTAGAATCCCTGAGTTTGAAGGGACCACAGGAGCTCTCTCGTCCAGGCTGCACCGGGATAAGTTCCCTCCGTAACTTTGCAGACCAGTCACCCAGCCTCTGGATGGGTGCCTTCCAAGGTGGCCCATTCTACCTTTGGAGAGCTCCAGAATAAGCCTAAATCTGCCTCAGTCAGCCTCTTTGGAGCTTCCACCTATTCCAACTAAGCTAATTCTGGCCCTGTGATTGGAGCAGGAGTCTAGACCATTAGCATGTGTCAGCCACTGAACTATTTGAATATCCTACCTTGGCTGCTCTTCCCCAGGCTTAACTATTCCTAGTTCCTGTAACCAATCTTCCAAGGAAATGATATGGAGTCTCTTTCACAGCTGGAGGACCCATATCACTGTATTTCCTAAAATGTGACTTCCAGAACCTTACATGTATTCTACATGTGTTCTGCCTGGGCCAGAGCATGATGGGGATATCACCTCCCCAGTCCTGGATATTGAGTTTTTCTTCATGTAGCCAAAGATTGCGTGAGCTTTCTTGACT